>PVHT021183584.1:3999899-4028815 GCA_004024745.2 Catagonus wagneri
ACTTCAGTCTGGGAACAATAGAATTCTTTTCCTTCTCCAGCTGTTCCCATCATTAATTAACCTTCTCACTGCTATGAGAACTAGTTGAAATTGGAAGTTCGCAATGTGGCTCAGCCGTAACGAGCCCGACTAGAATCTATGAGGATGAAAGTTTGATTCCCGCCAAAAAAAAAAAAAGAGCTAAATAAAACCTCGTCCATTCACCCAACATGGTATATATAATATCTGTTCCTATGCTGTTTCCAAATGCACGTCTTTCTTTCCAGCAGGTGTAATAAATTCAGTTTTCTCTTAATAATGAAAAAAGGGAGGGCGGTCCCTGGTGGCCCAGTAATTAAAGGATCCAGCACTGTCACTCTATGACTTAGGTCACTGCTGTGGTACAGGTTTGATCACGCTTGCCATGGGCACAGCCAAAACAAGAATAATAATAATAATAGTAATAATGATAATAATATCTAGCAAAGATCCATCAAAGACTAAAAAGACCATAAGAGAAAAACATGGATGACTCTGTACCTATTAAATTTAAAATGGGGTAAAATAAATACATTGTGGAAAAGATCACTAAAAAAATTAGCTAAAAGAAAAATTCACAACCTGAACAGTCCTGTAATATTTAAAGAAATTGAATCAGTATTTAACAATCTTTCCACCAAAAAAAAATCAAAATTGATTGTTTTGTAAACTGTTTCATTTTCATACCAAATCATCTAAACAAGAACAAAAAGGAGCCCTGTGAAGTTCATTTTATAGAATAAAATTACTTTGATTCTAAAATAATATAAGAGCAAATAAAAATTAAATTATAAGCCAGTTTACTCATGTACACACAGAAATATCTGTCGGCCAAATGAATCCAAACAGCATGCATGGAAGTCAAAAAGAGCTTCTCAAAGTGCTCTATTTCAGGAACTGGATTGGTTTAATATTAGAAAATCTATTAAAATATTTCAGTATATTAGATTAAGAGAGTACAAAGAGATATTTTCAGTAGATTTAGAAAAATTTTTACAAAACTCAAAACCTAAGATAAAAATTTTAACTCTTAGAACAGAATACGTACAATTTACCACAAATATCATGTGTAACAATGAAATATTGGCAATCAGGAACAAGACAGTCATTTCCAGTAAACGTCATTCTGGAGCACTAGAAATCAGGTCTGCTTACGTGGTGCATGGGACTTCCCAAAGTTCCTGCTCCTGGAGGCCTATGCCAGGCAACCAGTGTCACCTCATGCAGAGCTGGTGCCACGCAGCCCGCCTGCTGCAGGAGACGTTCTTTGTTCCACAGCCTCCCGGAGGGTAACCTGAGTTCACAGCGTTGACTGATGAGCATCGTTCCTCAGTGGCCTCTGTGTATTTCAGCTGAGCCAAGTCCTTGCGGAGTCAAGGACACCCAAGACACATCACGAGTGTCCTTGGTGGCAGCCACCGAGGGAGGTACGAGCTGGTAAAATCCCCACCGTCATCAAATCCGTGGTGTCCGGGCTACCCCACTGAGGAGAGCCTTTATCCGCTGCGCTTGTCTGAGGACCTCCTCGGCCACTCCCCTTCACGGAAATTTCCCATCTCCGATTTCTAAAGACAGGCAACCCCCGGCTCTGTAACAAAGGACCACAGATTCGGATGGATTAAAACAACAGGAATTGAATCCCTCATAGTTCTGGGGTCCAGAGGTCTGAAACCAGTGTCCCTGGGCCAAGATCAAGATGTCAACAGGGCCTCACTCCCCTCAGAGGCTACAGCAAGAACTCCTCCTGCCTCTTCCCGTTCTGGTGGCCGCCCACTTTGCCCTGCCGGTGCCGGATTACTCCGATCTCTGCCTCCATCTTCAGGGCGTCTCCTCCTCTTCTGAGGGTGTCACCTCCTTCTGCCTCTCTTTGGAATGTACTTCAGACTTGGGGCTCACCTGGACAGTTCAGGATAATCTTCCCATGTCAAGAGCTTAATCATATCTGCAAAGACCTTTTTCCTTATAGTGGGAGTTCAAGGCCTCTTCAAGGAGATGGAACACAAAGCGTCTGGCCAAGACAAGAATTACCAGACCCTCAGCATCACCCGCCCCTCTGATTGTAACGCCCCCTCCCCCACGTCGAGCAACCTGGTCTACTCCTTCCTGCCCCCTACTCGGCAAGGAATGTGGCCCACTCCTCACCCTACCCCATGAGGACCTTATATGCCCCCAACCAACCAGCAAATGTATTGTAAGGCCCCTCTTTCCCCAACCAGATCAGCAGGCCAGCAGTTGTATTGGAAGACCGCTTCTCTCCCTGGGCTGTAAAAACAGACAGGACCACACGCTCACGGGAAGTGCTCCTGAATATCAGGAAGTCATCCCGCTGCATTTGAAGTGTCTCATCTCAATAAACTCTTCTTCCTTTTCACTCCACTATGAATCTGGAAAATTCTTTTTCTGACCTGTGCACATGGACCATGACATATGAGGTAACATTTACAGCATCCAGGGATGAGGATCAGATATCTTTGGGTGGCCATTATTGACCCCTTACACGCAATGACCCA
This sequence comes from Catagonus wagneri, assembly GCA_004024745.2. Lineage (NCBI taxonomy): Eukaryota > Metazoa > Chordata > Mammalia > Artiodactyla > Tayassuidae > Catagonus > Catagonus wagneri. The sequence continues at coordinate 4,002,428 of PVHT021183584.1, forward strand.
GTGTCATGAAGAGGAGTTGGAAGCCCTGACCAGCAGCCCGGCAGGGCCCCCCGGGCTTTACCTAGAACAGCTGACACAGGTGGCAATATTAGCTTCTGCCTTTTTAGGCCAAGAAATGGTGATGCCTGTGGCTACCATCATGGGAATATGTAGCCACAGGCTTGCAATTGCTGCTGGAATACATAAAAGATACTGATTTTATTTAGCAGAACATCAGCATCTTCAAAATTAAGAGACACTTGCCCACTGACTGGCACCGAACTTGACATATCATAGGAGTTCCACTCAGTAGGCGTTCAGCTGAGCCAAGGGCTACCAAAAAGGACATTGGCTGGCCTTGGAGAAAGTGTCCCCAGTTTACTTTGTTACAGTAAAAATTGTAGAAAACGTACCAGAATATCCTTGTTTGAGCAAAGCTTTTTTGGTTGCAAAGGAAAGAGCTAGTCAAGAAAAGAGGAATGGTTTTATAAGAATGTACACAGTTTACGCCAGTTGGTCGCAAAGCAATTTCCCTTTGTCTCCGTCTCAGATGCCACGTGTTCGTCTCCTTTCCTTTACGCTCGTGGAGAGGTTATTTTCATTTACTCAGCATCACATATGAGCTGTGAACTGAGAAGGGCGGGACATACTCAGTGGGAGAGAACAGCCCCTGTTCCCTCCAGGAACTTCCCCAGGAATTGCAAGAGACGTGAAAAAAATTATGGCCCTGCACATCCGTGCAAAAAAAAGGAAGTTTGCGCACCGTGCCATGGCCGCTTGAGGGATCTGAAAACAGTCTTGGGATTCAGGAAACATTTCACAAGCTGATGTTTGGTATATGAAGGATATGGAAGAATTCCCCAGGCAGGGAAGGGAGAGAAGACAGGAGAGGAAAGGGGGTGAGCACGGTGCAAAGGTAAGTGTGTGCAGAAGTGCCCACGTGAATAAGAACACTGAAGCCTAGGGGTTCAGAAGCATGGTAGAATTTTTAGGATGCGTGACAGGAGAAGGGGCAGGAAATGGGACAAGAAGTAGGGATTGAAGCCGCATGGTGAAGGCCCTGGCTAATCGGCAAGAGGCGGGACTGACCAGACAGTCACTGGAAGACACAGAGGTGATCAGATTTGGGTTTGGCGAGGCCAGGCCATGAGTCAGTGAAAATGGGGAAGGGTCCGCTGCTGGGGGACTTTCCGGGGGCACCTTCACATCCGTCCCCACGAGGACTTGGGGGGCCTGAGACGAGCCTGGGGAGTGGGATTCGGGGGGAGAGTTGAGAGATGATCCAGAGGCAGAATCAACTGCGTTTTTCTCACTGGGTAAGAGGATAAACGTGCCGTCTGTTTAACCTGGGTTTACTGGCTTGATTGAACCCTGCGGTAACCAAGCCCCTCGCAGCGGGGAGAGCAGAGTCGGAACAGGTTTGGAGAATCTGGGTCAAAGAAAGGGGCTGAGTGGGGTTGGGGGTGAGGAGTAAAAATGAGGAAGTTGGATAGGATGGGGTGCATTTAAAACCAAGCAGCTCTGTGACTTCAGGGGAGACCATTCATTCAGTGATACAGTTTAAATGGGTGAACTGCAGGGTGTGCGAATTATGTCTCAATAAAGCTGTTGCAAAGGTGACAGAGCATTTCAAGGCGTAGGAGGCAAATACCCTTCCGATGTTTCCTTACTTTTCTTGTTTTGCTATTCCTAGTATTCCTTACTCTATTTCCAGACTTGAGTTTCTTATTTTTTAATTTCTACCAGCTAGGGTCAAAAACTCATCTTTGATGGACCCCCAAATCCTGATGACTCTGAGCCAGTAATAAATCCACGTACTCACATGTCTCATAAAGGAAACTTGTGACTGAGGGAAACGGTAATTTGTACCTGACCGAACACAGGCGGAATGTCACCGAATAATCAAGGGACATGTTTCATTCCTGAATTTCTATAAACGATTCTGAACAACAATATCAGGGAATCTTAAGAACAAAGCTTTTACTCTGACACGGCACAACCATATAGAAATACAAAAATATTTGTCGATAAATAATTATCTATGTTGGGTAAATAATCCTGTTTTTACAGTGGTAATAAAATGTCAGGACACACTGATATGTGTCAGATTAATGCACGATATTTCAAAATCGGACAATATATTTGCAGATGCTAGGAGGTGATGGGAGAAGATGTTTGCAAATGGGATACCTGCTAAGGGGTTAACATACAAAATATATAAGGAACTCATACAACTCAATAGCAAACAAAACCAAATAATCTGACTTAAAAATGGACGAAGGGCCTGAGTAGACATTTTTCCAAAAAAAGCAGACAGACGGCCAACAGGTACATGAAAACAGCCTCAACATCGCTAATCATCAGGGAAATGCAGATCAAAACCACAACGAGACCACCTCATACTTGTCAAGCAGCTTTTACTTTTTTAAATACAACATGCAAGTGCTGGTGAGGACGCGGAGAAAAGGGAACCCCAGTGAAATGTTGGTAGGAATGCAGATCGCAGCCTCCTTGGAAAATCTCAACAAATTAAAAATAAAACTAACTTAGAATCCAGCAAATACAAAAAAAGTTTTTATTTTATTTATTTATTTATTGGCCGCACTCCCTACATGGAGAAGTCCCTCGGCCCGGGATCAAACCCACACCGCAGCAGTGACAGCACTGGATCCTTCCCCACTGTGCCACCAGAGGACTTCCCGGGGTGGGGGGGGAGAAAAAAAATTTTTTTTAATAGATTTATAAAGGAAAAGAGAAGAAGTCAGTTCAGAGTGATTCTGCTAAGATGCAGGTCAGACATCATCATCTCTCCTTGTCAGTTCATCCGGAATAAAAGCCCAGGGCCTGCCCCTGGCCTCTGCAGCCCCTGCCCCCTGGGCTGCCCTGCCCCAATGTCTTGTCCTCTGCCCAACGTCCCATGCGCCTGTGACTCAGCTCTCCATGGGCCTTGAACCCGGCACTCCCGCCATTCAGCCGGCACTCTGGCTGAGCTCTCCATCCAGGAAGCCCTGGGGCTGGACGTCCCACGGGCCGCTCCCTTCTTCTTGGTGGCATTCTGGGACCTCCCTGTCCGCCTCTGCTCTCCCCACCGCACCTGTCCCCTTGGGTGTGCCCATTACCGTTTATTAGGTCCCCACCGAGGCAGAGGTGTTCGTTTCCTTCACTGGTGTGTCATCCATGCCCAGAAAAACAACTGGCACATAACAAGCTGTCTGCACATAACTTTGAACGAACGAAAAAACGTATTCCTTTAAGTTTCGTCAATGCATATTTATCAGTAAGTATTATAGAAATCAATACATCCTGGAGAACGAAAAATGATTTTTCTCATTAACATATGTTAAGAGGTGCTAGGTATTTCTAATCAGGATTTCACCTCTTTGAAGCGGTGAGAATCCCTTATGAATCTTAAGTACTTAAAATCGTATGCACCCTGTAAAGGAAATAAGTCATACAAACATGTTTTTATGCAGCCGATGATTCATTGCTATTAGCAACGGCATATGTATCCAGTATCTTAACTCAAACAGAAGAGAATACTGAAATTCCATGTATATTTCTATAGAAAAAATATTTTTAAATAAAAATAAATATTAGTGGAGTTTCTTGAAGTCTTTTGCCTGTGCACGTATTCCTTTGTTAAATATATTCTTACTTTGGTTTCCCCATGAGTTGCACTTTTTGTGTTGTTCCATTGGTAACTCCGAGTGCAGAAAATATGTACCCTGTACTTGGACCACTTTCACAAGTTTTACCAAATAAAGTAAAGCCAGCCTATAATAAGGGTTGTTGAATGTCTGAAAGCACATAAGACAAGACCAAGGAAGCACATATGTGGATACCCTTGGCGGAGTCCCCCAGACACTAAGAGTTTGATTTGCTCACGGCTATTTTGCCCAGAACTAACTCTTCACAGAGCTCTGCTCGGATTAAAGAAATAATTCAATAAGTAATTGAAAATCTTTGGCATTTATACTGTTTGAAAAAATAAATCTCTGGAGACATGGCAGAAAACACACACACACACACATTTTAATGAGATCTAGTTCAGAGTCCAAAGAATGTCTGGTTCATGTGGGGACATATATCATAATTTCAAGAACATGGAGTGGCTACAGCCCAAGGGAATAAAATGCAGTGGAAAGTAGACTCGGTGTTATTGGCAATGCATTTTATTGCAAAACGGGAAAGATTTATGACTGAGTCATGAAGATTAGCAGTTCAGTTTTCTCACTTTCTTTAACAAATAAATCATATTAATAAGAGCTTTATAAAACATCAGCATGGTACAGTATAATTTTTAAGTTAACCTAATAAACAGTGACTAGAAACATTACTGAACCAATTAAAATTTATATTCAGAATTCCCTAGTAAATTTACCTGTAATTATTTTAGGGGTCTGTGAAGGTTTCCATATTGCTGACCTGAATTTAATGACTGCTTAATGTGTTTTATGCACATATGCTCAAAATTTTAAGAAGTTCTACATAGATTATTAATCACTATGTCATATTCTCCAAGTCTAGTTGAAAGGCGTATGGAAACAAGGGGACCAAACAAAGAGTAATCATCTGCTGTGAATTCTTCCACGTCCTGGATTCAACAGAGTGTAAATATTGTTCATTTAGAAATCCACTCCTCAAGGATAATCTCTCCAAGCATAAATAAAAGAGATTCGTAACGTTATAAAGACAAAGCCAGCCTGACAGCAGCAGGGCAATTAACTAACTGTCCATTAGGAAAAGCAGATTCTCTGACAGCATATGATGGAAGAAATATTTTAGGACCAACCACAACTACTCTGACTTCAAATTCCGTGATATTGCTTTTTCCTTTAGGAGTTTTAAGACTGTGGCTGGAATTCAGGCCCAGATCTCTAGCCCTGGGGTTGGTGTAGTGTCAGCAAGCTTCACAGCCCATGTTCACAGCCACTCTGCTCACCTGAGCTCTGCAAACACCATCATAGGCTCCTTTGCCAGTAAATAAGTCAATTTGCCTCACAGAGGGGGGCATATAAAAGAAGTTCTTACAGAAATACAGTGTGAAACATAAACAAATCAGAGTTCCCGTCGTGGCGGAACCATGAGGTTGCAGATTCGATCCCTGGCCTCGCTCAGTGGGTTTAAGGATCTGGTGTTGCCCATGAGCTGTGTGTAGGTCGCAGACTTAGCTCAGATCTGATGTTTCTGTGACTGCAGCGTAGGTCGGCAGCTGTAGCTCTGATTGGACCCCTAGCCTGGGAACCTCCATATGCCACAGGTGCGCCCCCCCAACCACAAAAAAAGAAAACCTTGGAAGAGCGAGGTCAGTCTAGATTGGGGCGGGGGGGAAGCATAAACAAAGCCCCTCCAACAATTTAAAATTCAGATAAGAATATTGTCTTACCATAAGGGTCAAATTATGAAGCCTGGAACTTCTATAAAAAAAAAAATATGTTTTTAGCCTCCAAATATAAATACTCCAGGAGCAAATTACCCTGCCACGACTTTGCTCTCAGCCCCTCGGCCTCCGTCCGACCGTAACCGTCCGCTGCGGCCAGCTCTTGGCTGGGAACTCACTAATCAGAAGGGAGCATCTGAGAAGCAAATGTGGGGGACACTCTGGGTCCACTTTGGGAACGGTTTCCCCCCACTTCCTGCTGCCCAGATGTGTGCTTCCACTTCCAGAATCTCCTCAAATAATATTCCTGTGCCCTCTGCTCTCCGAGGCAGGGTCGGCCTCACAGAGTTAGCAGCCTGACTGTATACAGTCCCCGGCTAGATACTGGGCGGGCTTTTTCTCCAGAAACGTCTCTCCTTTATCCCCTCGAGACCACTGGCTTTTCCCCATCAAAGAAAACTTGACTCCGCTGGGTTTCCATAGCAGAGAAACTCCACTGGAAGGTCGGATGGACACAGGGAATAACTCCTGTGTTCAAAGACCAAGTTGCCAGGCTTCCCACTAAACAAGGATAGGTTGCTTTTTCCCAAATTTTCCTTGATATTAAGACAATATTAAAAAAAAAATCTGGAAGCTTCTATCTGCATCTTAAACTAAGAATGCCAGAAGATGATACGCCATGACTCTAGAACAAACTTTTACTCAGCACTATTAGGGCTCAGCTGAGGAGAATCCTAGCGGATCATCACACACTCAAACCAGCACAGGCTGGCTGCAAGGCGGAATAAGGAAAACATGTTGACATCTGCTGCATCATTCATTTTACACTGCCAGCCTCCACCCACCGGGCACTGACACCGCACGTACAGAACACAGAGTGCATCTGAGAAGGCAAAGAAACTTTAAGGAGAAAAGAAAAAACACAGGCAAGAGAAGAGAGAAATGTTCTCACATAAATGTACGCTAAGGGATTTTGCCTTTTGTTTATTTGACGTGGACCAAAAAAAAACTCCTTTCTGAGCAGTGAGAAGACAGCAGACTTAAGAGAACGAATTTCATCCCTTGCTCTGAAACAAACGGGACTAAATAAATATTGTATCCATCTAGACTCTTTCTGTTGGCAAAGACAGGAACCTAAATCATCCTAAAGCCAAAGAGGGAATATTATGGGCTCAGAGAACTTTGCTGCAGCAGGAAGCTCGGAGGTGAGGCTCCCTCAGTATTTCTCTCTCCTCCCTTCCTACCTCCTTCCCTCCTTCTTTTCCTCCTCTCTCCTCCCTCTTTCTCTCCCCTCCCTTCTCTCCCATCTGCATCTCAGCTCTATGCCAAGTGCACGCAGACAGCCCCACGTGGGAACGCGGGCTTCAGGCAGCCCAAGGGCTCTCACAGCAGAAAGAAAAGTGTCTTCCCCGTCAGCTCCATTTTAATCTCGAAGCACAGGGAGCGGCTTGCTTGGGTTACATGCCCATCTCCGTGATGGGCAGAGCCGAACACCACCAGCTTCCCTGTCACGAGGGTGGGACTGGGGGATACTGAGCAACCCGAAGGACAGGCGAAGAGCTTTAGAAGAAAGAGAGGAGGAGTTCCCGTCATGGCTCAGTGGTTAACGAATCCGACTAGGAACCATGAGGTTGTGGGTTCGATCCCTGGCCTTGCTCAGTGGGTTAAGGATCCGGCGTTGCCATGAGCTGTGGTGTAGGTTGCAGACACGGCTTGGATGCTGTGGCTGTGGCGAAGGCCGGCGGCTACAGCTCCTGTTAGACCCCTAGCCTGGGAACCTCCATATGCCGCAGGTGTGGCTCTAGATAAGGCAAAAAGACAAAAAAAAAAAGAGTGGAAAAATCACACGTGTTTATTGCATATGCCTGCAAAACATCGGAACATTTGCTGGGTCAGCGCTAATCTCTTCAGGCTTAGATATTTTTTTTCACAACTTTATTGCAGTATCATTGAAGCACATTCAACTTCACATACTAGAAAAGTACAGCTTTGCTCAGTTGTGACATGTATACAACCTTGCCATCATCGCCATAGTAAGACAATGAACATTTCTGGGTCACCCACAGAAGCTTCCTCGTGCTTCTTTGTAATTTATCCTTTTCTTCTCTCTACCCCTCACCTAGGCAACCACAGACCTGCTTGCTGTTACTATAGATCAGTTGGCACGTTCTAGAATCATGCATAATTCAGCATCATACAGTAAAGGGTCTCCCTTGACCTGACTTCTTTTGTGAGATTTATCCCCACGTGTCTGCATCAACTACAGCTCAGTCAGAGAAGCAGAGCCGTTAAACACACATAAGACTTTGTAGCAGGAATGGGCTCTGATGCGGCTGTGGGAATCTCTGAGGCTGTTGTCTCCGTGTTTAATGCTGAAACCTGAAGGCGCAGAGCGGGCAGTCCCGAGCAGAAAGCAGATCTAAAGGGAGGAACAGCAACGAGAAGCTGGACCCCACGAGTGCAACCTAGAACTTGGGGGTATGATGCGCGGGCTGTAAAACACGTTGCCCGGAACCCGCAAGGCTGTCCTGGGCCCCGGCGGGTTCCCACTGCCTTCCTGTTGGTGCATCGCCTGTTCTGCAGGAGAAGCGACCCCCTCGGGCACGGAGATAAACACCCTCCCGGCTCAGCAGTGGAAACCGGGAGGGGTGGAGGGACGTGGAGCCGGCGCAGAGCCCGGGCGGGCCTGCCGGGGAGCAGCGGCCTGTGCGGGACTCAGAAGCTGCCGGGCTCAGCTTCTCAAACAAATGTACCGCATGGCTGCTTCTTCATGTCTTCATTCCAAATCTTTTTTCTTTTCTTTTTTTTTTTAAATATATTTTTAGGGTGAACACGCAGCATAGGGAAATTCCCAGGTTAGGGGTTCAATCAGAGCTGCAGCTGCCGGCCTACACCCCAGCCACAGCAACACGGGATCTAAGCTGCATCTGCGACCTACACCGCAGTTCATGGCAGCACCGGATCCTTAACCCACTGAGCGAAACCAGGGATCGAACCCTCGTCCTCATGGATCCTAGTCAGGTTCGTTTTCACTGAGCCACGACAGGAAGTCCCGCATTCTAAATCTTAGATGAAAACTACTGTTGTGGCTCTCCTGGACTAGAAATAGTCAGGGAAGGCAATTCTAAGAAACAATTCACCCTGGATGGGTTGACACATTACAAGACCACACCAGTCCCCAGCTTGTCAACTCGCCACTCAAACACAGGTCTTTAAGCCAGGCTTAATTTCCAAATAGAAATGTTAGGAAAGTCACATTTCTATCAAACATGAGGTCTACAACAAAAGCAGTGTAACCATTTGCCTCAAAATGAATGCAAAAACTTTTCTTTTTATTGATATTTATTGTTTTTCCAGATGATTTACACTCTTCATTTGCAATCTTGTAATTTAAATATTTTTTTTTCTTTTTAGGGGCATACCTGTGGCATGTGGAAACTCTCGGGCTAGGGGTCGAATCAGAGCTGCATCTGCGACCTATGCCGCAGCTCAAGGCAACGCCAGATCCTTAATCCACTGAACGAGGCCAGGAATAGAACCTGCATCCTCATGGATACTAGTCTGGTTCTTAACCTGCTGAGCCACAATGGGAACTTCGTAACTTAAATTATTAAATACTGAGCCATAAATAAACTACTGTTAACATATCTTGTGTTAGGAGATTAGGAAAGGGGAAGAAAAAAACATTGGTTAATACAAACATTTGTATCAGCGTGAAGAAGAACGCTCAGCTATTACAAGACTTAGTTCTCTAAATGGTACATGGTCATAGCTGGTAATTATGACTGAATTATTTCTGCTATCCATTCAAAATTCCCTTTGCTTTTAGGACGTGCATCACGGGTGGTGGCTGGGCCTTCCTGGGTAAGCCAACCTTCATTCCTGAATGACTGTTTGCAGTCCTGCCTGAATTGGGTTTTTGGAATTTCCATTGACTTTACCCTCAGGACAGAAATGTACTAAGAAGCCGGGAGGCATCGGCTGCGTTCCAGGCATACTGCTCCTTTTAGCCCCCAGGAAGGAGCACCCCCACTGTTCCTTATCAGCCTGGTCCTGATCAGTCAGCCCAGCAGAAAAGTTGCTGCCCCCCGTTGCCTGTTGGTCACTGGCTAGAGCATCCTGAAATGGCCAGGGGACAGTTTCAACTTCCAGTTGAGTGGGGTGACAGCTCTTTCACCATGGACGCATTCCTTCCTTAGGAATTAAGATCTCCAGATAAAACAGAGTCGAAATTTGAAGACACAGGAAGCACGTATTTTTCTCATGGATCACCAAAAGTCAGACATTTCCAATCCCTGATTCCTGGAGGTTTGAATCCCAGGTATGGGAGAAACAAGCGATGCGGAGTTTATGCTGCATATTGGAGGAAACTTCCCCGCATCTCCAAAGTGCTGCCACGTAACAGGGGCTATAAATGAGTTTTCGAAAGGCCAGTCTCCCCACTGCTTCCGGTGGTGGAGGACATGGGAAAACAAGTGAATTCCATGAGCCAGGGCCAGAGGGGGACTGCGTTTGCCATGAAGTAGACTTCTTCTGAGAAGCAAGGATATATGAAAGGCCATGCCGAGGGAAGAGGCATTCTGCCAGTCCGTGGCTGGTGGTTTTGACAGAAGCACTGCAGGTAGGGAAGGCAAATCTATACCCAGAGTAACTGCCCATTGACATGAGTACAAAGCACTGCCGCTCCCACGATGGGAGTGGGCCAGGTGACCCACCCGCCACCAAGCAGGCTGACCGCTCTGGGGACTGCGCCACAGCTGGCACTCGGGGTGAGTCTCTGCTGCAGGTCGGACTCTCATCGTGGCTGTAGTCACGCCAGGCTCGGGGAGTTGAGGTCCACTTGCTGAGCCCATGCATAACTGCTGTCCCTGCCCGCACGGTCAGGTCCCTTGTTGATGTGCCCACTGGGTGATGACGGGAGGGCCGGGGAGCGAGGCTGACAGGCGTCTGCAGGTTGGTATCGCCTGCACTTGATGATTAAACTCCTCCTCTGCTGAGCTCACCCTTTAGGAAGCATCAGGCTGACACCCCCCACCACCATCCCCACTTCCCCTGCCGGCTGGCATTTGCACGATCCGGAGAGAGAAAACCTCCTGCAGACTCTACAACCTCTAGAAAGATGTGCCTTTTTTTTTTTTTTAAATCAAACCCTGGGATTTTCTAGCACATGCAGTGGCACTCCATATCTCTCTGAACACTAACTGTTCTATTTCCCGTTGTGGTCCTCAGGCAATGAATTCGTTTAACCTCTTCCAGGTCCAGGCTCCTCTGATGCACAGCACTTTGAAAACTGCTTAGAGCGCTGGGTAAGATTCGATTCCATGCCCTGGTGCCTTGATGGGTCACAGATGGTAGTTATTACTGTTATACTTATTGACAATAGCAACTTGAAGAAATGTACAGCTATGTAAATTTGTGAGTCCCTTCCCAAAACTGATCATTAATGGATGTAATCTTGAAATTGGATTTTGAATCGATTCTCTCTTTGGGCTATTCTTGATTTGCTCTTATTCAAAATATTAGCCGTAGCTTCAGTGAAATATTTTTTTTTAAGTTGATTAAATTTTCAAATGACATCAAGCTGGGAGGAAAAAATAGGTCTGATAACAAATTAACAAATTAGAAATCAAAAAGGAAGTAAAGGCGTTCCCATTGTGGCTCAGTGGTTAACGAATCTGACTAGGAACCATGAGGTTGATGGTTCGATCCCTGGCCTCGCTCAGTGGGTTAAGGATCCGCGTGGCTGTGGCTGTCGCTGTGGTGTAGGCTGGCAGCCACAGCTCCGATTAGACCCCTAGCCTGGGAACCTCCATATGCCGCAGGTACAGTTCTAGAAAAAGACAGAAAGACAAAAAAAAAAAGTAAAACGGGCGGCATCATAAAACCATTAGACACAATTAGCAGAGGGTTTTGTGTGTGTGTGTGTGAGTGTGTGTGTGTGTTTAAGACTAAATCTACATCAACTTTCTTTTTGTTCTTCAAACATGCAAACATGCTGAGTTAACTCTTGTCTTATAGCCTTTTGCTAGTTTTTTCCTTGCCAGAAATGTTTCATTCATGTAGCAAGCTCCATTGTGTCTTCCAGATCTCAGCTCACAGATTGCCTATTTGGAGCGCTTCCTTGGGCAGCCCCAGTCAGACAGCACTGTCATCTTCCTAGTGGCCAAGTGTCTTTCTGTGTCAGTGCCTTCACTGCACTGATCCAGGCTGAACAGGTTTTCATGTCACGAAGCTCAACTGGCATACAACAGGTGCTTCCTCTAGCTTCATGCTTATTTCTCTGACAAGATCCTTCTTCACAAATCCGAAGCCAACACGTTCTGGGCGCCTCACTTCTAGGCTCTCCCAGGACCCCCAGGGAGCTCTGCTGGCCCCATAAGCAACTTCCTTCCCTCTTCTCGTCGGGGAGTTGCGGCCTCCAGACTAGACTGAAAGCACTGGTGAAAGTGGGGGGAGCAAACGGGGGGGCTGCGGTCTGCTCTCTGAATGGGGCCAACTCCTGCTTTCCGTCCTGGCTGGCAGGTAGCGAGGGAGGAATTGCTAGAGTCCACCCTTTACTCTGGCTAATAGTTCTGCTCCGTTTTAGCTGACCACAGAGCTTCGGGTGAGCAATTACCGGATTTTTTGCAGTAGGTTGACTGACATTTTGGTCTTTTCATTCTTTTTCTTTTATTTATCTATTTATTCATTTATTTTAGCTGAGCCTGAGGCATGTAGAAGTTCCCAGGCCGGGGATTGAACCCATGCCACGGTAGCAGCCCTGAGCCACAGCAGTGAGACCAGGGATTGAAGCTTTGGTGTAGGTCACAGATGTGGCTTGGATCCTGCATTGCTATTGCTGTGGTGTAAGCCAGCAACTGCAGCTCCGATTTGACCCCTAAACCTGGGAACTTCCATGTGCCGTGGCTGTGGCCCTAAAAAGCAAAATAAATAAATAAATAAATAAATAAATAAATAAATAAATAAATAAAAATAAAAATCTGCAACTCCAGTTCACGACACCTGCGGTTTCCTGATTGCCACTGTGGTGCAAGCTGGCTCCATCTGCTTCCCCAGACCCCTGAAAAATTCCCAAACTGGTCTCTCAGCTTCTGTTCTTAACACCGCTCACTCCCCCTTCTCCTCACCCAGCCACCTGTGACCCCTCAGTCAGATGAGTCTGGTAGGAACCCAGGCAAGTTATGCAACTTCCAGGCTTTCTCACCCGCCTGCAGAATAAAACGTAAACCCCTTACCATGACGTTCCCTCTTCTCTAGCCTCATCTCCAACCCTCCCTTGCTCGTTAAAAACCCAGCTATACCTGGCTTTCTCTCCCTGCAACAGCCTCGCTCATCCCCGCCTCCGGCTGCTCGCAGGACCTAGTTCCCCCCTGACTGCACGTTCCCCTTATCCTTGCAGGGCTGCTTCCTTCTGTTTGCCTCAGTCTCAGCCCAGATCCCATCTCCCCAGTGCCTGCTTCCTGACCACCTGATCCAACAACTCCACACCTCCGTGGCCACTGGCTTTTCGCACCATCACTCTATTTAAAACAAACACAGTCGTCGTCATCTGAAGTCACCTCATACATTTATTATTATTTGATGATTTTCGCTGTCTCACCATGAGAAGACGGTACAAGAACCTTGCCTGTTTGCTTCCTGCTGTATCACCATAGACAGAACCCTCGCAATGTGTGTTGGCCGAACAGCCAAGTGAATTAATGTATAAATGAGTGAGTGAGTGAACTCTTTATGGTGAGTCCATTCTTTCCACATGTTCCTTTACCGTCTTTCTCCTAATTTTGGCTTGCTATTGTAAAAGCATTACGTGTAATTTATGCTTAAGGTTTGCTGAGTATGTAACTGCTACTTATATACAATCAGACAACCATTATCTTCAGCACATAAATGTTTCAGATTCTCTCATCTTGGACTGGCCACCTTGTTGTACATGATCGAAAGGCTTTGCCCGTCATCTGACGAAGCACCAAAGATATTTCACACTATTGCTGCCGTTCGAGTAACTTTATAAATACCTGGGATTTCTCGTCTATAAAACATTTACTTAGATTCTAAGAGTTTTGAAGCATTTCTTATCACTGCAGAGAAAGAAACCCAAGTGAATTAAAAGGAAGGGAAGCTGGAAATATGCAGGCATATTCATGGTAAGAGTTATCCCACGCCTTGTATATTATGTGGTTTGCCTCAACGTGTGGAAAAACAGAGTAAGTGCTTCATTGTATGCGGTGGTAGTTAGAGTATCGTGTAACTTAGATGGTTTATTCTTCCTTGGGAGTAGTTTATGATAAACACACAATATGCCGAAATCTCTTCTGAATAATGAAAGCCTACTTGCTTAAAGAAACATAATTTTTATTTAAAACGGCTCTTTTTAAAAAGTATGTTTCCATCCTCTCTATCTTTACCTTTACTAGAAACTTTTACTGAAAATATTCCAATCCCACAATTGTGGAGGAAAAATGCCTTTAGGTTTACTGAAATCATTTACGCATGGGAATATATGAAATAAGTAAGCCCTGCCTATTGAGAAAGACAAAAAGGAAGAATTCAGACATGCTGACAACAGGAAGCTGACAACATTTCTAGTCCAGATAACATCATTTTTCTACTATTATTTGGAGGGGGTTTTAATTAATGTATACAGTGTATACAGAGTTTGTGTTCCATTCTTCAAGAGGAACTATTTAAAAATAAACGTATTAAAATCATCAAAACATTTGGCTTAGTTTCTGACACTTCAAATTCACTAACAAGAAAAAAAATGCCTCTTTATGTATTCGGTCTTGAGAATTAAGAGGGTCTTAAAGCTCTCTCACTGTATTTTTCTTTGCAAGCTTGAAAATTCATGGGAACTTAATGTTATTTTTCTATATCCCTAATATTCTGATCCTGACATTCTGATCTGAATATAAGTTGAAGATGATTTCAAAAGCATAAACTAAAACTTTTGCTTTTTTTTTTTGTTTTAGAGCTGCACCCACTGCATATGGAGGTTCCCAGGCTAGAGGTCGAATAGCAGCTGCAGCTGCCTGCCTACACCACAGCCACACCAGATCTGAGCCGTGTCTGCGACCTACACCACAGCTCACAGCAATGCCGGATCCTTAACCCACTGAGCAAGGCCAGGGATCAAACCTACGTCCTCATGCTTCCTAGTCAGATTCGTTTCCACTGAGCAATGATGGGAACTCCTGAAACTTTCTTTCTTTTTTTTTTTTTTTTAATTTTACATTATACCCAGCTGTACAGTGTGGTGACAGGGTTACACATCACAGGTGGTTAGACATAGTTCCCAGTGCTATAAAGTAGGATCTCCTTGCTTTTCCAGCCCAGAGGAAACTTTCTTATTCCAGATACTCACAGTTGTTTTTAATGTGCAATTTCAAAATGTCTGTTTTATAGAAAAGTTTGTTGAATATTAAATCATATAATTATGATTCATATTACTGTATACTTCAGCTTATCCTGTCTTTACTTGTACGTTAGAAAGTCTTATTTTACTATTTAGTCATGCCCATCAATAGATGTCAAAAATACTCAACAATAATATTCTATATTATTAAAGTTAGGCATAAAGGACCAGTGATTCTCTCATGACTATCTAGAATCTTTGAAACATCGTTTAGAAGCAATAAGTGGCTGGTGTGCTATTGGTTGTTTGCTGCGGCTTCTTATTCTCTCCACTTCCACTTTGGTTAATTTATAGTTGTAATTTCTCTATTAGAAAAAACCGTACACTCCTCTTTTTTACTCTCTCATTATATAGTGTCCTATTAAAACTTTACTTCCTCGAAGAAATTCTATGATCTTCCTCCATCTAACTCCTCTGTAGAGCATCCATTTGGACTGACTTGAAATTGATCTCACATTATATTTATTTGACCTTGTTCACCTGCTCAGTTTTTTTTATGGATGTATTATGTTACTTAAAGAAATTGAAAATTAATCATGGATAGAAATCACATCCTGTAATTTGCTATGATTCCTCCCGGCCCTTCTGCTTCAGATGCACAATGGACGTTCTACAGTGCAGTGAGTGGATTATTGAAAAACCTCTTGTTACAACAGAATACAATAACTAATGGGGTGCATCTCCATAATTATTTTGGTGGGGCAGGGCAGAAGACTGTGACCTGTACATACCATTCTATTCCTCATGCAATGGTTTATTAAAATGCCCTTTAAAATATGATAAGCTGCTGCATTTAAATGGATGTGTCCTTGTTTAAAAGATTCTCTCATTATGAACAGCAAAAGCTTTCTTAGTGAAATTATAAATACGCATACATATATAGAAATAGGCAGAGAGATAGAGACCAGTGTACACGCAGAAGCTTATGAATAACACAGAGAGGAAATCAGAGTCTGTGGGAGGAAAAGACAGAAAAATTCACCGAGTAGCATTTTCTTGCACCAGGGTTAGTGTGTGCACTTCCTGGGGTCTGAGGGGAAGGGGTGTGTCATCTGTGGTGTGCCAGGAGGGGTGTCAGGCTGTGGGGCAGCCCTGCAGAAACCAGAGATATAGAGAAGGACGCTGTAGAAATTGAAACTCCCATGGCTGTCTTCAGTTAAGTGGTCTTAAAATTGTTATGGAGGTCTAGTCAATCTGCTATGACCCTTGACGCTAAAATGCGTGATGTATTTATCATTTTATTTAGAGAAGAAAAATAAGATATAACAACAAAAAGTAAGTGATCTGTTTAAGATGCATGTGAACAAAATAGAATTAAGGAATAAAGACCTAATGTGATATGACTAGCATCTATAATTAAGTACTTTTCATGGTCTATACACGTGCTGTAGGTATTACAAATGTGTAATGCTTACACAAGTCTTATGTCTTATATAGGAAAAGATTTTGCAGTGAAATTTCCATCTCAAAAAAACCCTGTCATTTAAGAACATTAAAATTAATTATTTATGCTAAAGTAATAACAGATTACGAGCTTTCATATTAATTATACATTCTGCCATTATTTCTCGGTCATATAACAGTATCTTTTAGACATGAAACACTGAAATTAGAAATGTGTTACCTGACATAACAAAAAAAAAAAGCAACAAATCATTTTTAGAAGTTGAGGCACCAGAAAACAAACATCATATCAATTTCATCAACATTTTACCCAGTTAAATATCAGTTAACCGTATGTATCAATATAAGATAACTTTCTGTATTTATAAACTTACATGGAAAATGCAACATGGAGTTCCCGTCATCGTGGCTCAGCAGAAACAAATCTGACTAGTATCCATGAGGATGCAGGTTTGATCCCTGGCCTCGCTCAGTGGGTTAAGGATCCAGTGTTACCATGAGCTGTGGTGTAGATTGAAGACACGGCTTGGATCTGGCATTGCTGGGGCTGTGGTGTAGGCCAGCGGCTACAGCTCCAACTGACCCCCTAGCCTTGGAACCTCCATATGCTGCAGGAGTGGCCCTAAAAAGATAAGAAAGAAAGAAAGAAAGAAAGAAAGAAAGAAAGAAAGAAAGAAAGAAAGAAAGAAAGAAAGAAAGAAAGAAAGGAAGGAAGGAAGGAAGGAAGGAAGGAAGGAAGGAAGGAAGGAAGGAAGGAAGGAAGAAAGAAGGAAAATGCAATATGCCAGGGCTGTAGATTGGTGGGCAAAGAGTGTGCATGTGGGTACACATGTTAATTAGCACAATTTAATTAACTGAGAATATGAAATATGTGCTGTGTATATAATCACCTAGATTAAGCTACAGATAACCTAGACCATATAGGAAAGCATCTCTCAGGATATTACAAGCTCAATAGCGCTTCGCCTAATCTCTGTTACACCTGTGGCTCACATCTCCTTTCTGGAAGAACTGAAATTGTGATTTAAGAAAACATCTTTGAAAATACTATTGTCTTTTCTCCAGTGAGTATTATTGTCTCTATTGTTAAATATTTGTTGACCATATATACCTGGGATTAATTTGAGATGCTCTATTCTGTTCTGCTGATCTTTGTGTCTGTTTTCACCCTGGTACCATACTGTTTTGATTACCTTAGCATTGTCATATAGTTTGAAATCAGGAAGTGTGATTCTCAGAATTGCTTTGGATATTTGGAGTCTTTTGTGTTTCCAAATGAATTTTAGGATACTCACTGGAGGAAAGACAGTCTGCTCAATACATAGTGCTGGGAAAATTGGATATTCACATGCAAAAAAAAAAAAATGAAACTAGACCTTATCTTAAACCACTCAGAAAATTTACTTAGTTGTAGAACCTGAAGCCATAATTTCCTAGAAGAAAACACAGGGGAGAGATCCTTGACATTGGACTTACTAATATTTGGGGGGATATGAACCTAAAGCACAAGCAACAAGATAAAAAATAAACAAATGGGACTACAATAAACTAAAAAATTTTTGCACAGCAAAAAGAATAACTCATACAATGAAAAATCAGCCAGTGGGAGGAGAGAACATATTTGCAAACCACACGTCTGATAAGAGATTAATATCTAAAATATATGAGAAATTCATAAATTCAATAAAACTACAACAAATAACACAATTAAAAATAAACAAAGTTTTTGAGTGGACATTTTTCCAAAGAGGATTTTCCAATAGCCAACAGGTACATTAAAAACGCTCAACATCATTAATCATCTGGAAAATGCAAATCAAAACCAAAATATTAAAAAAAACCAAATATGAGATATCATCTTATACGTTTTAGAAGAGCTATTATCAAAAGGACAAGAAAAAAGGAGATAATGGAGAAAAGGGAACCCTTGTGCACTGTTGGCAGGAATGTAAATTGGTGCAGCCACTACTGAAAAAAGTGTGGAGTTTCCTCAAGAAATTAAAATTGCAACTACCACATGATCCAACAATTCCACTTTTGGTAGATATTGGAAGGAAATGTAAACACTAATTCAAAAAGATATCTGCACCCTCATGTTCACTGCAGCATTGCTTACAAAAAACTTGGAAACAATCTAAGCGTCCATCCACAGATGAATGGACAACAAAAACCTAGAAGATAACCACAATGGAATATTCTTCAGCCATAAAAAGAAGGAAATCCTGCTGTTTATGACAACACAGATGAATCCTGAGAGCACTACACTAAGTGAAAAAAAGTCAGACAGAGAAAGATGAATTTCTGTGTAATTTCACATATATATATATATATATAAAACACCTCATAGTAACAGAGAACAGATCAGTGATTGCCACATGGCAGGGGGTTTGGGGGGAAAGTGAAAGTGGTCAAAGATGCAAAGTACAGACTTCCAGTTACAAGGTAAGTTCCTAGATGTAATATACAGCAGGGCGCTTCAGCAATAAGTATTATGTATTTGAGAGTTGGGAAGAGGTGAATTAAAAGTTCTCGAAAGAAAAACATTATAACTATATGACGTGGTGGTTGTTAGTTACTTAACCTAACCTGGTGTGGTGACCACGACACAGTATATTCTTATATCATATCATTATGTTGTACATCTTAAACTGACGGACTGTTACCTGTCAGCTGTATCTCAACAAAATTGGGGGAAGGGAAAAAATACTAGCCAAATATTCTTGGAGAGAGAAGGCAGAGTCAGCTGGCAGGCACATATACCCAAAGCACACCTCTGCCTCCAGGTTGCCAGCCTTCTAAAAAGTCAGTTCTCCTCAGATCCACCACCATGCCCAGAGCCCGGACTGGGGGGTTTGCATCTTGCTTGGTACAAGAACTGTCATCAGAACTCTATTTTCTCCAACATAATATATGCATTTTGAGAAAAATAACTCCTTATTCAATGGAGGTTAGCAAGAATATTTTGTGATTCAAATTCTTCGATGTGTGGCTCTACGGATCTTTTTGAATCTAAGGAAGAGCTGTTCCCTTCTCAGTCTCTGCTGGATTCTGATGGGTACGAGGAGGTGGGGGAGTTGCGCCACCGGCTCTCGGTAGCTGAGCTCAGAGCTGGCCCTGCTCCAGGATGACGGTACTTCCTATGCGCAGGACTGTGCAGGAAGTGCTGCAGTGTCCAGACTCTGGACCAGTTCCACGGCATTCGAAGCTGATGGATGTAAAAAAGCCCATCATAATTTGGCCACTCTCTGAGCGTGCATTTACCACGGTGAGGAGCTGACGATGTTTTGTCACCTGCTCTGATTTTGCTAAGTCATGGGAGAAATTTCACCAGAAGAGTTCGCTCCATCCCCGGGTCTCATCCAGCTCGCAGCCTGGTGAGGCCAACGGGGACCCACTCGAACGCCATTCATTGAGCGGGGCAGCTTATTAGTGCAGAGTGAAGTCTGAGTTCTGAGATGCAACCTACTCCAGCGTAACTGAGGCCAACCTTCTAAGAAGAGCAGGATTAAGATGTTTACAAAGAATTTGGGAACCCGGCCCACCCCAGATCCATAAGGAATTACTATGCTTTATGATTAGGAAAAAAAATTGCATGTATGTAAATCTTCTCCTTATTCCTTTGCATAAAACTCTCCACTCACAACTAAATAGGCAGTAGAGACTGCCAGGGGCAGACAAGAGCAGACGGATAAAACGGCCTCACCACATATCAACACTCCCGTCGCCCGGGCTGGCTGAGTCTGTGTGTCTGTCCGTACTTCTGTTTTCTCAGAAACACAAAACAGTGACCTAGGCTGATTTGTTTTCCCAAGAGATTTCAGCAGACGGGGATTTAGTCTTCTGGTACATTCTCCAGCTGTTTGGACAGAGCTTTTTGGATGGGGTGGAAAGGTGAACTGGGAAGTAAGGACCCCCCCACACCCCTTTATCTTTTCCTAACTGCCCTATTTCCCTGCGCCCACCTCAGCCCGCTTCTGGGGCAAACTAGCTGGCTGCTTGCAAAGGCTGATGTTTCAGAATGACACCTGCTCAGAAGTCTTGGCTGCTGGCGGTGAAACAAGGAAATCAAGGCTATGCGTAATTTGTGAGAAAATAAAGCATGTTGGAATCATTGAACCATTACTGAAAAGACTGACTTGTACCAATCTGGGGAGAGGAAGAAGAACCATCAAGAGGTAACAAGGAAGACATCCGACTGGCTGTGGGATTTCACAAGGAACGGGAGAAGCCCTGGTCCTAGGGCAGGTAACAAGGGAAAGATGATGCAGGAGTGACAACGCTGACGACGAGAGAGCGCTGGTGACAGGTGAGGGAGGGAGGGACGAGTGGGTGGATGAGCTAAAATGCACTGCCATCCCCAAAGCGTTCTGACATTTTGTTAAAATTTCTCGATAGTTTGCAGGTGATTTCTGCACATGTCAGAAATGGCATTGCTCATCCTCGGTCACTGAAAAATAGAATGTCTACACATGAATTTCTGAATATGTCTTTACCCAACATGGAGAAACCACAAGTCCCACTTTAAAAAGAGTTCAGGGAAAAAATGCACATTAAACCCTAAGACTCAAGGTCTGTGTGTTTTAAGGAGGGGAAACTGGTGACTACTGTGGCTCTGAGACCTCACATTCCCTTATTTGTCCTTTTCTCCTTGTTTTCTCCTGCTTATTATCTGCTTTGCTTGTTGGTGGCTCTACTGTACGATGGCAGAGAGGAGGAGAAAAGTCCAAATGAGTTCACTTCTCTGGCTACTAATGAACTGGTTTAATACTTGGTTAGGAAGAGGTTTGAATGAAATTAGAAGTTCTAGTTATTTGTGTCACCTCTGATTTTTGATTCCGGGGAAAATAAGAATTCGAGCGCTCTGCACAAAACACATGGATTATATAAGTGGCTTAATGTTCTGAGTTCACCTCGCCACAAATAGTTTAAGGGTGCCCCACATCCTGGGTGCAGCATTTCGCCCTGTCTGCGAGAATACAGCGGGCACACATATTAACCTAATAGTCCACGTACTATAACGAGCAAATTCTAGGTTAATCCTTTCGAAATAGTTGGAAATCGGGAGGTAAGTGAAAGTTCTGAGTCAAATCAAAATAAGAAAGAGCTCGCGGATGGATTTCACAGAAGAGGGCCCGGCATCTCGGTTCTGAAACCTAGATCAGCTGGAAAGGACCTGAACGGCTGCCACCTCTCTCCGTCATTAACGTGTGATCTCGATATTTGGCAAAATTCCCCAGGAAATTTTTAGATGTGTGTGGTGTCAATAACAGAATGGGAAAATCAGTTCAGCTCAGCTCCGTTAAACAGACAGCATCTGCACGCCCTGCGGGTCTCAGCTCCCGGGAGCAAGCCTCGTTATTCCTCTTATTCCTCGTAACTTGCCGACGCCCTTCTCCAGCCCCCATCCTGGGGCCAGTGACACCACCTTCTCCTTTGTCTGTCTCTCCTTCGTCTCCCGCTCCTGGTAAAATCTAGGTTGACTCATCTTTCCTTGTCTGTCCCTTCAGCTTCTGCAGCATTTTTGCAGGCGGTTTCCTGTATTCACTTCCCTGGTTCCAGCCTGGATCCTGACTCATGCTGCGGGGAGGCGGAGGGCTGGTGACAGTTTCGGTGCTGACAAGCTCAGGTAATGAGCACTAGGGAGCCGAGAGACAGTGTGTGGAATCCAGAACAGTGTTTGCTTCGAATTTCTAGTCCAAGGCAGTCCATTATGTACGTACCAATAATAGACAATAACATCATGTCCCAACAATGTCGTATTGCTAGAAATGTGTCTCAGCAGAGGCTTCCACTGTCTAAACTTCATCTGTCCTCGAGTGGTGGCAACAGTTCTCGGACCACTGCAGCTCTAGCGCAACGGAGGACTAGAAAAAGAAACCGCTCTCAAGATCAGAAAATGGGGCGGGAGTTAGAGATCAAAATTCTGCCGTCACGGGCGAATCGGTGGCAGCTGGAGACACGGAATTGGGGGAAAAAAGCTATAGGAAAAGTGGCTGGACAGGAGTAGAGCAGCCTGGGACCACGGGCACCAGAATGTGGCCCAAAGCAAGCAGACAATCTGAGCAAACAAAGCGAGAAGGAGGAGAACAGAGGGGCCAGTGGAGAGAGAAGCACGGGGCTTGGGGCAGGCTGTTTGGGTTCAAGGAGGTGGGTGCCTCTCCCTGAATGCCTCCAAGAGGCATTTAGTTCAGTGTGCTCTGCTGATCAAGGCAGGCTGCAATGGGGAGTTCCCACTGTGGCTCAGCAGGGTAAGGACATGACTAGCATCCACGAGGATTTAAGTTCCATCCCTGGCCTCGCTCAGTGGGTTGAGGATCTGGTGTTGCTGCAAGGCTGCAAATGTGGCTTGGATCCAGATCTGGTGTTGCTGTGGCTGTGGTATAGGCTGAAAAAAAAGAAAGAAAGAAAGAAAAAAAAAAGGCTGCAATGGACTAAATGTGTAATCCAAAATTCATACATTAAGTATAACTGAACCCCCTTTGCTGTACACCTGAAACTAACCAACACTGAACATCAACTATGTTTCGATAACAATTTTAAAAATAATACGTGCATTGAAATCCTGACCCCCAAAGTGATGATCCGGTAGGTGAGGCCTCTGGAGGTTACTAGGTCACGAGGGTGGGGCTCTCACGAGTGGGGTTAGGGCCCTCCAGGCAGAGACCCCAGGGTGCTCCCTGCACCCTTCCCCTTCTGCCACCTGGGGACACAAGGAGATGTCCCCAGCCTGGTGCCGGGCTGTCCCCAGACGCCAGATATGCTGATGCTCTCATTTGGGACCTCCCGGCCTAGAGAACAGTGAGAAAATCATGTGTGTTGTTTACAAGCAGCCTGGTCTATGGTATTTGTGTTATCACAGTCCATGTTTTAGAAAAAATTCCATCCCAATATTTAACACAAAGCTGGAGTATTTACTTGAAAAATCCAGTCACCAAGAACACTGCCTTCACGGATGAAACAAACATGTGAGGGGTCAATGCCGTCTAACGGGACTTTCTCAGGTGATGATGGAAGTCTTAATCTGCGTCTCCAATGTGTGGCTGATGGCACTTCAAAAGCGGCTGGTGTGACTGAGACACAGGTCTTCATCCACTCAGATTTAAGTTACTTAAATGTAAATAGCTCACATGTCAGGGACTGTCTTATTGGGTGGATGATTCATAGGTAAGTTTGCTTTAGGGAAAAAGATACGTGGGCTTCGGCGTCCTGTGGACCAACTTTTAAATCCCCTAATTACTACCTCTATGACCTTGGATGTGTCATTCACCTTCCTGAGCCTGAGCTTCCTCTTTATGAAATGGAGCTCATAATATTTATGTTTAGGGCCATCGCGATGACTGAAAATGAGGCGTGTGCCCTGCCTAGCACAGACCAAGTCCTCAATAAATGACAGCTGTAGCCAGTATTAAAGGTTGTGAGTCAGTATTCACGACTGTAACTCAATTGTTTTGACTCCTCCGATCATTAGCATGAACAAGTAACAAGCTGTGAGCTGTGCAATGAGAGATAACCCCAGGCTGCTGCCGCCGGTGGAGCCACCTCTTTCTGTAGCAACTGGCACTGCTGCTTCGAGTTAAAAATTCTCTTATCTCTGCCTTGCTGGGAGCTGGTCTTTTCCTGCGCTATTGCTTCTAGCAAATCCTCCTCCTCCTAAGGAGCATTCCTCGCTGCTTTTTCAATGACCTCGGAAGAAGCAAAAGTTGTGCAGGGAAAAGACAAATTGAGCAAGTCTGATCAGAGGGCTTCTCAAGTCTTTTCCTGTGGAATTAGGAGCACTTATCCATGGACCTCATTCACCTTCACCCTGGCTGGTCATCACAGCCTCTTGGGGAATTTTTTAAGTATACCTGCCTAGCCGTCCTCTCTGCAACCTGGCGACCTGGCGTCCTTTGCAATTCTGTTCCGGGGTTTGAAGACCAGTGGCTTAGGCCATGTGTCCGGGTGGGTTCGGGGCAGATGAGATTGCTGGAGCCCAGGTCAACTGAGAGATGCTGTGCTGCTCTTGGGTAAGGAAGTGGCACGGGCATCACATGGATCTGGCACATGGATGCGGGAAAACTCCAGGTATTTGACTGACATTTTCACTGGGGAATCACAGCCAGTCATTTGAACAAGCACGGGGCTGGGACTCCGGAACGAATTTTGGTGGTGGTGGTGTTGCTTTTCCTTCTAAGTTTCTAAGCTACCCTGTCACGTTTCTGGAGTTGGGTCAGCTCCTTGTACTGCTCTTTACTGGGGCTCACAGCTGTTGATGATATGTTATTATTTGGCTCATGAGCTTTTATACATGAAATTGCACTAGCTGTCCACGCAACAGGGTACATACCTGTGTGAAGGAAGACTGGAGAAAGCTCCAAACTGGGATCAGAGTTCCCACAAGAAACCCGAGGCTCAAAGCAATGCTGTCGGGTCCACGCAGCCCACTCCCTGGCCAGCAACACTCCCACTGTTCACAGTGACCTGTGAGTCGTGGTTAAGCAACACACTAATTAGTATATGGATGCTTGTTTAGGGTACTAGTCAAATGCTGTTACATACTTCTAGAGACAAAAGTATCTGTGAGACAGAAGAATTCCAAGCACGGGCCAATGGCCCACTTCTCCTGAACAATAAAATTCCAGCACACAGACCAATTTCAGCAGTCCCTGAGAGTCTGTAGCAGACCCTCCTGCTGTCGGGCCAAAATCCTAATGATGAAGGTAACTTTTATTGGAATAACTGATAACACAAAAACATTCATGGGGACAGTCTGGCTTAGACATGTTATTATCTTCTCTCTGGTTTTCTAACCACATCTTTTATTAATTTTTGGTTTGCGGAAGGACACTGTGAAAATATAGATTCTACCCTGGGCAACAGTAATACCCTAAATGAGGTCCTTCGTCCTATCACAAGGTAGGGCTTTCTGGAAGCGACCTTCTGGGCATATACTCTACTATGAAGAAGCAATTTATGTGACAGAAGCTACAACTCATTGGGTACCTTCCTGATATTCAGAGCCTGGGTCATCTGGGAACCTGTCACAGCTTCACTAGTGATTATTTGGAACGCAACCTAGCTCAAAATAGAATCAGCTAAAACAACACTTCACCGGTGCCTTTCCTCCAAAGTCCAGAAGTTTTGACTGGTTTCAGGGACCGCTGCCTGGAGAGGCTTGTTCTTGTCATCAGGATGCTACCTGCTGCTCTGTTGGTTTTCTTCTGGATTGGCTTTCTTCTCTAACAGGCTGCCTCCAGCTGCAGCAGGCTTACACAGCCTGGCCACGAAAGCTGCCACACCAGTTCAGAAACAGGACCCTCCCTCCATAGGATCTGTTCCAGCCCCCTTCCCCTTTGTGCCAGGGGATGAGAGGCACTCTGATTGGCAGGCCTGGGTCATGTGTGCAATGGCAGAGCCGGTGTGTGTCTCACACAACAGCAGGGAGCAATCCCAGAAAAGGAAGAGGTTGGGACAAAGAAGCTAAATTTTTCTTTTTAATAGACTGCTTTGGAGTGAGAGAAGTTGGTTCCATTTGCCATGGGAATGATGAAAAAGAACTTCATCCTGTAACGCGGCTTCAGGAGTTCCTGGAGACCACAGCAGAGTCTGCGATCACACGGAAGGCATTCGTGTGCCAAAGGAAAGTTCCATTGAAAACCCAGTATCATGTCACTTTCTTAAAACGGTTCTCTCGTAAACAGCCAAAAATTCATTATGGGAGCCTGAGCTTTATTTATTTGATAATTTCTGAACTAGAATGGAATGGAGTCACACAATTCAAATTCAGATGCTCTTTCTGAGGAAATGGGGTGGTGGCAGCTGTACTTCAAATGTACTAAAGATCTACAGTAAAGTTTTGCTGCATATTTTATAGAAATACTTATGAGCTTGCATCTCATTCAAATTCAACCCTTTTGATAAATATAGATTTTATCTTTTAGAATTCTCAGTTGCAAAAACTAAACTAGAATGGGTTTAATCTTCCTAAAACAATAAAACCCTCAAAACCCCAAATCTCAACAAAAAGCTATACCAAACCATGCTTTAGGAGATGAATAAACATGCACCCCCAGGAGTTTACTTAATTTTGAAACATCAGTTGGCCCATACTCTAGGGCTGCATGTTGTGTTAGAGATTTTTTTCTATATTCTCCATTGTTTTCTTCAAACCTTTTTTAGATTCTTAAAAACGCCTGCAGAAATTTAGTCTCCAAATACCAAGGCTGTCCACCCG
>PVHT021183584.1:4029815-4059786 GCA_004024745.2 Catagonus wagneri
CCTCGCTCCGAGTTCCCTCCCTCGCTGTCGGGCGAAGGCAGCCTGAGCCCGCCCCCTCCGCGCAGCCCGAGCCGCCGAGGCCGCCGCCAGCCCGGCCCTGCGCCGCCTCGCGTCCCGCGCCCCCTCGCCGGCCCGGTCCTCGCTCCGCCCTCCAGCGGCCCGGCCCTCGTGCCTCGCCGGCCCGGACTCTCCCTCCCCGCCGTTCCCCGGAGCCCGGCGCCCGGCTCGGGCCGCACCGCCCGCGGCCCGGAGCGCGGCCGAGGTAAGACTGGGCCGGAGAGGGGTGGCCGGGGTCGGTCGGGGACCCTGTCGGGGGCCCGCGCCGCGCCCCCATCGCGGACAATGCCGACGCCGCGCGCGGCCGCAGAGTTGCCGGGTCCGCCCCTGCCGCTCCCCGGCGGCGGCCTGGGTCGCCGTCCACCCGGGCCCGTGGCCCGCATGGCCCGGACCGACTCCGGCCGGCGTTTCGGGCCACGAGCCGGGGCGAGGGACCACTGCCCTGCCCGCGCCCCCTGCGCCCCCTGCGCCCCGGATGGGGGCCCCGGGGCGGCGGGGAGGCTGGGCAGTGGATGGGCGTGAGTGGCGCGGTAGGGGGGCTCCCACGGAAGAGGCGGGGGTCCGCGAGGGCTGGGACCCACCGGGCCGGGGCTCCTTGAGCGGCCTCTCAGCTCGGGTGTCGAGTCTTAGTAGCCCGTCATCGCTGGCGGAGAATTCTTGCAAGAAATGCAGATTCAGAGGCTCCGAAAGTTTGTTTTTGGTTCCCCCCTCCAGCTCCATCCATGGTCTCAATTGTCTGGACTTTCTTTAAAAGCGGAGGGAATTGAAATAGAATTAAATTGTCTTCCGCTCACTCGTGTCCCCATCACCCCGCGGAGCTCAGAACTTGGCCGCAGGGCGGGCGCGGGTTGCAGGAAGGCGTGGACCCAGCCCGGAGCTGCAATGTCCCTGGCAGTGACAGCTCTCCCTCCGCGCAGGCTGGTGGGGAAGCGGCAGGAACTTTGCTGCACTGCATGCTTAAATCACTCAGCAAAGTGGAAAGCCATCACCTGGTGCCCGGCTTTTTTTAACCCTTTCAAGTTGGTGTTCAGATTTATTGGGCCATAAAAATGAGCAGGCTTTCTTTCCCGCTCGAGATACAAGCTAACTTTGCATTTTTTCCTGTGCGAAATCTGGCCCGCATCTGTGACAACATTGCGTGGCTGGCGTCGTAAGGACTACACACGGGTCTGATTTTGAGGATTTTGAGAAGGGGAACAGGATAGTAAAATAAGCATATTTGCAGCATAAATGGTATGACTTCCGTTTTCTCCGTTTCCCCTGTTGGCCGTAAAGATATTTATTTAGCCTTTTCCCCCCAATTTACACTTAGAGCCATTCCATGGGAAATACTTGTTGTACTTATTTTGCGACATCGCCACCTCTGGTCATTCAGATGAGCTATTTATTAAGGTTATTTTGACAAAAGGGTGAGTTAATGGTAAGCCAGAGAGTTCTTCCTGGGGTAACATTCCAGTTGCTTTACCCTCTAGTATTTAATCTATGGTGTTCCTGTGGATGGTATTTTGTCAACATGATAATCTGCAAAGAGTTTAGAATAGTGCCTGCAACACCCCCCTAGGTCAGTGGCCGCTGGCTTTATTCTTAATTTTTATTATCGGTCCATGTGTTTCTTCTGTTTGGAAAGCGGTTGTTTGGTTTTGTTTGTTTGTTTTTTTCCAATCCCGGATCTTTTCAGTCCTGGTCTGTTTTTAGTCTGTGGTTTAATTTTAGAGCGTTGAGGTTGGGTTGTTTTGCTCATGAGTGACAAGCTGTTCTGTGTTTTCTGCACCCTGTCTGGCAGATCTGAGGACGACAGGTCCCACACCCGGTCGCAACCAGGTGCATTTCGTGAGACTTCAGTGTCCTTAGGGGCCTGACTCTCGAAGAAGCCTAGACGTGAGGAGAAACCTGGGCTCTGAACCCCATCCCAAACCCCTTTGTTCTGTAGGTTTGGAATCATACTTTCAATTCCTGTTGCTGCTGGGGCGGCAGTTAGGTTAACTCCCACGGTGTCAGAATAAACAGTAAAAGGTAAATATAGGAGCTGTACATACAGAACAGAACATACAACCAGAACACATTATTCTAACCCGGTCTTTAACATCTCTAGAGTGGAGTTTAGAGTGTAACTAGCTAAGAAAAACGAAAACTGATTGATTGCCTTGTGTTGTTAACCAAAAGATTATGTTTGTGTTTTCTACGTAGGGATTTTAAAAGGTTGTCCGGGAGTTTACTTTGTGAGGTCCCCACTCCCCCACCCCCGCCTTTGCCTTTTAAGTGTTTCATCCCTTAACAGTTTACTTAGCTAGGAAAAGGCAGGGGTTAACTCTTGGGTCCCTGCAGAACCAAGGCTGCCGTGGCCCCAGTGTGGCAGTAGGTGGCGCTGTGGATAACGCTGGTGGATGGGATGCGGTTAGCAATTTCCGAGCCTGCCCTCTCCCCACAAATATACCCTCTCTGCACTGATAACCTTCCAGCGATCTAATTAGGAAAAAAACTTATTTGTCCTTTGTATTTTCAACTTTTTAAGATTCTTTACTTTCTCTGAAAACCAGGGTGTTCCAGCTGTTAAGACAAACACTGTCAATATATTATTTAGCCGACTGTACCCTTGTCGTGTATTTTCCCATAATAGAATAAGAGTGTTTGTTCCGAGCCTAAGGGATCTCCAGCTGTCCTGAGCTTTTTCCCTTTTTTTTTCCTCCATACTTCTAGGAGAGAGAAACAAATGATAAGAAACCTCTTTGCTCCTTGACTTCAAGAGAACAACTTCCTAGGACAAATTCTCTTTTATTCTGGTTTTTATCATTGTTCTGCCTCCAGGATGAGGCGGTGAGAACTGAGATTCAGGCTGAAGGCTCTGGAGCTCTCTACAGCCGTGACTCATCCATGAAGAATATATGCATCCTACTTAGTACAGCACCAGGGCTAGGAGGCACTCCCAAAATGAGGGCTTTCTGAGCTGTGATGGGCGTTATCTCCACGGGCCAGCTCTGGAACTGGTCCAGTCCCAGGCAGATGATGGTGCGTTTTCTACACTCCTCCGGTGAAGGGCACTCGCTGTTATCTCCTTGCTGCAGGCGAGGCGAAGTGACTTGGCTGAGTCACAGGGCTCTGGAGCAGCAAAGCTGCGGTTGCCACCCAGGTGTGTGTGTGCCCGGGAGCCCCCCGGGTCCCGCCACCATGCCTTGTGCCCTGAGAAGCCCCGTTTTGCAAAGCGTTCACCACATCCCTTTGGGGTTTGAGCCCAACGCATCTCTTCTTCATAACTCAGTGACATGCTTTGAATTTCTGGGGTAGCATTTGGTCACGAAAGCATCCTAAACAGGAGAAATTAATGTCATTTTCAGAGAAGAGCCTCCTAAGAGTTCTCGACCCCTGGTTAAAGACTGCTTATTTTCAGAGGGTTGAGGAGAAGGATGGCGGGTTTAGCGTCTGTGAACTATGTCTTACGAAGTAACCGTGTCTGGTCTGTTTGTGGCTTTGTTGCTCAGGTGATCTGTCCAAAGTCCTTGCTCCCCTGTCCCCGCAGTGACTTTCTTTCCATTGGGTTGAAGGGGGTTTATCATTTTGATCAATTAAATACAGCAGGGGGGGTTATCATGGTTAATGAAACATGGGATTCCATATCCATTCTATGTATTCTATTTGCTGTTTTTTAAAAATTTGTTTCTTTAGTTTTACGCTATAGCCAGAGCCTGGTGTAAATTTTTTTCATGGTGTTCTTTTTTGGTGTTGAAAGCGTTATAGAAACACACACAAGTCATCCTTGAGGATTGTTCAGAAGAGCACAAATGATGCCGAAGTGGTTGCCAAAGAAGTTGAACATAGCATTGAACTTTGTTGGGATTAAGTTGGGTTTAGGCATGGGAATGTTTTGGAGAATAGT
Source organism: Catagonus wagneri (assembly GCA_004024745.2). Classification (NCBI taxonomy): domain Eukaryota; kingdom Metazoa; phylum Chordata; class Mammalia; order Artiodactyla; family Tayassuidae; genus Catagonus; species Catagonus wagneri. The sequence goes on from PVHT021183584.1 coordinate 4,033,744, forward strand.
TATAAGAAATTTAATTTTTCTAGGGAGTTCCCATCATGGCTCAGTGGTTAACGAATCCAACTAGGAACCATGAGGTTGCGGGTTTGATCCCTGGCCTTGCTCAGTGGGTTAACGATCCGGCGTTGCCATGAGCTGTGGTATAGGTCGCAGATGCGGCTCGGATCCTGCGATGCTGTGGCTACAGCGTAGGCCGGCGGCCACAGCTCCAATTAGACCCCTAGCCTGGGAACCTCCACATGCCGCGGGTGCGGCCCTAAAATGACAAAAGGCAAAAAAAAAAAAAAAAAGGAAATTTAATTTTTCTAATGGAAAAATAAAATTAAATAAGATTAAATTAAAATAAAATAAAATAAAAAAGAAATTTAGTTTTTTGTTGTTCATGGATGCCATGGCCCAAACAATTAATTATAGGTAATTAGATACCGGCCAAGGCGGTGTATTGCAAAGTACTTTTGTTGTTGTTGTTGGGAATCATAGTTCCCAGACTAAGGACTGAACCCTGACTGCAGTGGTGAAAGCGCCACGTCCTAACCACTAGGCCACCAGGGAACTCCCTGGATTGCAGAGTACATTTTCATCCTGTTTTTAAACCTGGGTTTGTTCCTGGGTGACCCTTTGTGATACAGAATTAATGGACTCAGATCGTGCACATTCCTTCCTATTCCGGCCTGTTTGTTTCTCTTCCTCTCGTGAGAAGGGCTTGCCCGCAATTTTTTTTACATTTTTTAACTTTTATCAGTTTAAGTCTCATAAGGAGAATCACGTAAGAGCACGGCGTTTAAGAACACGAATGTTGGTTTTTTTTAATTTTTTAGTTTTTTAAGGAAATGTCAGTAGATGCTGTATGATTAAACAATTCTAATTTGGTACCTGCACTAAAGATGGGATTTTAAAATTGTACACTCTTTAGAGAGACGTTCAGAGGTGAACACTCGGCTAAAGGAAACAATATGTCACTTGGCGGACAGGTTTCTAGAAGAATTATAAGAATCCTGTGCTGTGTTTTAGACATCAGAGCAAGATCAGTGGGTTTTGAAATTGTCCAGTTCCAGATAAAGCTTTTAAAAATATAGTTCAGGAGCATATGGGAAATTGTGGAGTAACTATGTTGTAGTGCAAAGCATTTTTTCCCCTCAGAGCCCCATTAGAAGTTTGTTTCATCTTTTTGTCTTTTTCAGAAAGAATCACTGATATCCTTCAAAATGGTGATTCTTGGAGTTCTCATTGTGGCTCAGTGGGTTATGAACCCAAGTAGGACCCATGAGGACACGGGTTCAATCCCTGGCCTCCTCATTCAGTGGGTTAAAGATCCAGCATTGACGTGAGCTGTGGTGAAGGTTGCAGATGAGGTTCGGATCCAGTGTTGCTGTGGCTGTGGTATAGACCAGCAACTGCAGCTCCAATTGGACCCCTAGCCTGGAAACTTCCATATGCTGCAGGTGTGGCTGCAAAAAGCAAGAAAAAAAAAAATTGCATCATAACCGTGTACTCAGACAGCAGACTGCCCCTCCAGTGGTAACACACCACCTGGAGTGACATGGATCGTGGATTCTGATTTCAGCAATTAACATGGGAAAATAGAGGTGTCTTAGAAATGGTGAAATACGGTGTTTTCTGGCACTTAGCTGGGAGGGCTTACAAATTTGTATTTCATTTTTATCTGTATCTGAACGAGACGTGTCGAGTTCTGTTATTCGAAAGGGCCTGGGGGTCGCGGGTGAGTGGGATCCCCTGCCTCTGGCTTGGAAGCTGGTGTGGAAAAGTGCATTCCGGGCCGGTAGTCTTTCTGATACTGAGGAGCACCTGAGAAGGCGTCTGCAGGCGCTCTTTCCTCCGGGTGCCCTGCAGGCCGCTGGCATCAGAGGTCAGGGAAGCCACTGTGTGCACACTCGGAACGGGCGCCGGGCTCTGTTTCTCTCTGTTAGCACCCTGACGGCAAAGCCGAGGCCGTCCCCTCCCCAGCCTCTCTCCCTCCCGAGGTCGCAGGTGATTTTGTCACAGCCCTCATTCCCGAGGGACGCTGCGTCCTGTCTCTGTGTGGTTATGAGTGCATTTCTCCACGTTGGGAGGGTCGCTGTCATGCGGCTGTTTCCGTGGTGCCTGGAACGGGACCAGGCCACACCCCAGGGCTTAGTCGGTGACCACCAGTGCAGGTGACACTGCCGACTGTGGGGTCCTTCCCAGGGGACCCAAAGGACAGCGGAAAGGCCTGTTCTCAGGCAGGCTCTTCTCTGACTCCTTTTTTTTTTTCTTTAATTTTATGGCCACACCCGCAGTGGACAGAAGTTCCTGGGCCAGGGGTTAAATCCAAGCTGAACTGCCACCTACACCACAGCTATGGCAATGCTGGATCCTTTAACCCACTGCACCGGGCTGGGCATCGAACCCCCACCTCCACAGACAGTCGAGCTGCTGCAGTCGGATTCTTAACCTACTGCACCACAGCGGGAACTCCTCTGACGCTTTTTTTGTGCTGAGATGAAGGGCCTTCCAGCTGAGGAGTATAAACAGCGGGCCGGCTCCGAGCCGGCCTTGAGACAGTGTTTTGGGGATGGGGTCAGAGGAGATGAGAAGCTTCTGTCTGGGAACATGGATGTCTCGGGGCAGTGGGACACGCTTGTGGTTTTACCCTGCTGTTTCAGAGGGTGTCACCTGCCTGTCTTCCAGCAAATGTCACCAGAGGCGCATCTAATGCCTGAGATGCCAGCCTTCAGGCACCCACCTCTTGCTAGGAAAAAAAAAAAAAAAGGCACAAGGGGGAACGTGGTGGGAAATGCACCTGCTGAAAGGGACCCGGGCTTGTCACCCTGCTGTGGCCCCCAGGAGGCCAGCACTAAAACTGGGCCCGAGCTGGCTGCCTGGTGGACCCTCCCGGACTGTGGGTTATGTCCCCGGTTTCTAAGTTACGTTACTTGGAATCCGGCGTCCCCTTATGGTGACTTGGGTTGGTGCACTGATTTTGATGCTATTTGCATTTCTCAAAAGGAAATCCTACCCATTTTAGGAGTAAGAATGTTTGTATCTTCTTCTCCGGGCTGTCGTCTGTCCCAGTCTTATTTGTTGATTACAGCCTTGGGGTGAAGCTCAGTGAAGAAAATGTAAAGATTATGTCCAGATCCTTGTGCAGACACTCCACAATCCCGGGTGTGTGTGTGTGTGTGTGTGTGTGTGTGTGTGTGTCTGCTATTCACACACGCGCAAACTGTTATCTCCCTGTCCCTGGTTTCCTGGGGCCACCGTTTCCACTGGTGCTCAGAAAGGGACAGCTGGAAAGCGGGAAGTCAGTGGCGTCGGGAAATACCAGTGAATCCTGATAGCACGTCCGTGTTTTGACGTCATCGTCAGCACGAGGTGACTTTGGAGGTGCCTCCTACGCCTGACCGTGAGTTGTTGGGGAGTTTTTTTTGAGTTGCGGATTTTTAAAATCCTTTTCATCAGTCCTAGGCCTGGTGCTCATTCAAATGATCACTGATTGGAATGTTGTGATTTTTAAGAATCATATGTTTTCCTTCCCCATACATTTTGTTCTTGTTCGATGACCATGAAGGAAGAAGAGAAATCGCTGTGTTGACCTGAAATTTGACTCGTCTCAGGGTTCTTCACAGCTTCCGCAGGCCTTGTCTTAACCGGCCAAGGTCTAGGGCGGGACCCTAAACCTTCTTCCAGTGTTTTGGCCGAAGGGGCCACCGTCTTGTGTAGGAAATACTTCAAGATCTTCCTTTTATTTATTTTTGTCTTTTTAGGGCCGCACCCGCGGCATGTGGAGGTTCCTAGGCTAGGGGCCAAATCGGAGCTGCAGCCGCCGGCCTGCACCACAGCCACAGCAACGCGGGATCCGAGCCGCATCTGCAACCTACACCACAGCTCACAACAACGCCAGATCCCTAACCCAATGAGCGAGGCCAGGCATTGAACCCTCGTCCTCATGGATTCTAGTCCAATTCATTTCCCCTGCACCATGAGGGGAGCTCTCTTTTCTTACTTTATTTTTTTTCCTTGTTTTGCTCCTGTTTGTATCATGAGTTGGTTTGAAACTAGAAACAACCACAGGCAGCAGTTTGATACAAGGTCTGGGGACCATGGCCGTGGCAAGTGGCCTTGTGATGGGGCTGTGTGGCCTTGGCACCTTGCAGTAGGCTGACCCCTGGTCTTTATTAAACTCCAGGGGAGGTTTCCCTCTAGAATCCTCATCTCCTTAGATGAAACCGAGTGAGGCGAAGGCGTGTAGAGCCCAATCTTCTCACCCAGCGCGTTTCACCCTTAGGCCACGGATGCCGTGGTCCCTTGAGCCGGTCTCCAAAGCCAGTGCTGAAATTTTCGTCAGCTGATGAAGTGACTAGTGGTGTTCCCGGCCGCTGGCACCACTTCTGTTTCCTAGGCGGACATGCTGGGTGCCTGCTGGGTGCCAGGCGCACTGCTGCCCGGCTGGGCGGAGGTGGAGTCTTCACGCGTCCTGAAGCTCTGGGCATCTCCGGGCCTGTGGCCGCTTCCTGAGCCCTTCATCTCCGTCTCAGACGTCTCCCGGAACGTCTCCTCTCCAGTTCCTGCCAGTCCTGGGAGAATTGACGTAACTTCGTTGGTGCTCCCAGCCGCAGCCATCCTCTAAAATGCCCCGTTGCCTTTGTTGAAATGGTCAGTGCCTCGTGAGCCAGGTCACATGCACCCTCCCCGACTTGACAGCGGTGGGTGCAGCATCAGTGAAGCCAAGATTCCCCTCTTTATTATGGGAGGAAAATAAAGCTTTGTCTTTTGTCTTTGGCCGAGCCCGCAGCACGCAGAAGTTCCCGGGCCAGGGATTGAACCTGTGCCACAGCAGCGACAATGCCGGATCCCTAACTTGCTAAGCCACCAGGAAACTCCGTTTTTTTTTTTTCCGTTTTCTTTTTACTGTTGCTTTTTGGCCCCTCCATCCCCTCCCTGTTTGAACAGAAAGTAATACAGAGCCAATGCTGTATCCAAAGGCATTTTCTGTCTTGCATTTTGATGTGTAAAATAGCAAGCTTCTGTGACACACTTCCCTCTACCAATAAGAGGGCCAGTCCCTCAAACCTAAAACCTAAAATTGCAAAAAGCCTAGTAGCAAGCAAGCAAGACGGCCTTTGTCTGTGCGCGTAGATTTTTGATGCTTTGTGGTCTGGTGAAGTGACAGTGTAGGGACCGAGGAAAGCCTGCCTCTGGGGAGGGGTGACTTGCCCCCTGCCTCAGGGCGAGGCCTCCAGAGTGCTGCAGGAGGCAGCCCCTGCCCACCAGGCTGTGCTGAATGACATCAGTGGCCTGTGACATCCTTTCGGGGTTTTCCCCTCCACCTGATTCTGAGCTGTGTCTCCTGCCCGGCCCGGAGCACCCTCCCCGCGGTCAGCCTCCGTCCTCTCCTCCTTTCTGGCCTCAGCCCTGCTTCCCCCTCCAGCCTCCGCTGTGCCAGCTCCGGGATCAGCTCTGTCCCCTGCTTGCTCAGCCGCTCCAGGCCTTGCCCAGGGCCCATCCTTGGCAGCGTCCTGAAACACAGTGTTCGGCGGATGGCTGTGCGCTTGTAAGGAAGTCAGGGGTCATCAGGATGCTCACCAAGAACAGGTCCTGCCGAGCCAAGCACGTTCTTTCCTAAGGTTACTAGGCTGGAAGAGCAGAGCCGTCCCACCGTGTGGATTCGCGGCGTCTCCTCTGAGCTCGAGGACAGCTAGGGGACCTGGGTTGTGGTTGGTGGCACGACTGCGTGTGCGGCGTGGCGGTACCTGGTTGAGCCCCGTCCCCAGAATGTCATCTGTGGGTCGTTGTGTCAGGAACAGGCCGCAGGATGCGCTCAGGCTTCCCACGGAGCGTCTTTCGTTTTAAGGGGACATCAGCAAGGCCATCTGTGATGAGGCCAAGTGTGACGGGGTTTTGGTGGTCTGAAGAAGGTTACACACGCAGCCGGCCTCTGGAGCTCATGCACCGAGCACGTGTGTGAGGGCCCGTGTGCTGTGGCACTGGGCTGGGCGCTGAAGAGTAAGGACTAGGAGTGATAAACGGTCCCTGACCTTGGGGGTGCCCTTCAGACTGTTGTTTCTCTAGGAACATTCTGGCCTGGCCCGCTCGGTCCCTGCGGAAGGGCATCCTGTCAAGGGTCTTGGACTCCAGGTAGAAGTTACGAACTTTCTGAGCTTAGCAATCTAAGAGGCTTGAGGACAGCGCCTTCTGGACTTTGTACAGTCCACCCGCTTCACTGGCTCCCTCAACCTTGATCTTCCTCGTGCTGTGGAAGTGGCTGTGGGCAACATTTAAGTGGCGTGGAGTTATTCTAGACCCCCCTAGAACAGCCTCCTCGTCCGTCCTGCTGTCCACTGTGATTGATAGCCGCATGCTTCCGCTTCCTGTTTGTTTTTTTGGTCTTCTTAGGGCTGCACCTGCGGCATATGGAAGTTCACAGGCTAGGGGTCGAATCAGAGCCGCAGCTGCTGGCCTACGCCACAGCCACAGCAACACCAAATCCTTAAGCCACTGAGCGAGGCCAGGGATTGAACCTGCATCCTCGTGGATCCTAGCTGGGTTCATTACCACTGAGCCGCAGTGGGAACTCCTCTTCTTGTATTTCGGTGGAGACATCACTGGGTCCTGCTCCATTATCACCGAGTGTGCTAAACACTTCACACACTTCAAAATTTGTCGTAAACATGCCAGGCAAATAAGGTTATTATAAGCAGTAAACTTTAGGCAGAACTGAAGCTCAACTCTAGTAACTGAGAAGGAGAGCCTGGTTACTTTCTTCTCTGTCTTGACCTGTCCTATGCTTTAATTTTCTCTCAGTCCTGAACTTTTTTAATCTTCTGTTTGTCTCTGATTTTATTTTCTTTTTTTCTTGGAGAGATCTCACATGTTTTTTTGGGGGGATGGGGGAGAAGGCAAGGTTTAAAGTAAAACTAGAGGCTTTCTTAATGTAATGTTGTGTTTATGTGTTGGTTGGCTGTTTAAAAAACTCTTTGCATTGGGAAGGTGGGAGTTTTATATTTGATCTTGTTGAGGCTTTTATATTAACTATTTTGATCAGTGGGGGGCAGTGTTCTAATTTTTTATTTGTGTACTTTTTGTAGATGAGGAAAGGCCTTGCAAGGTTACTTTTCTGGTCCGTTCAGAGTCACAAGCCTTATAGAATGCTCCATCGCAGGGGAGGAGAGAACTCTTACGCCTTCGTTATGTCTTGAGTAGGAAGTCACAAAGAAGGCTTAGCTATGTTTCTGGGCCCTGAACAGGGCACTTTCTGGGTCCTTAGCGGGGCCGCAGTACCTGGCAGGCGGACTCTGGGCCCCTGTGCTCACGTGGGGCTGCTGGGGGTCCCCCCGGATCACCCCATTTCTTTCTCAGAACAGCCTGCAGGTTTGGTGCTGTGCTAAGGTCCGTCTGAACACGGTGCCAGGAGCTGAGACGGAGTCTTTTTTTGTTTAATACCTGATGTACCATGTTCCGTCAGCTTCCGCTGTAGAGCAAAGCGACCCAGTTCTGCATACATGGACGTTCTGTCTCATCTCAGACTATGTTTCACCGTGTCCCGTCATAAGTGATCGGATATAGTTCGCCGCGCTGCACAGCGGGCTCGCATTGCTCGTCCGCTCCACACGCCATAGTTTGCATCTACTAACCCCAAACTCCCCGTCTGCTCCCCTCCTCCCCGGCAACCACAGGTCTGTGCTCTGTGTCCACGAGTTTTTCTTCCTTCTGGAGCTGGGTTCATTCGTGCCGTATATTAGATTCCACCTGTAAGTGATGTCACGCAGTATTTGTCTTTCTCTTTGTGACTTGCTGATAGTCTCTGGTTGCATCCACGTTGCTGCCAGTGGCGTAATTTCGGTCTTCGGCTGGGCAGTATTCTGAGATAGAGTCTTTGAGGCGCTGGTCAGTGAGGCAGCCCTGCGGCCTTGGCCGCGGGCCCCGCCCTCCAGGCTGGCCTTCCCTGTCCTGGACCCAGTGCCTCGCTGCCCCCGCTCCGTCCTGGGCTGGCAGCCCCACTGTTACCTCCCTGCCCGGCCCCCGAGGCCCTGGGTGCCCCTTCTGCCACCCGCATCCCCGGGCCTAGGGAGGGCACCAGGGGCCCGGAAGGGGCTGGACAGGCCCGCCGGCCCCCAGTCTGAGACCGAGATGATTTCCGTCTCCACACACATCACCTTCTTTCCGTAACCTGTTTCCAGCACCATCCTTTTTTACTTCTCATTTTGGGTTTATTCCATCATGCTTGGACGCCGAGCCGGCTTCACAGTAGACTTAACGGCGTCTATTCAGGGCAGTGTCCCAGGAGCATCGCTGGAAAACAAGGTCACGTCTCTCTTTGACACCAAAATAAGCTGATAAATGCTTGTAACCAGAGCGGGAAGGGAGTGAAGCAGCCGGCCTTGGGTTCCGGGGCGCTCGTTACCACGCTGGGAGGGAGGCTGGGCCCTGGGTCCCTGGGGACAGGATGGGGTTTTCTTAAGATGCTGGCCTCTGTGCGTGCATGGGCAGGCCTCTGCCTTCCTCGCCCTCCGGCTTGGCAAAGGGCCCAGCAAAACGGGGACTTCTTGGGGCGAACTTGGCGTCACACGTTGCCGTTCTTTCTCAAAAGGCCGTTCGAGATCACCTGCTGCCGTGGTCCTTCCTTTCAACCCCATACGAACGCCAGTGATTCTGCAGCATCCCAGTGAGAATGGGGGGACTGCCGGGGACACTGAGGGCACCTCTGGGGTGACGGTGACGCACGGGTGGCTTGAGGAGCCCTCGATCTGGGCCAGTGCTTTGCTGACTCCAGCACAGCAGAGTCACCCAGCGGGTGAAACACACATCGCCAGTCTGTTCCCTGAGTTTCTTGTGCTCTGGGTCCTGGAGGGCCTGGGAATTTGCATTTTTAACTCATTCCTTGGTGATGTTGAACTGCTGATCTGGGAAAGTTCTCATTTTTGTCTTTTGTTTTTTAATTTTTTTTTTTTTTTTAGGGCCGCACTTTTGGCATATGGAAGTTCCCAGGCTAGGGATCGAATTGGAGCTACAGCTGCCGGTCTATACCACAGCTCACGGCAACGCCTTTACTCTCTGAGTGAGGCCAGGGATCAACCCTCATCCTCATGGATGCTAGTTGGGTTCGTTAACCACTGAGCATGACGGGAACTCCAAAGTCCTCATTTTTAAAGGTGCCTGGTGCTTGATTTGGCAGCTCTTTGTCACCAGAAAACTCTGCAGGATCGTGGGTGCTTGGGGGGCGGGGGTGATTGAGAGTGGATGTCTTGTCGGGGAAATGCTAGAAAGACCGAAAGGGACATAGAAGCTGTTCCTAAGGGGGGACCTCTGTGTCACACAGGCTTTAACTTTTTCACCAAGAATCTGAAACAATTTTTTTTTTTTTTTTTTTTTTTTAGGAACGCACCTGCTGCATATGGAAGTTCCCAGGCTAGGGGTTGAATCAGAGCTAGCTGCTAGCCTACACCACAGCCACAGCAAAGCCAGATCCTTAACCCACTGATCAAGGCCAGGGATCGAACCTGCATCCTCATGGATCCTAGTCAGGTTTGTTACTGCTGAGCCGTGACGGGAACTCTGATGATAATTTTTAATATAACACCTATGCTTAATAAGCCATGGATGTGTATATTTTTCTCTAAGTATTTTCATATTTAAAGTATCAGTTCAGTTGTGATCTGCTTTTTAGGGTACCAATTAGTAACCATTTTAAGACATTTAAAAGCAACACTATGATCTTCATATTTTATTTTAAAATAAAAAAATTTGGTAGACATCTGTTCTTGCATCATATTCAGCTTTTATAAAATATTTTAAAATGCAGTGAGTAGAAGATATCTTTGTTAATTCACATCAAGACTTTGAGCCATGGAAACATACTTATTTCCTTAGATTTAAAAAAATGTTCTTGTTGGGGTTACCTTGTGGCACAGCCAGCTAAGACTCAGCATTGTCTCTGCAGCGGCTTGGATCCCTGCTGTGGCTCAGGTTCTAACACTGGCTCGGGAACTTCCACATGCATAGCCCAAAAAAAGGTTCTTATGAAATAATATCCTTTTCTTGGGAATTTTAAAATTTTTAACTGAGTTAATGTTCTTCCTTATTTCCAGACAGCTCTTTTTTTAATTGTTTTGGCTCTTTTTTTTATTGTTTTAGAGAACATAAAATTTACCTTCTTGGAACACTTTTTCTTATTTCCACAAAAATTAATGTTGATGCTAATTAAATTGGTTGAATTTAAATGAATATGGTGAAGATAATTTCTAAATCGAGTCCTGAGTCCTGAAGTAGAATTGCTCTCAATGAGCTAAAACCTCTTTTTTTTTTTTTTTAAATTTACAGAGATTTGAAGTGACATCCAGTGAAACGTGTATTCTATAATTAAAGTCAGTCCTGTTCGGAAACATATTTTGTCTCATAGAGTTCTGAACTATTTCTTAATATATCATTCGACTCCTTCTATTTTTATGGTTTAATTATATAGTTGACCCATTTAATCTGAATGCCTCACGCAACAGAAACCAGGGTATCTTTAAACAATTTTAGACTCCGAGCAGCCTGATGTTTCTTTGGAGCCAGAGGGAATGAGAGCTCGCATTCTCTGTGTCCCTTTGATGATCTTTTGATCTATGAAATAGATACTTTTAGATAAATGATTTACACAGGGCCAAAAGAACGCTGGGCATTGAAATAAAATCTGTATTATCTACTGTTGCGTAACGAGTGGACCCCAAAACGTATTGGCCCCGCATAATAAAAGTTTCCACCTTCCCATTTCTGTGGGGATTCGGGTGTCTGGGCTGCAGTCACCTGGAGAGGCTGATTCCCGGGTGGCCCCGCTGGCTGGCAGGTGTGTTGATGCTGCAGTTGTGGGAGGGGCTCAGGTCCTCCTTGCTGGGGCCTTTCCCGGCGCTTTTTGAACTCTTTTGGTTGGAGGTCAGCTTGTCGGCCAGGGGACACCAGATGGTGATCCTGCATAGTGTCCCGGACTGGCTCTCTGCCCAACTCCAGGTATTCGGCAGGTGTGTCCGGAGATGCTAACTTGTGCCGGGAGGCACCGTGTGCCATGTGCCCCAGGAGAAGGTGAGGTCGTGGCAGAGGATGCAGGCGTGGGAGGGGACACGCCCGGGGGGGGGGGCGGTTCCTGGAGAAAGTCCCATCCAAGCCCAGTTGGGTCTGCCTGCCTCTTAAGGAACGGGGGTGCTGCATAGGAAAGAGAAGAGCTGGCGGAGGGCAGTTGGTCGGGAGGGAAATTTAGCCCAAACCGTAGGACCAAGTAAAGGACTGAGGCCTGAAACGTCAGGGCAAACTGGGCCCTTCGAGCAGCTTAGATTTGCTGTGTACGCAAAACACTTGAGCTGGGGAAGGAGCCTCGGAATGGAGAAAGCTAGCACGGCAGGTGCAGAGCTTGGACTGCATCCTACAAGTCTGTGCTGCCGCGTCACGCAGTGTGGCCGCGTGGTCACGTCGTGCACCGGGCGTGCTTCTCACCGTCCAGCTGAGGGCTGAGCATCTACTCGGTTTCAGGCTTTCCACTGCTTCTCGTACACCTGCAGGGGCGGCTGAGGGAGGTGGATTGACTGGCACCAGGTCATGTGGCTGGTGAGTGCCGGGCGGAGTGTTTATCTGCATCCTTGTGAAAGCGGAGAGGTACAGTTAAACGCAAACTGATTTTTTCTAACAGTCACCTGGGAGACACATATTTAAATAAAGACTTCAGGGAGTTCCCGTTGTGGTGCAGCAGAAACAAACCCAACTAGTATCCATGAGGACGTGGGTTCTATCCCTGGCTTTGCTCAGTGAGTCGGGGGTCCGACATTGTCTTGAGCTGTGGTGTAGGTGGCAGACGTGGCTTGGATCGTGGGTTGCTGTGGCTGTGGTGTAGGCCGGAAGCTCTAGCTCCGATTCAGCCCCTAGCCTGGGAACCTCCACATGCCGCAGGTGCAGCCCTGAAAAAAGCAAATAAATTAATTAATTAATTAATAAATACATAGAATACAGACTTCAGAGCCCTGCCTTAGGCTTCTGTGTCACCAGTGGAGGGGCCCCTGGTGGTGCTAATTGTTGGTGGAGTCGAGAACCTAGCTTTGTGGAGGCTGGGACCTTGTCTCAGTGTGGGTGGGCCAACTAGGGGAGAGGGAATATGGCCTCTCTTTTTTATAGGTTAAGGGGCATCAAGACCAAAGGATGATTTATTGGGAAAATTCTAAGGAGCATCACAGCGGTATTGTCTTCCAGAAGATCTCCAAAGTTTCTTTAAAAAATAAACTGTGAAAGAAAATATCCATAAGCTGCAGTATCTTGGAAAGCAATACACCACTGGATATTTGATAATTGATTCGCTTTGATAACTGGCATTTGATTTGGTATTTCATGTGAGGGACTAGCCAAAAGGTGCTAACGAAGTACTTGATGCTTGTACCTGAACCACAAGCCGAGAACTGCCTGAGCGCAGGAGCCCAAACCAGTATTGATGTTCTGAGATTCCACAGGACTGGAGAAAACCGTAAAGAGTAAATTCTCAGGAATCATTTAAAAAAGGTACTTTGGTTTTCAGGATTGCTCTGTATTTCAAATTTAGTTAGAAAAGAACACTAGTTAATTTTTATGTTTTTAAGTGCTCAAATGGATATATTCAAATTTTTTCTACCCTTATTAATTTTTTGTCTACTTGTTCTCTCAGTTACTGCATGCAAAGTGCTAAAAATAGCCAACTGTCCAACTCTGTGGATTTGTCTGTTTCTCTCCTTAGTTCTATAAATTTTTCTTTATTTAGTTTAAGGTTCTGTAATTAGGTGCGTATACATTTGGAACTCCTAATATCTTTGTGTTGAATCGACTCATCATTATGTAATGTGCCCTGTTTATCTCTGGGGAGGCCTCTTATCTTGACGTCTACTTTATCTGATATTAATGTAGCCACACCGGTTTTTATGGTTAGTGTGTGCATTATATCTAACTAACCATCTAGATATATATAAATAGGTATAGATACGTATGGGTATACACACAATTATGGTGTGTGTATATACTGCTATATTTTATAAATATATATATTCTTTTATTTTTAACCTACCTGTTTTTTTACACTTAAATTATGCTTGTAAATTGCACATAGTTAGGTGTTGCTTTTTTATCCAGGCTTGAAAAGCTCCCCCTTTTAATTGAGGGTTTTATCCATTTACATTTAATGTAATTATTGATATAGTTGATTTTAAATCTGCTCTCTTATTATTTGTATTCCATTTACCCAGTGTGTTTGTTCCTTCCTGCCTGCCTCATTTTGGTTTGATCAAATACCTTTTAGTATTTTATGTCACCACCTTGACTTTTTAGCAAGATTTGGTTTGATTTTTTGGGGTTGCTCAGGGGTCATCATCTCCATTGAATTAATATCATTACATCACATTTAATCTAAGAATCTTACAGCTGTGTATTTTTATTTACCTTCTTTCCATCCTTTGTGCTCTTGTTGTGTATTTTACCCCATGTATTTTATAAACCCCACAATATATTAGTATGTTTTGCTGTAAACATAAAGTTTTTTATAAACAGTTTTTAAAAGATACTTTTTAATATTCATCCCCCATTTTACCATGTCTGTGCTCATCATCCCTTCCCGTATGTCTGAGCCTTTCCGTTTTCTTCTATTTCCCTTCAATCTGAGGAACTTCCTCTGTCGTTTATTGTAATGTGAGTCTGCTAGCAACAGAGTTTTAGCTTTTATTTAACTGGAAACTTCCTTAATTTGCCTTCATTTGTGAAGGATAATTCTGCCGCAGATAGGATCCTGGGTTGGCAGCTTGTTTTTCCCCCTTCCCTTTTTCCCCTTTAACCGTCCATTCCACCTGGCTTCCCCTGGCCCTGAGGAGGGCTTGGCCACTGTTGCCTTTGCTCCCCTGTGTGTCTTTTCTCCCCCCTTGCCTTTTTTTTATGTTTTATTTTCAGAATTAGACCATGATATACCTAGGTCTGCTTTTCCTTGTATTTATCCTCTTGAGATCCACTGAGCTTCTTGAGTTGGTGGGTTAATTTTTTTTTTTAATTCAGTACATTTCATTCACATTTCTTCAAATATTTTTAGTCCCATTGTTATCTTTTTTCTAATTACCATATTTTTATCACGATAGATGATATGAATTCCAAAGTCCCTGATGCTTAGTTTATATTTTCCTGTCCTTTTCCTCTGTTTAATTTGGGAAATATAAGATTATTGACTTGTTCTCTTGCAGTATCCAGTTAGCAAGCCCGCCCAGAGATTTTTAAGTTTTAAATATTATATTTTTAGTTCTAGATCTTTATATAGTTCTGGTTTAGAGTTTCTCTGCTGTCCTAAAATAACCAATCACTTCTCCCGTTATATACTTCTTTTCCTATGAATTCTTCAACATATTTATTATGGCTGTTTTAAAGTCCTCATCTCAGTTTCATTAATGGAGTCATCTGTGACTCTGCTTTTAGTAAATGTGTTAATTCTGAACTATAGTTCCCTATTTCTTTATATATTTTTTTAATTTAAGAAATTGTATTCTAGGTGTTGTGAACAAAATAGTGGACTGAAGTGGAATATTGCGTTTCACTTCACGGAGAATGCGAGCGCTTCCTCCTCAGCGAGCGTCAGGGTGAAGTGAGACGTGGACACGAGGTCCCTTAGAACCGAGCCAAGGTCTGAGTTACACTGCACCTTGGTCAGAGTTTTCGCTCAGAGAGAGGTGGACTACAGTTTTGGCCCTTACTGATTTCCCTTGGAGTTCACGCTGGGGGCTTCATGCAGCTGTATGGGCTGTGCTGTCTCGCTGTTTTCTAAACTTTCTGCTGTTACTCTCAGAAATTTGGGGGACGGAGGTAGATCAGGAGACTTACTAGGAAGGGTCGTTTGCTTTGCATTTGTTGTTCTTCCAGTTTCCAGTCTATTCTCCCAGCTCACACTGCTGTGTCAGGCTTTTCTGTCCCGTATCTGTGGGCCCCTCGTCCCCGTGTCCAGGCTGGAACCTCCATGGGGTGATAGCTTGCTTCTGAAGGGCTGTGTTCTGCTTGAAACTGAGGTCCTCGAGGCTCCTTTGTGTTTGTGACTCTTTCCTAGACTCGTGGGAAAGGATGTTTTTATTTTGCCCAAGTAAAATTTCTTGTCACTGTGAGATCAAAGTCTTTCACGTGCTGTGTATCCGAACTGGACGTGGAAGTCACATGCACGTTTTTAAAGTTATAGCTGGAAAAGATGAAGTCCATCCGCGAGTGTCCCTGCCTCTGGCCTTGGGGTGACCAGTGGGGAGCACGGGCAGGCGACCAGTGTCCGACGGAGTGCACTAAGTGGCATTCTTCTAATTTTTCCTTTTCCTGAGACTAAAAGCTGTGATATCCGTGCTGTTCTAATGAGCCGCTGCGGGTTACTGAAACCTGCCAACAGAACGGGATATCTGAAAGGGACCAAAAAATAAAATCAAGCCTTGTTCTCCAGGACCTGCCTTGAGATAAACTCCTTTCCAGCTATGAGATTGCCTAATCGAATGCAGGTCAGAGAACAGGAAGAGTTCAAGATACAGCGAGAAGGGCTGGCGTAGCTGCCGCGGTCTGCGCTGGGGCCCCAGCCCGGGCGCCTCGCACAGAGACCTTTATTCCGGACCGTTCGGAGCGGGAGGCCCGAGATCGAGGTGCAGGCAGATTCGGGGTACCGCGCGCTGGCTTCCTGCTTCGTAAGCAGCCGTCTCTGTGTCCTTGCTGCCGCAGGGGCGAGGAAGCTCTCCGCGGTCTCTTTGATAAGGACTCAGCCCTTTCCTGAGGGCTCCATCCTCATGAACAAATCACGTCCCAGGACCTGCACGTTGGGGCTTAGGATTTCAGCGTATTAATGTGGGGGGACACAGACGTTCAGTCCACTGCAGTAACGTTCCTGCTGCTACTGATCGAGGGAAAAGTGATTATTTACTGTTTCAAGTTCCAAGCCAGTGGTTTTACAGGTATAATCATTTAATTTATAACAGCTTTGAGGGGACCTGAGATTCAAATTGGGGATCGTTTGACTATTAAACACCTTTATACCGTAGACCTTTTACCGCTAAGCTGTAAATACGTCCTTGTTCAACCCCTTTTGGGGGGCTGATTAATCAGTTTATTTTTTATGTTTTAGCCTGTCCTGTCAATCACTTCCTGACCACCTGCTGTATTTTCTCTAATACCGACTTTATTGTGCCACTGACTTGAGAGTAGATCAGGATGGAGACAGAGGAATTCAGAGACAGCATTTGTGAAACCTACCCTTTAGATGCACAAGTAAGGCTCACATAAAATGGCCAAACAGCCCAAAAATGCTACAAAAGATCACACAATTAACACTCCCTCGAATGGAACAAGCCGTATGTCTTACCGTGCAATTTCATATTACCATAAGAGGTCGGAGCTGCCTTCGGTGTAATGGAGCCATTCATTTGGTGTTTCCTCACCGCTCCCATCTTTCCCTGCCAGTCCTTTATGTTGACATTAATTTCCCTGAAGCGCTCAAGACCTCATAGGCAGATACTGAATATGAGAAGTTCCCTCCCGGGTGAAACCTTACCACTTGTTTTACAGGAGGCGGGCCCACACCTCCACTTGCTCGGGCGCCGGGGGTCAGCGTCGAGGGTCTGGGGAGGTGGTGCAGGGAGCAGGGGGCCTGAGCTTCCTCCCGGCAGGGGTGCTGCTGATGCTGGTCTCTCTGGAGGCGGCTGGTCCAGGACGGCTATGGCATTCTCCCACTCACAGGAGAGACCTGGGTTCGTAGGGACACAAAGTAAAGTGGTGGTTGGTTGCCAGGCCTTAGGGGAGTGGAGAGCGGGTAGTTAATATTTAATGGGTACAGAATTTCTGGAGATGGATGGCGGTGACGGTCGCACTGCAGTGTGACTGGACTTAAGGCCCCTGAACTGTATACGTAAAAATGGTTCAGATGGTACATTTTTCTGTTATATATATTTTACCACCCACCATTAAAAAAGCATAATCATATGAAACATGATGCCTCAATAAAGCCTGTGTTAAAGTGTTAGCAAAAAGTGCCCAGTAGATTGTATTACACTTTATTAACATTATGCTGAATTTTTATGGGAGAGCAGAAAATACCAGCGTTGATGCTGGCGCTGTTCTCCACTTGCTTATTAATGAGGTGAGTAGCTTTTTTTTTTAGAGAAAGGTAAAAGTGGAGATTCTTTGGCCTGAAATCATTGCCACCTGCCCTGGAAATCACTTCATGGGGACTCCGATTTTACTTCTCACCTGGGCACGAGAGCCCCAGACCTCAGGGCTGGAAACAGTCTCCTGTCTTGAGGACCAAAAAAGTCACGTGGGAAAGCCTTGCCCAGGTGCTTGATGAGCGTAAGAAGTGGGTCTTTCAGACAGCCGCAGTGAGACCCGGAGGCCCGGCAGTCCAACACAGACTATGTCGTGGAGACCAGTTTTTTTTAAAGAAAAAAAAAAATGGAGAGTTGAATCTCATCAGCTCTCTCTTATTTGGTATTTAGAGACACCTAGAAAATGGAGAACTGCCAGTTTATAATCATAGCAGAAAACAGAGATTTGTTGACATAATTTCTTGGCATGATATGCTAGGGTTATTTAAGTAATAGTACACAGTTTCTATTTCTGTTTTTCAAGGGACAGGGTGACTTGTTTAATAGGGAGCCATTTAAAAATGATGGTTTATAAAAGCAGAAATATCATAGGACCCAGCAATCCCACTTCTGGGTCTGTACCCCAAAGGACCGCAAGGTTTTGAAGAGATGGCTGTACAGCCACATTCATGGCGGCATTATTCACGGTAGCTAAGTTGTGCAGGTGGCTCCAGTGTCCCTCAGAAGATGAATGACCAGCCAAAAGGTGGTCAGGACACACAGTGCAATGTCCAGCCGTGCAAAGGAAAGAAATTCTGACACAGGCTCCGACATGGATGAAACTTGAGGACACTGTGCTCAGTGGAGTAGGCCAGTCACCAGAAGACATACTGTGATATCCACTGATAGGAAGAACTTAGGTTCTCAGAGACTGAAAGTAGAAGGTGGTTGCCGACGGCTGGGGGAGGAGAATGGGGAGTTATTGTTTAATGCAACTAGAATTTCAGTTCTGCAAGATGAAAAGTGTTCCAGAGATGGGTGGTGGTGACAGGTGTCCAGCATTTGCATATATTGAGTACCACGGAGCTGTACCCTTAAAAACAGTCAAGATGGGAAATTTTTATGTTATGTGTATTTAACCACTTGGAAAAATTGAAAAAAAAAATTAAAGATCAGCCTCCAGATAAGAGAAATGCTTTCTACCTTAGACTGGGATGAGTTCCTTATTCCTGTTTTTATTCTTGAAAGAAATATCTTTCATAACGCAGGTTAAGAAGGGATCCTGCACATAAAAATTCGAGTTCGCAAAATACGTGTTTTCTACGATAGTTTATGCTGGGTAGAGAAGTGCAGTGAACTTGGGGTTTTTGAGGCGCCTCCATCCTCTTCTCCAAGAGGCCCCCCTCTTCTCCACGCCATCTCCTGCATTTGTGAGCTGTGGTCTGTTTGATTTCAGCCTCTCTGACAGATGCGAAAGGACCTCTCACTGTGGTTTTGATTTGCTTTTCCCTCATAATTGGTGATGTCGATTGAGCACCTCTTCATATACCTGTTGGCCGTCTGTATGTCTTAGAAAAATGTCTCTTCACATCCTCTGTCTGTTTTTTTAAATCGGTTGGTTTGTTATGTTGATACTGAGTCATGTGGGCTGCTTGTGTGTTCTGGATATTAACCCCTTCTCAGACATATCATTTGCAGGTATTATCTCCCATTCAGTAAGTTGTCTTTTCGTTTTGTCGATGGTTTCCTTTGCTGTGCAAAAACTGTTACATTTAATTAGATCCCATTTGTTTATTTTTGTTTTTGTTTCCCTTGCCCGGGGAGACAGATTCAAAAAATACTGCTACAGGTTATGTCAGAGAGTGTTCTGCCTGTGTTTTCTTTGAAGGAGTTTATGGTTTCCGGTCCTGTGTTTAGGTCTTTAATCCAATTTGAGTTTATTTTTGAAAATGGTATGAGAAGTTCAGTACTTTGGAAAGACCATGCTGACAAAAAAGGGAAAACATCCCTTAATATAGTTTGGATTTAGGAAATCTCTGCTGTTGGGCACTTTTAACGTTTTTAAGAACAGAGGCCCTCTAGTCTCCCTTCCCAGAGCAGCGTGTCCGTCCCACAGAATGTGTCTGGATCACGCTTGCTTATGATCACGTTCTCGCTTCTGAATAACAGCCCCCCCACCTATGGCTGGTGTTTAGCCTGGGAACCTCCATCGACTGCGCTGTTGTTTTATTAATCTTTTCTAAATGAGGTGGCGTTTCCAATCACTGACTCACAATCATTAAAACCCTAGAAAATGACAGCATACATAATTGGATCATAGCAGATTGATAACGTGCTAGGGTTTAAAAGCATGTATTTATATAATAAGCTGTGTGTTGGGATCATTCTGAAGGGTGTTAAAAATGAATATTGGAGATGGGCAACACTCTTTTTAAAAAGTGTATTCTTTGGAACCAGGTGCGTTTATCCTTAAAAACAAAATTGTGACAGTGATGTTCTCATAAGCATTTTACAGGTTTCTCCATGATGACATTTTTCAGAAATTTCTCTCTTGGAGACACGCGTTTGCCAAGCGCTACTGTGTCTAGAGTGTCCGTGAACAAAAGCGTTGGGGCGCAGCTGAGTGCGTTTAATGCAACTTTTCAGGATGCTGCTGCTTTTCTGTAAAACTTTAGGAAATAAAAGCATCCGTTTCAGCGCAGCCCAAATAAAGTAATTATTGGAACACATAAAAAGCCTCTTTTTAGGGTGAATTCACAGCATGTGAGGAGCAGGGCAGGGAGGTGGTGGGGCCTTTTCCTCTGAAGCCTGGGAAGACGTCTCTAGTTGTATAATCTGGCCTTTTGGGAAGTAAAAGGTAATTTTCTTCAATGTTTAGGAATCCATGATTCTTAATCAGGCAGCTCCTCTGTACCTGGTGTTTTTACGTGTTTTTGCTGAAGCAGCTGCTCCAAGGCAGGTGTAACTTCCGTTTGTTGATGGACCGCAGACAGGAGGTTGTCAGGCCCTTCGCGGCCTCCTGGTGCTGTGTTGGCGTTTCATCTTCGCAGTGAGCCCTGGAGGTCAGAGCTCTGGTTCTGTCCACTGTCAGGCCAGGCAATGGCTTTGGGAGGTTTACTCGCTCAAGGTCCTGTGATGAGTGAAGGCATGAAAGCAGGGGTGAGCCCAGCTGATGGCGGAATTCCATCAGGTTCCGGTGGTTTCAGGGCCGTGTCCCCAGGTCAGGCTGCCTGGAGTCCTTAGGGAGGTGCCACCACCACTTCGTAGCCTCAGGTGACTTGACTGGCTCTGTCCCTCCTGCACAGCGCACGCGGACACCCTGCCGATGGGCATGGGAGAGACGGGACCTGCGGGACAGGGCTCTCTTGGAATCCCCGACCCGTTCAGAAGAATCTAGGGACTGTCGCATCCTGGGGCCCTTTTGGGGTTTAAGTCCTAGGGATTAAAATAACCAGGCAGGGTTTATGATTTATTGGGGACATGCTGCTGCAACTCATCTTTCTAACGGGAGCGAGTGTTTAGATGGACACGGGTGAGGCACCGCGGACAGGAAGAGGGGGCCGTGGTCAAAGGGAGGTCGAGGGAACACTTCTCAAAGGAGGGGTTGTCCGTGTGTCCCTAGACGAGGGGTGTCTCAGAGAGTGTCATGGGCAGTGTTGGGCAAGAGGGAGCACGGCCCCGGAGACCAGCCCGGGCGGGAGGGTTCAGGAGTGGCAGGGTTTGGCCTTGATCCTGAGGGCGCTAGAAAGCAGCATGGGGTCGGGGGTACACGGCACTGTCGTAATGGATGTAGGAAGACCCATCTTGCTGCCCTTGGGTGGCTGACACTCGGGGCGTGGCAGGAGGGGGGTCGTGCGGTGATGGAAGTGGCCCAGGTGGCGCGTGAGGATGCAGCGTGAGGAAGAGAGTGCGGCCACATGGCCACTTTCTCAGACGTGCTGCCGCCAGGCCTCCCCGCCTTACGAGGCGGTCCGCCCCAGCTGGAGGCCGTTCAATGCTGGAAGGCTTCCACCACGAGCCAGGTTTGCCACCGTCACTCCCGCCACTGGGGTGCTGTCTCTTGCCCCACAGGGCGGTCTGCCTTCCGCCCCCGCGCCCAGGCACTTCCTCGGTCCCCTTCCTGGCTGTCCGTGTCCCGGCTTGTCCAGATCTGAGCGTCCTCAGCACTCCGCAGGTACAGGCCAACTCCAGCCTCATGCACCGTCTTAGAGGTGCAGAGTCGTACTTGTGCATATCTGTACTGAATTCTGTGCTGTGTCAGTTTCAGCCTGTGTTTTCACCAGCAGTTTTGCCGTCGCTGCGTTGAATGCTAACCTGGTAGATCTCTTTCAGATTGATTAGTTTATAACTTTGATCGTGGAGCACGTTACTTCCATTTTTTGGATGATGAACTTTGTAAGGTCAAGGGCGCTTTCTTAACCTAATCCTGGTGTCTTTTTCCATCTCGTGTCGTGACTAACACATGGCGTAGCCCTCCAGGAAATAGTTGTATGAATGCAGTTGAAGGATTTTTTTGACCTGTATCTGACATTAGCACTAGGAAATCGTTTCACCTTCACACATTTGGAATCACGCTTCTCTTATACCACATCTCAGCCTTTTTTAACCTCAAATTAGCTATGACTTTGATAAGCTATGACTTTGATAAGCCTGTCTTATATCTTGATTTACATCGTAGAGAAGCATGTACAGTGGGCTAGGAGAAAGCTTTGTGGATGTTTAAGAAATATTTCCCAATTAATGCATCAGTGGGTTTTAAAGAATAGTTTGGAGTTGATTTATAACCTGGCCACATGTCTTTAAGTTTCCCCCCTTGGTTTTTTGCTCCACATTTCCTGGTAATTCTTCTTTCTCTTGTGTCACCCTCCACGGGTCATCTATCATTCCAGGAAGATTATCCTTTTACAGTGAGCAGGTTTATCTTAGACTCATCATTATTAGGCTGCTTTCTGGGAAGCTGTTAAAAAGCCACAACCACTAGGTCAAAGAAGAATGGGCTAACTTACTTTTCCTGTAAGCAGTGTCATTGGCTATCGGTTTTCCTTCCTTGTTGGTGTCCAGGTCCCTAGCCATCCTTGACTGCTGTAATCCTGGCTCAGTATCTGAAGTCGTGGAGGGCCATGCGTTGAGGGCGTTTCAGAGTGCATCGTTAAGGTTAATGATTTTCAGGTGCAGCAATGGTGGCCCTGAATTTTGTTTTTAATCAGTTTTGTTGAAGTCCTGTATGTCAATTACATACGCTGACTTTGGTGTGTCATTCAGTGAGTTTTCACAAAGAGGCACGGTCATGTACCTGCTATTCCGGTCATGATGTAGAACATTTCTCTTCTCCCCACGTGGTCGGTTATCTTTGCAGGTCGTCTGTCCCCAGCCCAGGGCCCCTGGCAAGAGTTTCCTTCTCTAGAATTTCCTACCGGTAACATTTGTGTTGTGCAGTCCAGTCTCTGATGGGACACTCCGCAGTGTCTGTCCATTCACCAGCTGAGGGACATTTGCTTTCTTTCAACTTGGGGGCCGTTATGTAGTAAGACTGCTGTGACCATTCTTGTACAAGTCTTTGCGTGGAGTTCGTGTCTTGACCTTTCTCTCGGGTGAGTGCCTGGGGGTGGAACCCCTAGGTCGTAGGGTGAGTGTGTACTTAACTTCCTAAGAAACTGCCAAATTGTTGTGCAGGCTGCCTGCAACAGTTTGATTTCCCTCCAGCATCGTATGGGAATCCCTGTTGCTCCCTATCCAGGCAAACACTTGACGTTTTTGTCCTTTTAAATCTGGCCATTCTAGGGCGTATCCAGGGGTGTCTCACTGAGGCTTCATTTTGACTAATTAATTATGTTAGGATCTCTTCTTGTGCTTGCTTGGCATTGGTTTCTTTTCTTCGTTGAGAGCGTGTGTGTTTAAGCCTCGTCCTCTTTTTTTTCTAATGATTTTGTCCAGCACCATTAATGAGTTAATATGAAGAATTATAAGGAAGGTACTTTGTTGCTGACATGTTTTCCGTCAAGGAATCTTTTTAATAGATGTTTTATTCCCTGCACCATTTGGGGGGAGGGCATATGTGGTGGGCATCTTTTGCCACCTGTTGGCCTATTTTAATTTCTCTCGCCCTGCTTCCCGACATGTCCTCTTTACTGAATCTGTCCATTTCTCTGGGGAAACCCGCACGTGAGTGTACTGCCTGCCCTCTACACGCACTCACACATGAACATCCGTCACGCGCAAACCCCGACTCACGTGCCACCAGCCAGGCCCCCTAAACGATCCCATTCCGCGGTCGGCAAGGACATCCTGTCCTGCTTTTTGGTTCCCCGGCAACTGCCACTGTGCAGGTCAGCTACTGGGGAGTCGGCAGGTGGCCGTCGATGGAGGAAAGCTGCTGATCTGGGTCAGCCAAGCGCTCTGGAGTAGTTCCGGGCTTTTAGAGGAAGAGTTCTGTCTGAACTGATGGATCTCATAGTAAATTATCTTGAAACCCTTACTTTGAAAACTGCTTATGTCAGCTGCAGAATACACCTGCATTTTCCTCGATCGCTGTCTATAAAACCTATTGGAACAGGTATTGTAGCGATACTCTCTTCTTAGGGTAGATGTTTCTGGGCTAGACAACTTAAAAGCATCCCCAGTTTCATTTCCGATTTCTCATGAGCCCTAAAGATTTAACCCAGCTGTATCTGCGGGGACAAGGCAGAGTGTGTTCTTGATGATTCCGAGCAGTGTTTTGTGTTGAGTTGACTCCTCAAGTGGTATCCGTGCTGTGTAGCATAAGAGATGTGGAGAAAGATAGATGAAATCATGAGCTCTCAAGAGGTTGTTTATGGAAGTTATGATCTCATAGAGCACTGAACTGGCCCCTAGCACATCTGAGACCTAGAACCAACTGTGTGACTTCGGAAAGGTCACTCGACCACTCTGAGCTTTCATGTCCTCGGCTTTGACGTGGGTCAATTGAAAGACTATGTGCTGTGACTTATTTTTATCAAGATGGTTTTGAGGTCAACTTGGAAAATAAACCCAGTCCTGAAGTTCTTCGTCTGGGGTGTTATTCCTTGTCCCAGTCACAGCTGTGTGACTTTTCCGTCTCTGAATCATTAGAGTAAGAGTCCAGCTCTTTGCCACTCCCTCTCTTCCAGAGTATGAGGAGGACAAGGCAAAAATGATGATGAAGACGAAAAGGAATTTTTGACACAATTTTAGGACAAAGCAAAAAATACTGTTTCCAGAATAGCAAAATACCAAACTTCTTATTTCATTGTTATGAGTCGCAGTCAGTTCAAATTAGGCCCAAGGTGTTTGGGATTAAAATTTTCTCTAATGTCCTATTAAATGTCTATGATCTTATTCCTCTAAATTCCTGGAATCCCATATATTTCAGCAGGCAAATAAGGTAAAATCTTAAATTGCGGGCAGTAAGCAATCACAAAGCACCACAGAACTCGGAGTTGATCGTTGTGTTTAATTCAGTACCGGTCTGGACCTGATGTTCTTGCTGAACCTTTCAGGTAACGATAGAAAGGAAAGTAGACTGTTTCGAAAGTTTTAAATGTGAGAGTGGGCATGACCAGTCTTAGTTATTATTGAAATAGACATTTTCAGGATTTCTTTTTTTTTTTAATATTTTTTGAAGCTATTCAAAATCTAGGTCAGGATCTGCAGCCCCACTCATAAACTTCTGGCGTATTGTTCGCTCCAGAAAGGACGTGATGACGGTTGTTGGGAAGCTGGCCTCGACCTTAATGAAGTGGTTCTCGGGCGTGGTCTGTTGAAGTCCCAAGTGCCTCCTTAAAAATTTTACAACTGATTACTCCCACAACCATGCAAAACGGAGAGTAAATATCAATTAAAAAACAAAAGATAGCGGTTGTAGTCAGAGCCTCTGCCTTCCCTGTGTGCTAGCTCCCGCCTTCAAGGAAACAGAGATGCCAGGAGCTGGGCTGCGGCATGGGATGAGAGCGGATGCCGGAGAGAAGGAGGATGGTTCGGTTTTCCACCGTGGAGTTTTCTCATGAGCTGCCAGATGTCCAGACAACGATCGCTTTCAGGATTTCAGCCAAGTCTCTCTAAAGAGGATAAAAACATTTCTGTGTCACGCAGACCTGGGGACCGGACTTTCCTCAAAAAGCCTTGGGGTCCTTCCCCGCCCCTTTGTAAAACGGAGTCACCTTGTTTCTGGGCCTGACCCTGTACCCAGACACGTCATCATTTCCTTGCGGAAAACGAGATCTGGGATGCTCAAAAGCGGGCGCAGTGTCGCCTGCAGGGGCCACCCTGGCTCCAGGAGAGAGGACACGGGACGGCGAGGGCAGCGATGGGGAGCTCCTGGCCCCCGGAGGAGGACACGGGGGAGCAGCTGGTCTGGTTCCCTACGAACATTAGCAGAGCTGCTGTGACACAAGCGCCGTGGCAGCTGGCCTCCCCGGCTGGGCAGCCCTTAGTGAGGTTACAATACTTCGCGCCGGCTTTCCTGAAGGAGAAGGGTGCCTGGGGCGTTTGGAGAGGGACGGAGCTACGGGGTCCCCAGGCCGCCGGCAGCTCGGGGCTCAGGCCCACGCTTGTTTTCCATTTGATGCAGAGTCTAGTGGTTGATTTCTGTCTTCCAGTCAACTCGAAGTTGGTTAGAGTGGCTGTATTAGAAGGAAGCTTTGGACCCAGTTTTTTCCCAGGCGTGTCAGGACATACGCCGTCTCCGTTGCTTGGTGAAATCGGTTTCTTTTTAATGGTACGTTAAAAATGAATCACTTCTTTCTCCAGAATAGCTTGTAACCTGGGCGCTTTTATTTTTCGCAGACTCCAGCTGGACCTCCAGGGCACCTAGGCTGTTCCTCCTGTGTCCCAGCCTGGAAGTTGACAGGCCCCTCTATGGCCTGAAAAGGAAATAGAAGGTAATTACATGTTAAAAAGTGTACTGTTGAATTCTTGTGTGCATGGGGTAGTCATAAAGTCAAGACAACCCTTTGCTCGTTGGGTAGAATTTGGTTCCCCTTCCCCCATTTTCCCACCGTTCCCCCTCCCC
>PVHT021183584.1:4060786-4105782 GCA_004024745.2 Catagonus wagneri
GCATGATTCTCTTCCCTCCTCGCTTAGTCTCATCCTTCTTCCTCTACCTTTTGCCCTTGTATTCACTCAGCAAAGCTGTGTGGAGTCTGTCCTGGGGGGTCACAGGCAGGAACTGGAGGGAATGGGCGGAAGCCGCCTCTGAGAAGGACGCCGCCTGCCACCGTGTGCCCGCAGGTGTGGCTGAGAGGCTGGCCCTGCTCCGCGGCCTCCTTCTCTGTCCCCAGAGCACCCGCCTTGGCCCTGAGACGCATGCACTGCCCCTGGCTCTCCTGAAGTGGCCTCGGTGTTGGCTTGCAGCGGCTTTGTCTGCAAATTCTGCGGCTGTTGAACCTCCTGGGTTTGGAAGGGCAGGCAGCCGTGAAGGTGTGTCGGGTGGCGGTGGTGGACTGTCCCTCGACCAGTGAATCTGCAGATTCTCTCACTTATCATGAGACCCGGTTTACTTTTTTCTAACCAGTATAATCCATGTCTTGTAAAAAAAGAAGAAAAAAAAAAACGCAGCTAGATGATCCTGACCGATAACATAGAATGTGGCTGTCTCCAGAAATAATACTGGTTAGATTTGGGTGCAGACACTTTCATCGTTTCCGTCTCTGTGCGTACCCGTGTTAATAAGGGATTCTGCCTGAAATAAGTGCCTTCACCCAGTGGGGAGAAATATCTGGGCTAAAGGGGGGTTCGTCATTTCTGCTGAACCTAGCACGTTATTTCTTTCTTGTGTTTGGCCCTAGCTAATTGAAATAGCGATTTCTGGAATTCCTATTGCGGCTCAGTCAGTTAAGAACCCGACTAGTATCCAAGGGTATGTGGGTTCGATCCCTGGCCTCGCTCAGTGGGTTAAGGATCCTGCGTTGCTGTGGCTGTGGTGTAGGGCCGGCAGCTGTAGCTCTGATTCGACCCCTAGCCTGAAATGGCGATTTTTGTGGCTGGGGCCCTCTGGTGCTCCCCGGCGCCTGCTTCGTTGTGGTGGCGTCTGCCTCACCTTGTCGCTGAGCTGCACTAATAACTCGGAGGACGTGGCGCCGTGAGCCGGGGCGAGCATCCTTATCCTGAGAGCTGAGCTCCCCAACAGCTGGCAGCACCCCCAGCCTGTGCTGCTCAGTAACTGGGACCCGGGGTGTGGGGGCGGGTAGAAACGAAGTGACCGATGGGCCTTGAGTGGACACAGGACGTCATCCAGGGCGGGGCTCTTCATCCGGGGAGCCTGTGTGCTGGTCACTTGGAGGCTCCAGGGACCGTCGGGCTGAGCCGGTGATGGGGCAGGGCTGACCTCCGTGCCGTGAGTTTCTCCAGGGAAACGCGGATGACCCCAGACTGAGGCGGCGGCTTGGGGAGGCAGGGGTCAAGCTCTGGCCAACCCAGCCCGGCCCCTCCTGTCTCCTTTGGGGTCGTCTCTCAGGTGACAGTGCCACCCTCCCTGGGGCTGGCGGCTTCCACGACAGGAGGCTCTGGGCCGGCGTCCGGACTCGGCCACGTGGGACACAGGTGATGTTCCCTTCCTCTGCCTCCGTGTCATCACCTGTCACTCAGGGCCGTGCCGGGCCCGTGTCACAGGAAGGCCGTGAGCCCTGGAGGGGGACTTGCTGTGTAGACGGGTGGCAGGGAAACGTGAGTGCGTGTTAGTAGCTCTTGTTCCATCATCTTCTGCAGAACGCAGGCGCTCATCTCTGCCTCTCGTGGTCACAACGAGCGGTAAACAGGGTCACGTCAAATACGTGACGCTGGCCACACAGGCCCTCCACGGTGCGAGCCCTCGGCCACAGGGTAAAAGGGCCATAAAATTGTCAGCTCACGTGATCCCAATGGGGTGGAAGCTGTGACCCTGCCTGTGGCAGATGTCTGAGTGTCGAACGGCTGCCTGTTCAGCTTGTCAGCCCGACACTGTGTGTGTGTGTGTGTGTGTGTGTGTGTGTGTGTGTGTGTGTGTGTATGTGTATTGACAGGTTTTGTTATTTACAGTCTCGTCACTAGTTTCTTAGGTCCTTGTCTACACTTTGGCCACCAAAGTTGGAATTAGCTAAATTAAAAGTTTGAATTAAAAGGTTTTGGTCAAAATTGGCTGTTGGAGTTAAATAATTCTTTTATTCTTATCAGTGTCAACTTTTGAAATAGAAAGGGCAGTATTTTTCAGTTTTTTATGGAATTTCTTTTGTGTGTTTTTGGGGGGCTTTTGGCCGAGCCCATGGTCTGTGGAAGTTCCTGGGCCAGGGATTGAACCCGTGCCACGGCTGCGACCTGAGCCACAGCAGTGGCAAAGCCAGATCCTTAATTGCTAGGCCACCAGGGAACTCCCCATCATTCTTAAATGAGAAGTATATTCAAGTATTATCGCTCCTATGCTTTATGGTTGTTCCAGAACTATAAAAAGGGAAGCAAACGGAAAGCTGATAATATTTGATTCTACTGTAGCTGATTGAAATGAGGCTTATAACAAGGAAACACTGTGACTTTCTTTTCCCTCTGCTTTGAACCCCAAATGCATTTGAGCCGTTGGTATATTCGAGGATTTCTTACCATTTGTTTTACACATTTGCTCTCTGTGCACTTAAAACAGATGGCATTACTCAGCTTAGGAATGTCTTTTGAAGGAAAAGAGGACGCGTAATTCAGGTGATGGCGCGTCACCCCAGAAAGTGAATGTTTTGGAGCCCTTCTGGTGGCCGCGGCCGGGCCTGGCGTTGGGCCGCCCGGCGGCGCTGGGAGCTGCACGGAGGACACAGCAGGGCAGTGGGAGCGCCGAGCCGCCTTCACGAGAATGCTGAGCTCAGGCTGCCTTTTCGCATCTGCCTTTAGGGTTACTGGAACACAGTTTCAATATTTTGCGCGTTTCCGAATGCAGGGAAACCAGCCCTCGTTCTGTCCTGAGTTGAGGATGCTGGTGGGCTGGAGTCTGCCTCTCCTTTCCTCTGCCTCCTCCCCGCCGCCCTCCCTCTCTGTCTGCCCTCTGCCCAGCCCCTGCCTCCGCGGGGGGTGGGCCTTGAACGAGGCCTCTGCGCAGTGGCCTGGACCTCTTCCCAGGTCCTGATGAGAATTCCAGCTAATGGCAGCAAGGAGGCTGGAAAAGCAGTGCCCCCTGCCTTTTCTGCAGCTGCCTCATATTCTGATCAGCCTCCCCTCCCCACGTTACACGCACACACACACACACGCACATGCACACACACACGCACGCACACACGCACGCACGCACACGCACGCACACGCACCCTAGGGAGGGAGCAGCAGCCTCCGCTGGAATCCGTGGCGATGCGCCTTTGGTGCTGACTCTGGTCCACCTCTTGGGTGGCTGTGGCCACGTTCCTTGCTCTGTCTTTTCTCAGCTACTTTGGGCAGCGGTCCTGCTCTGTCAGCACGGCTGTTTTGCGCCTGAGAATAGCGTGAGGGTTGCCTTTTGCAGGAGAGACCCGGGCTCAGGCTGAAGTTTCATGATCTCTTTGAAATCAAGACTTCTCTCGCAAGGGGTCTCCTGAGCTCACCGAGCGCTCTTCCCGGCCAGACCCAGGAGCCTCTTTCATTAGTTTTTTTTTTTTTTTTTCTGTTCGTTTGTTTTGAATCAGCACAACTGTAAAAACTTGACTTCGTCACGTGGTTGCACGCAGGTTGCGGTTTGTCCTGAGATGAAATTGGTAAAAATAATACAGCTGCTTCTCAAAATTTGTAGCAGTGCCAGGTGACAGTTTCTGCAAAACCGCAGAGTGGTTGAGTCGCTCCAGACGGGACAAAGGAGCGGGTCCCTCCCCTGCGGACAGACTCCCACCCTCACCCCACCCCAGAGGTGACCTTTGGTTTAAACCCTCATGGAGCTTGGCTCCTTCTTTGCTTTTGGCATTAACTTGACACGAGTACCATCAAAGAGCGGAGCAGCAGTATTTGCCGAAATGTAATGAGATACGGTTCTTCAAACCCTTTCGTACCTAAGAATTTGAATTTTTCTTTTCCAAGTACTGAGTGTCCTGTTGCTTTGAATTTCTGTAATTAGATTTCCCTGGACTGGATTTCCCTGATTAATATCCAACCATACTTTTATTTATCTATTTTTACCTTGTTCTGTTGCTTAAAGGAGAAAAACACCTGTTGATCGGTTCAGGGGTTTGAGGAGTTTTTGAGACCGTTAAGTTAATTGATAGGTCTCATGTAATCACTGCATTATGTTAAAAATTTTTTTCCCCGATTCACCTCGAATCGCAGGCTCTGAGTTACCTTCCACAAAGCCTGTTTTCTATAGTAAATGATTCTATACGTTACATGTGATTTGTTTTTTTAAAAAAGAAAACACAATGCTTAGCACTTTTTCAGATTTTTGTACACAAATGTGTAATTTGGCTTTCCTTCTCTAAAGGGGAATTAGTTTTATACTGATTTAAAATGTGTCCAATTTAAGGTGCACATATTAGTCATTCAGATGAAGTTTCATTGTAAGAAGGAGAGCTGTATATAGTCTTAAATTTTTTTAGTAGCATCTCTCTTCCTTTTTTTATTTTTTGGACTGTGCCCGCAGTGTGTGGAAGTTCCCAGGCTAGGGACTGAGCCCGAGCCACAGCACGGCAAGGCTGGATCCTTAACCCACTGCCCACACAGGAACTGCCAGCATCTCTTTCAGTGAGTTTGGTTCTTGGCTGCATTTTCCGACTTGCTTCCTAAGTAAATTAGAATTAGAAGGGAGCTGTTTCTTTTTTCTCTCTCTCACCGCCGCTCAGGACCACCAAGCCTCATTGTCGTGGTTTCCCGCCCCTGTGTCACCTGCAGTTTGCCCTTCATCTCAGAGGATGCTCTTCCTTCTTTGGTCTCTATTATCACCTGAGCAGACAGGCATCGCCGAAACGTGACACGAGCAGGCGCTGTCTGGGTTTGAGGTGCAGCCTGTGGGGGTCCCAGGGAATTCTGTTTCGTTCCGACGTGGTAACTCACCCACTTTTTATTTTTTAATCTTCAAAAGGTACTTCTAGGAGGTTGAGTCTACCATTGCAAAAGCACGGCATTCTTCTCTTTGTGCATGATTGCAGATGATATAAATGGGTCGTAGCCCTTTTCCAGGGAAATTTTAAATCTCGGGTGTTGCTCGCTCTGGTTCAGGTGGCAAAGCTGCCCTCGTGCCTGTCATCAACCCCAGGTCCTTCCCAATGTCTCTTCTGTTTACTCAGAACTGTGCTGTATTTTCCGGATGAAATCCTGGAGTGTTTAAGAGGGAGATGTTGCAGGTTCAACCTGAACTCTTTATTTTACAGAGGAGAACTTTGAGACCATTTTGTAGTACTTTCACTTAATATATTTATAAGGATGCAGTAAAGATGTCTTTTTCTATTATTAATACAGGTATTCTTCATGTAATTAAAATATTTACAGAAAGTAACCAGTCTACTAAATCATATTAAAAGTATCAGCCCTCAGTATGCACACCAGTGAGGGATGGCTTTGCTTTATTGGCGGCAGAGCTGTTAACTCCACGTTGACTTTTCATGGTCTTGCATTGTTCTCCCTGGAACTCTTTTTGCACAGTTTTGGAAATAGTAATTAAGTTATTTCTGTGTGCTGCACTGTGAGGAGCCAGGCCTGTCCACTGGGCAGAGGGAAACACAACAGGAATTTCAGAGCTGGGCCCTGTTTTGCTTTCTAGGGTGATTGATCTGAGTGGCCCTGAGAGAAGCCAGTCTCCTTCTCTGAAAGTCACCTTTTATTTGACCTGTCTCAGTTCCCCTTGCGTTATCTCCTTAAATTTTCTTTTCCTGCAAAACATTCGTCTTTTTTTGGTCTTGATTTGGGCGCACCTGATTGTCCCCAAAGCGAATTTGTCTGTGTTCTGTGACAATTTATTGACTGTCCAGCAAGAAAAAGCAGTTTGCTTTCTCAGAGCGTTTTATTTTACCACTATCTGAAGGAATGCTTGCAGAGGGAAGCTGATGTGCACACGCCTGCAGGACCAGGACCAGGCGGTCCCTGCCTAGATCAGAACCAGCGTTCTGTAAACTCAGTTTTAAGGAGGCTTTAAATGTCCACTTACGATTTTTCCTTTCTCTGCCGTCCTTATTTCCGCAACTTTGTTGACATATAAAATAAAGTTTAGTGACAAATGCACACGTATTTGGTTTTGCTTTTTGAAAGAGGGTTTAGAAATGGGTTTAGAAATGAGAAAATCTTAATTGCTAGGGCGTGGCATGGTGACTTAACCGCAGGAATAAACGTGAAGTGGAAATTTCATTTTAGCAAGAAATAGGACCGCCCTTTTAATGTAAAACACGGGGCTGTTTCCCATGCTTCTCCTCGTCTACCCTTTTATCAAAACTTAGCAGGCGCGCCCCCGATCAGCGATGTGGTGGTCCCCGTCACTCAGGCGGCGACGTCCCCACCACCGTGTGCGCACAAGTGTCCTTTCGTGACACGCGTCTCCCCATCCCACGCGGTGACTTGCCTGCCGTTGGTCTATAGCTTCTGCCTACCGGGGGAGAGCTGGCGTCAGAGGAAGTCGCGGCAGGTGTGCTGTAACTGGTGAGGGCGTTACCTGGTGGTGAATTCGCGCATCAGCTGTCGCAGACATGTGGCACTGAGGTTTTGTGCTGCACGGATTGGCAGAAAGGAGGTCAACAGCACTTCTTGGTGTGAAGCTCCTGGTGAGTGAGGACATTTACTAAACCAGCTCACGGACCGCCGCTTCCCGTTGCAGCGGTAGGAATCGGCAGCCCTGTAGTGACCTGACCTCCACGTGTCTGATAGACAGCAGACTTCTGCTGACAGTCAGGAGGCAGCACTAAAAATTGGACTTGTTTCCGGGTACCTGGGTCTTACAGGGAATAAGCGGGGGTCCGGCTTCAGACCCGGCTAGGAACTGGCCTCATATAAACCATATGAACTCCCCAACTTAGGCTCCTGGTGTTGATCACGAGGAGAGGTTGATTCTGACTTCTCTGCTTCCACAGGACACCTTTTTGGCTTGACTGTTATAATCAGGCAGTAAGAACACGTCATGCTCTTAGACTGAAAATAATATTATTCCTTCTTTGTAGATACCGTACTGGATGCTTGATCCAGGATATTATACTAATTGCATTTATGATGAAGACTGGAAAATCACAGATGTTCACGGATTTAAAAATAGAACATATGCATTTTTATTAAGCTGTTGAGAGACAGGGTTTGGGCGCTTTTTTTTTTTTTTTTCCTGATTTTCTAGCTTAGTGCAACAGGGATGAGAATAGTGGGTGAGATGTTTAATGTCACTGGGTGGTGATACTGGGTGACCCATTTGATTTTTGTCTGCCTTTCACACAGACAGTTTTACAAAGCATACCTGGTCTTAGCTTATTCAGACTTCTTTACTTGGATTTTTTGCTGTGCAAATTTAAATTTTGTCCAGTGCCATCTCCCTATCTCATTTCTTCATCTGGGGGAGCTGGTTAGGACAAGTTAACATGGCCCCTGGAGGTGGGTCTCAGAGGTGGGTGCCCTGGAGGATGCTGGTGAAGCTGGTAGTGGGAGCGCTGTCTGTGTGCAGGTCTGCGGGCCGACTGCCCTCTCCTAGTGCAGGCATAGGTGCACTAGGAAGACGGACCCGGGCGGAGGTGCCAGGGAGGAACTGCTTTCCTGTGTACGCTGTTCTCCGTGGTCTAAGAGCTGTAATCCGCATCACAGTCACTCGTTAGACCTCCCCAGGTCCTTGTTTCCAATTTGAAACAGATCAAAAGCATCACCTTGTTAACCTGCCAGGACCTCTTCTGATTTCTGGCTGTCCCTCTTCACGCTGTGGGAATAAGCCCGGCGCCCTCAGAGCACCAGGCAGGTGCTGAAATGAATGAGATGGTTTTCCGAGGTGTGAGAGAAACACACGGGCATCAGCCGATATTTACAGAACGTGAATGAAGGCAGCAGGTGCCTCACTGGGGCAAGACGCAGGGGATTTTTGACGTCCCTCTCGCTCTCTTCTAGAATTTGAAGTCTCATTGCTGGTGACTGTGTCCACTGGGCGTGCTTGTCCCGAGGGTGCGCCCCTCCCCTGAGGAGAGGTCGCCAGTAAAGGTCAGCCCAGGTGGCCCTTCAGGGACAACCCGTGTCATCATCGGAGCCCTGAGCGCATGGGCGTGTGCTTGTCAGACCTACGTATGACTTCAGATCGTGGGGTTTTACCTTTTCAGAACGTCGGAATGTGAAACGTGTGGTCGCAGGAAAATTCTTGTCAGTCAAGGGCTTTCATTTCCATCCTGGAATAAATCACCGACTAATTCTTCAACCCACAACCAGTTATTTAATCTCTTTCTGCTTTGGTTTCCCTCCCCAGCAATGCTGACACCGCACCCGAACCCTCCAGCAGTGCTTACGGTGGCCCCGTTCCGACTCTTTGCACGGAACGTTTCCTCTCATCCTCGTCACAGCTCTGGCACAGGGTCTGCTCTCATCCCCACTTTATAGGTGAAGGAGCTGAGGCGCGGGGAGGTGAGCTGGCTTGTCCAGGTTACAGAGCTAACAAGAAGTGACATAGGATTTGAACCCAGTCAGACTGGCTCTAGGATCCCATTCTCTGAAATGCTGCTGTGCTGTTTCTCTAGAAACTTAATAGGCTGCTCCCCGATTCCCTTTTTGGTTTGATTGTGTGAACGTGTGTGTGCCCCTTCATGGGAGGTATCTGAGCCGATGGATACTCTTCGTCTGTCCTGACATATGTGGGGGGCTTGCGTGAAGCCTTTGTTTGGGAACTGCCTTCTGCAGCAGCTGTGGGTGCACCTGGAGACATGCGGGCCGACAGAGCCCTGCATGCACTGACTGGAGTGAATAGTGTGCAGTAAGGACCGTGGACCACCGCGATCCTGACATCACCCAGGTTGTGCAGTGCGCAGCCTGGACCACTGTATATCCACACAGCCCTTCATAAACTGACTGCTAACCTTCTTTAGAAATCTTCTGTGACCATAGACAAAATGAGTATATACCCATGTTAAGAGTTCATGCTTTATGAGCTCGCCTTAGTGCATCAGAACTCCCTTTGAAAAATGTATGAATGAAAAAAATATGTTATGTTATGTATCCAACTTCTTTTTTTTTAATGGGCCCCACCCATGGCATATGAAAGTTCCAGGGCCATTGACTGAATCTGAGCTGCAACTGCAGCCTACGGCATAGCTGTGGCAATGCTGGATCCTTTAACCACCTGTACCAGGCTGGGGGTCAAACTCACGCCTCAAGACGCTGCAGTCAGCTTCTTAACCCTCTTTGCCATAGTGGGAACTCCACATACAGCAAACTTCTATATGCTGAGCCTCCTATGTGAAAGCAGTAGCTACTAGGAGAGGAAAGTTGCTGAAACTGCAACCAGAGAATCAAAATAAGTCTCTGTGCTGATGCCTAATGCACATGGAGTTGGCCAGGCTGTGGGTATTACGCTTACAAAATAATCAGCTCAATAATTTTTCAAATTATAGACCTCACACAGTAGACTCACAAAATAAAAGCCAGTTGGAAATATTTTGGCCGTCATTTCACTTCAGGCCAACAAAACTCACTCACACATTGGAATGTAGGGATTCGTGGATACTCTTTAGTTAAATGCCAGTTGCGGTTAAAATCTGGCAGCATTTGGAAATTCTGATAAAACTAGGACAAAAGACTGCGTGGTTGAATTGAAACAAAGCCCACAAGCTGCTTTATCAATTGAATATGTTCGATATTAAATAGGTCCTATGGAATTTATGCTGTTTCATTTTAGAAGATAACGAATTAAATGGCTAAAATAAGCTCTTTTTAAAGAAATTTTATTAGTTCCTGTTGTGGCTCATCAGGTTACAAACCCGACTAGTAACCATGAGGAAGGTTTGACCCTTGGCCCCACTTGGTGGGTTAAGGATCCGGTGTTGCTGTGAGCTGTGGTGTAGGTCACAGATGTGGCTTGGATCCCAAATTGCTGTGACTGTGGTGTAGGCTGGCAGCTGCAGCTCTGATTCGACTCCTAACCTGGGAACTTCCATATGCCACAAGTGTGGCCCTAAAAAAAAAAAAAGAAAACTAAAAAAGAGAAAAAATAGAGCCAAGGAGTTCCCTGGTGGCTTAGTGGGTTAAGGATCTGGCATTGTCGCTGCTGTGGTGGGGGTTTGAGCCCTAGCCCGAGAAGTTCCACACACCATGGGCACAGCCAAAATAAATAAATAAAAATAAAATTTGTGAAATGAATTAATCCGCCTCTGACAGTAAGTCGGTGCGTGTAGGTCTGTGCGCCTGTGTTTCTCGCAGGAGGAGGCCTGGCACTGGGGCTACCGCGTGTGTGGTTCAGGGCACAGTGGGACGTGTCCTCTTGATGGTTCAGAGAAGCACTGGCTGTGTCGGCGTCATCACGGCCGCCGCGTGTCCCTGTGACAGCACGCTCACACTGTCCCTCTTCGGTCAGAAAGTTGACAAGCAGACTGGGAGGAGGTGAGCTCACTGAGCGCAGGGAGTCCCGTGTTTGTTGAGTTGACTGCTCCGTCTGCAAGGTCTGGGGCTGTGTCTGAGCCCCAGCGGGTGCTTGACACAGTTCACTCAGGGAGTGCACTGACCTGCCTGGATGCCCTCTGTGCCCGGAGGCCTGGAGCTTGCCCATTCCACGAACAACTTCGCTCTATGGGGTGCCTCCCAGTGAAATTCAGCTTTCATCTATTAACCGCAAACCATTGCACTGGTGGAGCACATAAGCCAAGGAGGATTTTCATCTTGAGAAACGAAAAGCAGGGAGTTCCCGTCGTGGCTCAGTGGTTAACGAATCTGACTAGGAACCATGAGGTTGTGGGTTTGATCCCTGGCATCGCTAAGTGGGTTAAGGATCCGGGGTTGCCATGAGATGTGGTGTAGGTTGCAGACGCGGCTTGGATCCCACGTTGCTGTGGCTGTGGTGTAGCCCAGTGGCTACAGCTCCTGTTAGACCGCTAGCCTGGGAACCTCCATATGCCACACCGGTGCGGCTCCACATAAAAGACAAAAAAAAAAAAAAAAAAAAGAAAAAGAAACGAAAAGCAATCATATCCCGATTGTGGTACCAAAGGCAGACCTTCCTTTAAGGAGAATATTTCTTTCCACTCAGAGCACTGTGTGCACATAAGGAAAGTAAAATCAGATACTGCTTGGGGGGGACGACCAAGTTATTGTCATCAGATTAACTGTAGTTGAACTTTGGTGTTTTACGCAATGGAATTATCGGAATATATAGTCTAATATATAGCCCTTACTATATGTTAACCCACGGGTGTGGACTTTAATAGTAATTCAGCCTCCTAGAGTCTCAGAAGTCATGTGCTGCTTGGTGGTGGTTCTGGGGTGCCCATTTCATGCGGAGGAAGCTGAGGCACAGGGAGGCTGTCGGAGCCCCGGGATTAACTGTCAGATGCGACCGGAAGCCTTGTCCTTCCGTGTGCCGGGCTCTTCCTGTTACACTGTGCACACCGAGGATTCTCTCGCAGTGCGCGGTTATCTGTGAACAGCCCCGAGGCGACCAGAACGTCCTGGTACCACTTCTGCATGTGTGACCGCTTCCTTTCTGGTTCATCCTGGGGAACCTCTTAGGTGACTCAAAGAAGGAAACCTTCCCTTTCTTAGTCTTCAAACTGCGTCGTTTTTGCAAAAGGGTCCTCGATGCCAAGTCAGGCGAGCCCATGTGAGCGTTAAGCCCTCCGTCTCCGAGCTTATGCTGGACTGCGCCGTTCTGCCAAGGAGGGCTCTGGGTCCGCCGTTTCCTGGGCTGATCGTGGTCCAGCGGAAGATACACCAGGTGGCTTTACAAATGCTTTGTACTACGTAGGGTCGTAGATCTTACGGCTCAAACCAAGGAGGCTGTTACATAACAGACATAACAGATTCCTGGAGCCGATGTTGGACAGCCATCGTGTTAATGTACTTTCACAGCACGAGAAAGTTGGATGGAAGAGTCATGAAGAGGGAATACAGGCAGTGGCAGGGAGTGTTTTCAGACAATGCAGAAATAGTGTTGCCGGCGTGGACCTGTAATTAGGGGGGAGGTGGGAACGCGGCAGATTTCCCTCCAGTGAAGACAGTGGAGACTGCGAGACGAGTGAGCTGCTTTTCCTTTGCTGTGGTGACATAATCCTTAGTCCGGGAGTCCCTGCCGATCTAAGGGAAGAGGTCGGTACTGCTTAGCTGAGTGTTGGCTTCGTGGTCTGTGTTTGCTCAGAACGGTTGTAGTGAGCTTTGAGGACGAGGGCGTGCATTCACGGGCTGTAATATATCCAGGTGGACCTGGAAGCTGCCGTGTTTCCCTCCTCCCGTCACCCAGCATGGTGCTGGGATGTGGTTCTAGGCACTGAGGTCCTGTGGCTGACCAGAAGTCCCTAAGACCTCACAGGATTGTAGGCAAGTATCCTTTTTTTTCCTTTCTCTTGCTCTCTCTCTCTCTTTTTTTTTTTTTTTTTGGTCTTTTTAGGGCTGCAGGTACGGTATGTGGAGGTTCCCAGGCTAAGAGTCAAAAAAGATCTATAGCTGCCTGGCTACACCACAGCCAACGGCAACTCAGGATCCAAGCTGCATCTGCGACCTACACCACAGCTCACGGCAACGCCGGATCCTTAACCCACTGAGCGAGGCCAGGGATCGAACCTGCATCCACGTGGATACTAGTCAGATTCGTTTCCACTGAGCCACGATGGGAACTCCCCATTTTCTCTTCTTTCACAGCTGACATTAATCAAGCAAGATGCTTAGTAAGTATTTGAAGAGGTAATTTCCTGTCAAACAGCAATAGAGGGATTCTGGCTT
This sequence comes from Catagonus wagneri, assembly GCA_004024745.2. NCBI lineage: Eukaryota > Metazoa > Chordata > Mammalia > Artiodactyla > Tayassuidae > Catagonus > Catagonus wagneri. The sequence continues at coordinate 4,073,501 of PVHT021183584.1, forward strand.
TCTGTGCGGTTGATATGTGTTTTGGTAAGTGACTGCTCTCTTGTAAAAGTGGAGAGGCTGTTTAATGTGCAGAATGAATATTGAGATTTTCGTGTTTTAAAAAATAGATCCTTCTTGTAAGAGGTTAATGCGCTTGGCAACCAATTTGAGAATTTTGAAAAGAAATGTTTTTAATGTCAGAGTAGGACTGCGTTTAAACTTTAGCTTTCCTGTACCTCTCTTTCGGCTTCTCCAGTGCATCCGTTAGCGTAAAAGCTTAATGGATTCACACTCGCTGGGTCACATATGTGCTGTTGAAATTCAGTGTCGACTCTAAATCCTTGCCTAATAATCCTTCAGCTCAGCCTGAAACTCTAGATTAAGCATAGTTCATGATCCCCGGCGATCAGCAGTGAATTGTTTAGCAAACAGTATTTTGCAGTGGTTTTTTATCTCTAACTTCGTCCCTTTCAGAAGCACGTGCAAGTTCTTTGCAGGAAAATTATCTGCTCACAGTTCGAGGATAAAAATAGAAGCATTGGCAGTTCCTTTAGTGCCAGTTTGGTGGGGAGTGTTTCAGTGGTGCTGAATACTTTTTACTTTAGAGGGGATATTGACACTGATGGACAGAAGATTCAATGATGATCTGGCCATTCTCAGCCTCGGATGCTGCTGCCCGCGCCGTCCCAGCCCGTCTGCGCGCCACCCTGTCTCATCTTTCAGCTACCTTGTCCTCTGCCCTCCCTAGACCGTGCCTCGCTCTGTGCCCTCTCCAGGCTCTGGATCCCGCTTTATAAATCAGGGTCCCGTTCCCTTTCTGCTGGACCTCAGAGCCTCTGCCCCAGGGCTCAGGCTCCACTGTCCGGTCAGCCCACACCCAGGACCACCACACCCCACGCCTGGCTCCACTCGCTTCCGCCTTGAGTATCTCAGCCTTTATGCCACTTGCTGGATGCACAGCGTTAGTCCTCCACTCTAGACCCATTCGTCAGGTCACAGACAACTCCTGGATCCCCCAGCGAAGGCAGCAACCCTCCTAGCTGTTCTCCGGGTCCCACTGAGCTTCCGTCACCAAGGAACCACCTCTGGAAAACCCTGGAGAATCACCCGGCCTCCCCCTGGTCTTCTGCTCATTAGATGCTTGTGCTCTTCGGGTCTTTCCTGTTGGCCCTTTTCTCTCTTCCCTGTTCCAAAGTGACCCCATCTTCTCCTACCACATAGTATTGCTGAAGCCACCTCCAATCAATCCCTCTGTTGCTTTAGGGCCCCTTTTTTGTCTCCCCTGCATGTTGCCTCTAAGTGAATCTTTTTAAAAATTTTTTTCATTGGAGTGTAGTTGATTTACCGTGTTGTGCCAGTGTCTGCTGTACAGCAAGGTGACCCAGACGTGTATTTATTCTCATATTCCATCGTGCTCTGTCCTAGGAGACTGCAGACAGTCCCCTGTGCTGTACAGTAGGACCGTAGGTGAATCTTGATGAGGTGGTGTCTCCATGTCGCCTGCCTTCGTACAAGACTCGCCCCAGCTCCCCTGGACCGTGGGCTAAAAGACATGGGAGGTCACGGTCTGGTTCAGATTCTCCTCCCCAGCTCTGCTCTTGGAACCCTTCTCAGCTGTGCTAATCGACTTGAGATCCTCAAGGAGGCCTTTTGCAAACCCTGTTCTTTCTTTGCTTAAAATCCACACCCCTTTTCGTCATTCCGCCACATAGGGTGATGACACTGCCCTTTGTGAAGCCCCAGGTGCCTGGCGCGACGTTAGTGGTCACAGTGCGTCGCTGTCCCTGGATCCTCACCACTATCCTCCCGTGCTGGCACCATTCTGTTACTACTTCCAGATTGTTCTCCAGGCACCTGCTCTGAAAGGTTCTGGTGAGAATTAGCGCAGTGCTGGGCCCGTGGCGCCCTTGGCACAGACCGTCACTCCCCTTCCATCAGCTCCCTGGGGCAGACAGGACACTGGGATGCGATGCCCACGGCAGGGCTGGGACCACCGGCCCCCGTGACTGGGGCTCCAGGCTCCTCCGTGCCGTGCTGGGACCTCCCCAAGCCTGGCTCCTAGCGTCTCCTTTCGCATCTCACCAGCGTAGGCTGCTCGTCTTAAGTCTCTGGTTTTTCCTTAGGAGTAAATGATGACACGTTAGTAACAGTTAAAGCAGCTAAAACTTGGTCTTCACAAACTCACATGCCCTGCACACCCCTTGTGGAGCAGCTGGGGGACCGCGGGGCCAGGTGGGACGCCCGCCTCTTGGGACAGAAGCCGTCCTCCGGGATCACCTGTTCCGGGTGTTCTGCTCCCGCCCCCCCTTTGGTACTTCGTGCGTTTTTGCATTTTAATGTCTTGCGTGTTTGCTAGCCAATGCTCTGCAGCTAATGTATAAACTCCTGAACGGCCAGGGTCACGTCTTGTCCGTTTCACTGCGTTCCGCAGGCGCCTTCATCCCACGCTTATTATTTCTAAGCGCTGTGTTTTGCATCCCTGACTTTGTCTAGCGCCCAGCAGATGTTTAACATCTGACGACTGAGTTTAAGAAGGTTCTTTTAGGAATAATTTTAAGGGGTGGAATTCAAAAGCAGCTTGTGTGAAAATTCACAGCTCATCCTTTTAAAAATAAATGCCAAATAAGACGAGCATTATCACGGGGAAATTTCTCACTGAAGAGAAGCCATGGTAAAATGGTGAGGATCCAGCAAGACTGGCATAATAGACACTGTGTGTGTGTGTGTGTGTGTGTGTGTGTGTGTGTGTGTGTGTGTGAGTGTGCGTGTGTGTATGCAAACTATAACATTCTCTGTCTTCTGCTTTAATCACTCTCTTCCCCCAAGAATACAATTATTGTCTTTTTACATTGCTGGGTCAGGAATGAAATGTTTGGTTTGATTTAGGTCCCAGTCTCTTATACACTCTGTTTCTGGGAAGTTAGTGTGGTTTTAATAGAACTTTCTATTTGGGAAATTTTAGCGGTTAGTGAACAAAACGGTGTTCCCGGTTTATGGATGGGTTAGGTTTTATTGTACTCGGACCGTTGTATTAGAGATGTGTAAACTTAATTGTGGCAGATTAAGAACTGCCAGCTGCCTTTCATATTTAAACAGACTACAGTGGATAGATGTGTTTCAGGAAAAGCTAGTTTTCTTTCATTAAAAAAATGTAGTTGGTCACAGTCTTTGGACACACAGCAAATGTTAGAATGGCCCTTCATTAGGCCACGTGTTTGTGTTTAACTGTAATAGTCTTGGATGGATGGATGGATGGACGGACAGACAGACACACTTTCTTAATTAATTGCTCACCACCATTGCACCAAACATTATATAATTCCTGGGCCACGTTGCATCTTATACAATCCCTGCACCGCTAATACTGTGCTGATTGAAATTGCTTGTTTCAATTTTTAGTACACTTGTTTCTCTCTTAAAAGACTAGGAGGAACTAGAAAAGAGGGACTGACTTACTATCTATGTTTTTTAGTGCCTTGCAGAGAGCCACCATGGAGTAGAAATGAAACAGATGTCTATAAATTAAAATAATTAGAGTTAGGATTGCTTGTAAAAGCAAAATGAGGTGCAGAATGTTTACATTTTAGTGACTAATGGTTACTCCTGAAAAAAGCAGTGGGCAAACATCCTCTAATATTTGCTTTTTCTTGTAATAATACGTAAATGGCATGTTTTTCTTGTAATAATACGTAAATGGCATGTTTTTCTTAGCCTTCCCTGGAATTAGTCATTAAGCCCTTCCAAAGGATACTGCATAGAGGTGATAATCGATTACTCCTGTTGCATAAAAGATGAACACTTTTCCTGCTGTATGTCACAGAAAACGGAATAATTTATAATGTTGATGTTGCTGCGATCGATGTTAGCATTAGTGAAATTTCACGGAAGGGCTGGTTCCTATCTTACCATAGCTGAGGGGTATCGCTCATACATGACGATCTTTAGAATAAGCACTGTCGTTACAGATCTGTATGTTCTGCTCATTGCCAGAGTCCCAGGCTTTGCAGGCAGGATCAGGATTTCCTAGGAGGCCTTTTATGCTTTTCTTTCCCTTTTGCTTGCTGGCTGTACATTCATGCCTAGAAAGACAGTTGATGTTGGTTGGAGGTGCTTGGAGGAGGTTCTTATGTGAACAGGCAGAGGCTGGGCTTCGAGGAGAGCATATTGGTTTTCTTTGGCTGCGAGACGTTTCCACAAATGGCAGCTGTTTCTCAGCTCGGGGTCCTGTGGTCACAGGCGCTTCACAGCACTTGTTGGGCCGGATCTGCCCTGGGTCTCACGCTCCAGGTGTCGGCCAGGCCGTGTTCTAGATTGAGGCTCCTGGGAGGAATCAGTTTCTAAGCTCATTCAGGTTGCATGCAAGACTGAGGCCGAGGGCCACCATCCGTATCTAGAAGTTTCCAGAAACTGCATACAGTTCTTTGCCTCGGGCCCTCTCATGGCACCGCAGCAGCTTCTCGTCTCTGGGTCTTCTGTGACCAGCTAGAGAAAATGCTCTGCTCTTAAAAGATCCGTGAGATCGAAGGCCCCAGCCAGACCGCCCTCCTCGCTAAGGTTAACGCACTGGAGCGCGTTCCTAGCCGCAGGAGTCACGTCCCGGGACTATGCAGGGCTGTGCACCAGGAGCTGGGAACACCCAGGGGCCGAGCTGAAACTCTGCCTCCGTGAAGAGCTCAGTGGAGATGCTCGTGCAGTTACCCTCTGTGATCCTTTTTTTATTTTTTTTATTTTTATGGCCACAGTCTCGACATACAGAAGTTCCTGGGCCAGGGATCGAATCTAAGCCACAGCTGCAACCTACGCCACAACATGGCATTGCTGGACCCTTTAACCCACTGTGCAGGGCTGGGGATCAAACTGAGCCGCTGCAGCGAGGTTCTTAACCACTGTGCCACAGCGGGAACTCCAGCTTCTGTAATACTTTTGGTTTACCTTTATGATGCTTTCACTTTGAGATGCCGAAGACCGCGTCTTACGGAGCTTTTTAACCTTACTGTGTTTCTAAGGGAAAGAGAAACAGCCGGTCTGCCTGGCAGATCAGGAGGGCTTAGGGCTTGGTGTCTGAGAGCCTCATCCATTGATCTGTATTCTTTCAGCCCATCACCTCGAGGCCGGTGACGTCCCGACGAGGACAGAGTTGAGTGGTCAGAGTCTGTGGTTAACAGAGAAACCAGACTGACCCAGGCTCGGGGCCTCACCCAGGTTAGGAAACTGACAAGCAAGGCCAGGGCTATGAACTTGACGAGTGAAGCCATAGGGAGCCGCCCTGAATTCATGACCAGAGGAGGGGACTTGCCAGGAACCTTGTTTTTGGCAGATTAACCTGGAAACTATATAAATGGTTAGAGGGGAGAAGCCAGAAGCAGGAACCAGCCAGGAATGCAGAAATGAATGCTCATTTATCATTGACAAGGGAGATTTTAGAATTTATTGTGTTCTTGAAATGCATTAATAGCAGTGGTGCTAGTAAAATAAACAAGGGTGAGGAAAGTTAAGCAAGATGAAAGGGACAATCAGCCTGCCTTTTACGATGCGTGATCCCTGAGTAGCTTTCAGCTATTTTCAGTGGAGGCCATTTGGGAGTGGTTTTTAGGCTGGACGTTGGGTAATTCATCAATTTGCTAGAGAACTTGCAATTGCATTTGGGTTTATGAGTATAGTTTTAAATGCATATACCTTTTTTTTAATTTTTTTTTTATTCCCTACAAAAACGTTGCTGACCAGAGACACCTGGGGTCACATGGACACTCAGCGGGCACTTCACGTAAGAGTCACATTTCACAGTTATGTTCATGGCTCCTCAACACTGGACTTCTGTCTCGTTCAGTCACTGACTTGGTCACATAGTCGTGGTTTTTATGGAGTCAGTGTTCCAAGGGAGCTTGGCTTTTACTTCCTATGTTCTCCACTGTTGGACCGAAGATTCTTTTTAAGACTGAAAAACAAACAAACAGAAGTCATCTTTGAGCCTGGGAACCGGACATTAAACATATCTGTTTTCACATAAGCTAAGAAATGGTGGTTTTGCAAATATTCAGTGTGGCTTTCTCACTGCATAGTTTGCTGATAAAACTATAAATAAGCTAAAAGTGTATATAGCCTTGCTGCCATGGGAAGAATAACGTTTAGCCTGATCTTTTGTGACTCAACAAAGTTCTGATGTAAGTACACTAGCTACAGTGGAAAGAGGACACAGAATGTGTGCTTAGCCGTGGAATAGGAGATGCCGAGATGCTGACTTTTTTCAGGCAAGCCTGGGTAGTAAATCATTGACTCATTCACTGAATATTTACGGATAAGCTTCTCTAAGCCAGGCAGTCTTCTTCTGCGGGCTGAGGATATGGCAGCAAACAAAAGCAGGCGAAAGGTTCTGCCCTGTTGAGCCTTATATTTCAGGGAGATGAGACAGAAATGCAAGAGATAAATACATAAAATATCTGTTATTTCAAATGGTAAAAAGTATGATAGAGGCGGAGTTCCCTTTGTGACTCAGCAGGTTACGAACCCAACTAGTGTCCACGAGGATGCAAGTTTGATCCCTGGCTTGCTCATTGGGTTTAAGGATCCAGTGTTGCCGTGAGCTGTGGTGGAGGGCACAGATGTGGCTTGGATCCAGCATTGCTGTGGCTGTGGCATAGGCTGGCAGCTGCAGCTCCAATTCGACCCCTAGCCTGGGAACGTCCATATGCCATGGATGTGGCCCTAAAAAAAAGGGAAAAGAAAAAGTATGATGGGGAAAATAAAGCAGGGAGGGGATAGATGGGTGTGTTGTGGGGGTGGGATGGTAGCATTTTAGAGGGCATGGTTGGCAGAGTTCTAAGGTGACCCCTGTGTGGGTGGGAGCAGCTAATAGTGTATGATGAGGATGATGTATAGCAGTGCTGTGATTACTAGGTTATCTTGTAGAAGACTCCATCTTGGCAGAATGGAGGAGATTCTCCTGCTGGCCGTGGAGCAGGGAGCTGTGAGCTGCCTCTAAGAGAAGGAAGTGGCCCCCACTCTCAGCCAGCAGGAAAACTGGGATCTCGGTGCTTCAGCCTTAAGGACAGAATTCCATCAACAACCATGGAAACTTGGAGGAGGCCTCGAGCTTCTCAGAGAAGGCTGCCCAGACCATGCTGTAATCACAGCCCTGTGTGAGACCTGAGCCTGGGCTGGGCCCCTCTGAGCCACATCTGAGCCTTACAGAACCTGCGGGAGAGTAAGTGGGTGGGATGTTTGTCACACAGTGACAGGAACCGATGCAGATGGGGGCCAGGGAGGGCCACGGAGAAGGAGAGAAACAAACAGAGACCTTGAGATGACCTTGGACGTAGCAACCTGGAGATGAGGGGAGAGGACGGACTGAGGATAGACACGTGGAGGCTGTGAGCACATATGTGGGATCTAGAGCCACTCGGTCCCTGGGACAGGGACTGTGCAGAGGTGGGAAAAGGGGTTCAGACCTGGGCTTTGGTGCTCTAGGAAGATACTTTATTATTTTATCTCAGCGACTTTTATGGTGTTTTTTTTTTGTTTTTTTTTTTGGTTTGTTTGCTTTTTAGGGCCACACCCACAGCATATGGAGGTTCCCAGGCTAGGGGTCAAATCAGAGGTACAGCTGCCGGCCTACACCACAGCCACAGCAGCGTGGGATCCAATCCATGCCTGCCCGCTACACCACAGCTCACGGCAATGCCAGATCCCTGACCCACCGAGCAAGGCCAGGGATCGAACCTGCATCCTCATGGATACTAGTCGGATTCGTTTCCGCTGCACCACAACGGGAATTCCCGACATCTATATTTTATTAGATGCTTTTGTTCAACATTTAGCCTGGCAAAACATTTTTTTTTCTCCCTCTCTGGAACGTCAGCTCACCTTTTTGTTCCTCTGTTTGGTTTCAGTGTCCAGTATGAGATACGGGACCCCGGCGGGTGGGGGGTGAAGTCGCCTATGAAAGTCCTTGTGCCACCTCCTGCTGGGAAGGTGCCGGACCAGCCAGGAGCGGTCTGCACCCCGGGGGCCAGGTCGCTCCTTCCTGAAGGTGGGCAGACTTGTCGTCTCGGGTCCCCTGCACCTCCCCCACCTCGCATAGGAGCCAGCAGAGCAGCCCTGTAATCCGCCCTCGGCCCCAGCTCCACGGCTGCACGGCTGGACAGTCAGCGGCAATCGCTGAGATTTTCCAGGTGGGATTTGCAGAGAGCTGTTGCTGGCCGGGTACAGTGACCGTGTTTGTTAGACACAAACGAACAGATAGACACACAGGAAGGGAGGGTACACCCCGGGAATTCAGTGGACAGGAGAAGGTGGAGGCAGCCAAGATTAGAGCAGCTCAGCGGAGTTTCTGGACCGTTTTGTAACCTGTGTTCACTGAGATATTTGTAGCTGCAGGCTTGTCAGAGTTGACGGCAGGAGGAGGGTGTCCCTGGAAGGCAAAAGCCCCCTTACCTGCGGGTAGGCTCTCTGTATGCAAATGATCGCTTTCGTTTGCAAATTTCTATTTCAGACTAGCAACCTGTTGATTCATGTACCTTCTTTCGTTTTTTTCTTTTTTGCAGTCGCACCTGCAACATATGGAAATTCCCAGGCTACCGCTGGAATCAGAGCTGCAGCTGAGGTCTATACCACAACGCCAGATCCGAGCTGCATCTGAGATCTGTTCCACAGCTTGCAGCAACACCAGATCCTTAACCCACTGAGCGAGGCCAGGGATCGAACCTGAATCCCCGTGGGTATTAGTTGGGTCCGTAACCTGCTGAGACATGATGGGAACTCCTGTTCATTCATGTGTCTTAAAAACTAAGGTTTATTTCTTAGCACTTTCTCAGTCCCTCCTTTTTTTTCCCCCCTCCATTTTCTACACCATGTTATCCGATGGGCTTTTAATCTGGGATTGAATGGCTACATTCTCAAAGTAGTACTTTTTAGAAAAAGACTCCCGCGGATGGTGATAAAACTCTCTGGGACCCGAGATCATTATTCAGACCCTCTCTTGTTCCAGAAAGGACTCAGGTGGCAAAGTCTCAGTTTGGCTTTTGAGCGCTTTCCTTCTGGAACGAGGGCGCCAGCCTGGGGCGCCAGGGACAGTGAGCATCTCGGCGTGTGCCCGTGCCGTCCAGGGCTGGGAGTCTGTCTGGGCCGCACACCTGCCCGTTGGTCCTCTGCCCAGACCTGATGGCAGGTGAGCGCTGCCGGCTCGGTTTGAATAGTTCATTCTTCTCCCGGTTCTCTACCACAGCTTTTTACTCTCTTTTCCCCCCACTGGGGGTTATGTTCTTTTTTGGCATTTAAGCAGTCCCCCCGTTCCTGATCTAAAGATCACTTTGGAGTTAATGTTCCTCAGCCCTGTGGGCACAGATTCTTGTGTCATCTGAGCACGTGTCATATTCTTCTCTCCTCCCTGTTTTGTGTGTCCGGAGCATAGCATCTCCATGTCCCTTTGGAGTGGAGGGATCCTGCTGTGTTCCCAGTGACAGAAGTGACATTTTATTTTTCAGGTGCCTTGGGCCTCTGAGATCCAGCCCGGGTCAGGCGACGCCTTCCCTGGTGAGTAGAATACTTTCTTTGGTCCATTACACCCGGGACGCGCTCTGTCGCCAGCCGCGATCGGCTTTAACACTCGCTAATGTGCTGTGTGCACCTTCAAGTCTTATGTTTCGTGATCAAAATCAATGCCTTCCAAAAACAGGAGAAACGTTCGCCACGTCTAACGTTATCCCCGTGGATACAAGGGGTTGCTTTTTTAGTTCTTTTTTCACTCCGAAGTATGTCGCCGCTACTCCTTAGAGAGCAAATTCCACCCTATTTTAGTCTAGCCTTGACCAGAGGTTGACACATGCAGGACGATTTTTATTTACAAACATCCAGCCTGTTGTCAGTGTTTGTAAATAAAGTTTTATTGGGACACAGCCATGCTCACACATGGATGTGTTAACTGTGGCTGCTTTCAAGCTACATCGGCTGAGATGAGAGCCTTGGGGGCTACAGAGACTCAGATCCTCTCTTGGCCCTTTACCAAAAAAAAAAAAAAAAGGAAAAGAAAAATCTGGCAGACTGTGGTCCAAAATACATAACTTTTTAATATTTTTTCTTTTCTCTTTTTTTGTAGGGCCACACCTGCAGAATATGGAAGTTCCCAGGCTGGGGTCAAATGAGTGCTGCAGCTGCCAGCCTGGACCCCCCAGCCACGGTGACACCAGATCCGAGCTGCATCTCTGACCTGTGCCACAGCTCACAGCAACACGGGATCCTTAACCCACCGAGTGAGGCCAGAGATTGAACCTGCATCCTCACAAATGCTAGTCAGACTCTTAACCTGCTGAGCCACAATGGGAACTCCCAAAATATATAACTTGTTTTAAACTGAAAATTTTCAATCATGACATAATTTTGGAACAACAGCTCTCTCTAGCTAGCTTTCTAAAGTTCGCACTGCAAGGCCATCTACAAAATAGCCAGTGGTTTAAAATAAATACAGTTTTCCATGTTGTCACGCTTTCTGGTACCATTTCATTTTCTACAGGTTATCAAACTTATTTAACTTAAGCAAAATGCATGGGAATGTAAAATAAAAACATCAGGTCACACTAAAAGAGAACACTGACGTTTCTGTGTGAACCTAACTGTTAGAGTGCATTTTCATAGGGCTTGATTATGTTTAAAACTAAAATCTTCGTGAAGCATAATTCATACGTCTCCTGAGGGCTCCCTTATAAATCGCGCAGGGTGACACGTTTATAGCTGACACTGAAGGCCGCATTCGAGAGCCTCCTTTGCATAGATTCTTATGTGTGGGTATGTCTGTGAAGGGTTCCACGCTTTTCTGATAGTTTAATTACATTTTCACCCTAATGCATAGTTTATTCAAACTGCCGTTGCGTTTTCCAGCTTTTGGTTGCTAACGTGAGTTCCAATGTGATAAAGGCAGCACCCCCCCCATCCCCAGTGTATTGTCAGGGAAGCTGGACCCTGAGAGAATGTTCTTTCCAGCACTGTCTGGTGCTTTGGGGCTACGGCGGGATGCGGGCTCAGTGGAGTGGTCACTGCCTTTTCAGTGGGAACGGTCAGCCTTTCTTATTCAGGGCTGCTAAATGAGGGCAGCAGAGGGGTTGTGTCAAATGCTGCAAAATATAGTTGCTGCTTGATTTATAGCCACGTACACACCATGGCTGAGGACCAAGTTCACCGCCTTGAAAACACACATGCTGGGCACGGGCTGCCCAGGGGGGCCTGCTCCCTTCTGCTGGCCCCTCGTCAGCTCAGCTCTCCGTGGTAAGAGCGCCAGGGGGCACACATGTCCCTTGCCCCCCGGGCAGGCCAGTGAGGGCGAGGAAAGGCTGGGCCTGCCAGTAGAGTGCCTGAGGGGCACACACACGCACACATGCACACACACACACCCCTACAGCCATACACGAATATACACGTGTGCAATATGCGCACACACCAATGCATGCACACATACACATGTGCACATATACACACATGCACCTTACATGCATGCACACACCCCTACATCCATACATGAATATGCACATGTGTGCACATACGCACACACACCAATACATGCACCTTACATATACGCACATATGCACACACACATCCATACATGAATATGCACGTGTGCGCATACATGCACACACATATACACATGTGCACAGACACATGCCAGCCACATACACACATGTACGCACGTACATCCATACAGAAATACACATGCATATACACACATGCACCGCACGTATATACATGTATGTGCGCACACAGTGCATATATATGTACATACACATACGTACACACGTGTACACACATATACACCGTGCACATACATACACATATGTGTACAGATACACACAGACATTCGCGCACACACACACACACGCACACACACACACACACACGGCACATCTGGCAGCTAAAGGCACTGTTTGGGGCAAGGCTGCTCTCCTCTGTTTCCTGGCCTTGGGGTGAGACTGTAGTTTATTTTCCCAAGGACAGAACCGGAAGCCCTGCCCGTTTAATTGTTTTGGCTCCTTGGACTGTTGCAAACCAAGCGGGAGGACCAAACGTTTCAAAACTCTCAGTGGAGAGCCCCCCGGTCACGGGAAGGTCGGCACCTGGCAGCTCAGAGACGGGGTGGGGGTGCTTCACGTGCAGAGGCAGGTGCTCTGTCTCCAGCCAGCCACCCCCTCACCCCACCCCTCACCCGAGAAGCCTCTGGAAGTTTCCCCACCTCCCAGTCGGTTTCCGCCACTGTAAAGTGGTGGCAGTGGTGTCTGCTTCACAGATTAAATGATTAATGTGCTTTAGTTCGGGGCCAGGCACCTAGGGAAGGTTAGCTGTCCTGGGCCCTCACAGCGGGCGCCAGGCTGTGGGGATGGTTTGCCCCTTGGGGACAGTGTTTCATCACTGATACGTCCTAGAATTGTCTGCGTGTGGCTTTATGATTGTTTTTTACACTCTCTGCACACAATGCACCTCCTTTCTAGCTACAGGGCCCAGCTCCCACCCCCGTTTTCTGAAGCTGTGAAATAGCTATCGATTCAGCTATTTTTACTTAAGAAGAAACCAAATCTTAAGGAAATTAAATAATTTCACCTAAATTCCTGTAACTGGCAAAAAACTGAGTAGATATTCAAACCCAAGACTGTCATTAAAGCCTCCTTTGACCTGAAGATGCTTAGTTGTGAGTTTCTTGTATGGCTGATAAATAGGTCAGGCTGGAAAAAAAGACGATTGTGTAATTCTGTTCATATAAAACATGTACTAATAGCTTCTGGAAAACTGCTTTATGACAGATGTGAGACGAGTAAAAGAAAAAATAGGTCAAAGCTGACCTTCCTTAGCAAAAATTGATAAAAACTGAAGAAGTACAAATTACTTAAAAGAAAGGTGTTTTAAATGGATGTTAATAGTGGTTCACTGTTTAAGGTGAGCTGGGAGCCTGTGAATAGAAAAATATTCTCAGGTTCTGCTAGGTTAACCTTGACAATATGACATTCAAATGAGTAAACTGTAACTGTTGTTAAACCCACATGGAATTGAGGTATCATTTTTCTCTGTGTGCTCATGGCGTTCCACCTGTAAATAAGAGATTGAAAAGATCAGAAGAAATTGAAGTTAAAATAACTTCATGAGGATGTCACATCATCAATAAAACCCTTTTCAAAACTTTGCAGCAGGACTAACCTGGTTTACTGTTTTTTTATGCAGTGTGGGAATTTCCTTTCAGGTAAAAAATTTGCAGATGTTGGGCATACAGTCTGGTAATTTCTAGCAAATGTACACACCATGTATGGAACATCTCCATCATTCCAGCAGATTCTGCCCTGCCACCTTCTAGTCCAGTCCCCCTTTTCCACCCCTGGGAAAAGTTGTTGTTCTGCTTTCTCTCACCTTACTTTTTTTTAAATTTATGTAGATGGACGCACACGGCGAATGCCCTGTGTGTGGGTCTCTTTCATCCTGTATCATGTTTCTGAGATGCGTTTTCTTGCTGTGTCACTGGCTGAGGATTGTTTATTCCATGGTGTGCTTAGACTGCAGTTTGTGTATCTGTCCTATTAATAGGCAAGTTGGATTGTCTCCAGGGGGCATTTTGAATGAAGTTGCTGTGAACCTGGACGAAAGGGTCATTTTGTGGAGATCCCGCTTCCTCCGTCATGGACAGCGCCCCTGAGCGGAATTGCCGGGGTCGGTTTTGGCTGCATTCAGACTTTCCTGTTAGTGCTGTGTGGGTTCCATTGCTTCCATCCTTCACAGCCTTGCGAACATTTGTGTTGTCTTTTGACTCTTAGAGATTTCAGTGGCTCTGGCCAGTGTCTTAGCGTGGATATAATTTGTATGTCCCTCATGGGTAGGGACGTGTCCTCCCAGGCCTTTTGTATATCTTGGTTTTCAAAGTGTCTGTTCAGGTTTTTGCCCTTTTTTACAGATTGTTGGTCCTTTTGTTATTCATTAGCAGTTCTTCATTTTTTCTAAAAGTTCTTTTTCATACAATATATGTAGTTATATTTTCTCCCATTTAGTGGCTTGCCTTTTGATGAGCAGAAGTTATAAGCTGTCTTGAAGGCCATTTTGCCAGTGTTTTCCTTTTACAGTTAGTATTTTTTGTGATTCTAGGAAATTTTTACCTACCCCAGAGTTGCAAAAGAAATACTCCCCCCTGTTTTTGTCTAGAAGCACTGTAATTTAATTTTTAACTCTTAGGTCTCTGATCTGTCTCAGGCTGATATGTTTGCTGTGAGGTACGGGTCAGAGTTTACTCTTTTCTTTTCTTTTCTTTTTTTCCAAGTGAGTATCCAGTGGTTCCATCATGATTTGTTGAAAGGGCTTTTTCATTCTTCATTGACTGTCTGGGTTCCTGTGTCACAAATTGGTTGCCTGTCTGCGGATCCCTTTCTAAGCTCTGCTTCGTTGATCTGACTTGTTTCTTCTTCTCTTTTCCTTTTTGTCTTTTTTTTTTTTTTTAGGGCCACAACTGTGGCATATGGAGGTTCCCAGGTTAGTGGTAGAATTGGAGCTACAGCTGCCGGCCTACACCACAGCCACAGCCACGCCAGCTCTGAGCCACGTCTGTGACCTACACTCAACTCACGACAACGCTGGATCCTTAACCCACTGAGCGAGGCCAGGGATCGAACCTGGATATTAGTCAGATTCGTTTCCGCTGAGCCACAGTGGGAAGTCCGCTTGTTTCTTTGTATTAACACCACAGTGTTGGAATTTCAGCATCTTCGTGGAATGGCTTCCCGTTCTCTTCTAGAAGGAGGAGGCCTTCTGACCAGTGGGAACAGGAAACCGCCGTCCGGGCTTCTCACCGTGGCACACGTTTCCACAAAATTCGAAACATCCCGAGTGGGCGACTCTGGTGGGAATTTTGCAGGTGGAATGTGGCTTGCTGTTGGATGACTTCTGTTTACTCAGACATGAAAATTCTGGGTCATAGCTTCCGTTTCACTGCAGTTTAAGTCCGGGAGTCAGGCTGAGAAGAAGTGCGTGGGAAGACCCCGGGGCAGCCCCCGATTAGTACATCAAAGGGGTGGCGACGGGTCCACTGGCACTGCAGCTCCAACAAGCCAGACTCACCAGTGTGTAAAACAGCAGTGCTCCAGGCGTTCCTGTCGTGGCGCAGCAGAAACTAACCTGACTGGGAACCATGAGGATGCGGGTTTGATCCCTGGCCTCGCTCAGTGGGTTAAGGATCTGGCGTTGCCGTGAGCTGTGGTGTAGGTCGCAGACTTGGCTTGGATCCCGCATAGCTGTGTCTGTGGTGTAGGCCTGAAGCTGCAGCTCCAATTTGACCCCTAGCCTGAGAACTTCCTTATGCTGCATGTGCGGCCCTAAAAGGACAAAAAAATAAAAAGCAACAGTGCTTTAGGCGTGCTTTCTCTTGGCGGCCAGCAGATGTTTTTTTCATCCTCCCAGAAAACACAGAGCCTCAGCCTTTCTTGGGGGAGGACAGAAATTCAGTTATTTTTCAAAAGGGAAAAAAAATAATTGCAAAAATTCTGTATAGATGCTATGGCTGAAAATGAGGACATTTTAAGAAAAGTCGTAACTACAAGTCAAAAGACTTCTTCTCTCTCCTTCCTGTCCCAGGCTGGGGTTGGGGGCGGGAAGCCCTTGCTTTTCTATGGGGGACCCTGGCTTTCACAGGGACCTCTCAAGCGGGTGGAGTATTGATTCCCATCACATGGACCACCCATCGCCACTGATGGAGGACCAAGGCCTGTGAGATTTCCTGTTTGTTTCACCCAGAGGAGCCAGGAGCCCCACTTTCTTATGCGGGTGAGCTGGGCCCCTTGTAGACAAATACAATTAACCGCCCACTTCTCCCCAAAACCCCCGTCTGAGGATAATGGAACACCAGGTACCATCTTTTTAAAGCCTGGTACTGACTTACATCACGGACTCAAATTATTTTTGTTCTTAACACTAAAAACAAATGTGAAGATTATGCTTGCGCTTGGGAGGAAGGCGATTACAATTTCAAAAGCTTTAGTCTGTGAAAGGTACAAAGTACCATCAAGAGATCAGGTGGGCAGTTTCTTTCGCTCTCCTGTCGACTCCTGTGGTGCTTTTGCGCTCACCTGTCAGGTGCTTTGTTCCATTTCTTCCTATGGCAGAACATTTCTGCGATAGGAATTTAAAAGCCTCCTATATAATTTAGTACCAAAAAGATCGCTTGTGTAGGCTTGACTCAGACTTTATAATAAAAAATATTCACCCTGCGCTCTTCCACGTAAGAGGAATTTCAGCTTTCCTCTTCATCAGGAGACCTGCTTCCAATGGAATTAAAATAGCTCTGCCCTGAATGAGAGCACTGGCTTGGCAAAGATCTGGAGCAGTCATTCAGGAGGGGTGTAATCGAATACTTGAAATTTAAATGAGCTTGTAATCTGACTTGGAAAATGAAGTAAAAGAGAAGCCCCAGAAAGTTTCCTTTAAGGTGAATTAATGTCCTTCAGATTCCTTTCAGGTTCAAAGCTAATAACGTGCACACGATGAAAGTAATATGCAGTGAAGCTTATCTTTTCTGTGGGCTTGTTCTGCCTGACACACTGATAAGGGCCTCAGAGAGGTACCCTGCCCGGAGTGAACCCATATCTGCAGAAACGACTTTAAAATATCACCAGAGATTTTACAAACTGTCTTATGCCCTTTGGAGGAACAGCTTTTTTTCTTTCTTGTGTCTGTAAAGCGTCCATTGTTGACCCAAGAAAGAACCTCAAATAAGGGACACAGATTTTCTTCTTTATTTAGGAGCTATTCAGATGTTCATACTGCATTCTTTCTGCTCCGATAACTTCTTTCTCGTTCTTGAAGGACACGGTGGGGTTTTTTTTTTTGTTTTTTTGTTTTTTTTTTTTTCCCAAATGGCCGAGTGGTAAACTTTTCAGGGGAATTACACGTGTTCGATGAAAAGGCTTCCCTGATTACCAGCCCTACCTTGAATGCAGTTACAGGATGAAAAATTGTTTTTTGGTTGTAAAAGAAAATATAGAAAAGGATGTCTACATGTGCAAATAGAAGCGGGAGAAATGTTGGAAATCCAGGTGAGAAAACTAGTCACCGTTTATGAAAATTTGACATTCAAAAAATAAGCTGGGGAGGGGGTGATTATTTTCGGTAAGGAAAAAAAAAAGTCTTGGCTTTATAGGTAACTGCACACTTAACAGTACAGATGGAACAGAGCTCAGTTTGCTGCAAGGCAAATTTCTGTTAAACAGATCCCATTTGCCCATTAATTTCTATTGTATAGCTTTAAAAATTGCTCCCTAGACGTAATAAAATTACCTTTAAAATATTACACCTATAAATGGAAATATCTTTCTAACAAAACCTGGGAACCATTATCTGCTAATGATACTGAGCAGTGGTTTGCAAGACTTTTTAAACCGAAAGTAAAAATAGAGGCACTAGAAGCAGGCACCCTGGATGGTGACTGCTTCACTTCACCTGGTTTTAAGCCTGAAAGGCCGGCAGCCGCAAGCTTCCAAAACTTGCCAAGTTCCCAGTCAGTCTTCAGTCATGCCAATGTTTCTTACTTTATATCCAAAGACTGTTTTCCTCTGTATCCGTCACTTACACTCTCCTGGCTTCTTTCCAACACTCGAACCTGGACACAGCTTCGAAGGGAGCGGAGCGCCGTTAGAGAAAAGGAGTGTGTTATCCGGACAGCCGAGCGAGGGGACAGCTCAACCATACTTGGCAGCGAGACCTTGCCTCGTGCCCGCAGAGGCTCTGATGCCTCAGAGTCGTCGGCAGGATGACTGACAACCAGGCTAAACTTGCAGTTCCCGACCGGATGGTCTGACTCACGGCCGGAGCCATTTTAGCACATCCGAATCGCGGCTGCTGAGGCCGCTGCTTCCTAGCTGGCCAGCTAGCGGGGTCGCAGCGCGCCGGGCGCCGGGGGCCGGAGCCCACGGCCAGGGACCTGCACGCCTGAGACTTTAGAATGGCCACTCGTTCAAAACCTGCTACCCACAGTTTTTTTCCTTTTTTTTCCTTTTCCTTGGTTGGGAGTGGGGAAAATGCCAAGCTTTAAATAAAAATTTATGTTCAACAGTGGCCCTACCATTGTAGAAAAACGCATTTCAGACAAGTGAACCAGGCAGAGATAAAATTCATGTAGTGGTATTTGCCCTTAGACTTTTTCTCCATAAATAGTTATAGAGGTACGTGCATATATGCACAGAGAATTTTAACAAAAGTAGAATCATAACATACATCGATTTGTGACTCTCATTAACATCCAGGTATATTTCTGCTTAATAAATACCCTTCTGTAATATCATTTGAATGGCTGCCTACAGTTCCACTAATTTTAATTTTACATCATCGTTTGTGTAATGGCCGTTGTTGGATAAGATTTTCTTTTTTCCTTTTCTTTTTGCTATGATAAATCCCTTACTTTTTTTTTCCTTTTGCACATACCCTTAATCGTTTCTAATTTAGCACATGATCCCAGCGATCTTCTTAGAATGCTTTCCCAAAGCGTGTGGTCCGGGTAATAGTATACACATTTGTAAAATTTTCCAGAAGTTTTTGCTGTGTTGCCTCCCGAAAAACGTGCTTATATAAGTTTCAGAATTTTTAGATGTTACTGACAGACTCTTAACCGTGAAACATTTCCCGTCTGGGTTGCGCTCAGCACATGATGGTTGTTTGTTTTTATTATCTAGGTCTTTTTTTAGAGAGGGTTAGTTTTTCTCATTACTTTAATATTCTCTGGCCAGGATGTTTTCATTTTGCCATCAGCCAAGTGGGGAGAACTTAGGTAATATTTACAAAGGCTGGGCACTCCCTAAAACTTTCTGTGTTAACTCATTTAATCACATGCCATCGTCATGGCAGAGAAGAGAAAATTCAAGCCTGAGGAAGTTCAGGAATTTACCCAAGGTCACCAGCTGGAAGATGGCTGGATCGGGATAAAAAATAACGGAGTGGAAGGTGAGAAGTGTGTGATGATACGTTCTAGCAAGATAACCTCTGCCAGGGAGCGTCCTTCAGGGCACAACCGCCCAAGTTCTGATACGACCCTTTTCCAAACAGCTGTCCTTTGGCGTCTACTGGCTTTGCAAGTTCCAGAAAGTTCCTAGACGAATATCACACTGAACCATGTTCCATAGTTACGTAGCTGCTTGCATGAAAGTTAATCTTTCCAGGTTAGCGCTGTCAGATGCACTTAGGAACATTCATGCCGTGCATGCTTGAAGTTCTTCCACGGAGCGTTTGTCCAAAATAGCAGCGCGTCTGACCCGTGCAAGATTACACGCCTCGGTTTTGCACAGTACGGTAGCGTGCCGTTCCAGAACGGTGCCCAGTCTTGACGGAACCTTTGACAGCTCTAGGAAATGTCATGTAACCGACACGTGCAGGCGCTCTGCTTTTGGAGACAGAGCTGAAATTTAGGACATCAGTCCACTTAACTGTAATTTGAGCTTTTGTAAGAGCTGTCCCACGGTCAACAGAGAGAGTCTAGTCCTGGGACTTTTTGGTGACACAGAGATTATCCTTGACATAAACATGTTTATAGTAGCGTTTAGAAAACGTATTAGCCTTGGGGAACAGATGGGGGCTGGTAAGCTCAGCACAACTTCTGCCTCTGAATTCATGGCTCTTATCAGATAATAACGCCTAAGTGGAGTTCCCGTTGTGGCTCAGTGGTTAACGAATCCAACTAGGAACCATGAGGTTGC
Source organism: Catagonus wagneri (assembly GCA_004024745.2). Classification (NCBI taxonomy): domain Eukaryota; kingdom Metazoa; phylum Chordata; class Mammalia; order Artiodactyla; family Tayassuidae; genus Catagonus; species Catagonus wagneri. Next base: position 4,093,165 of record PVHT021183584.1, read on the forward strand.
AGGTTCGATCCCTGGCCTTGCTCAGTGGGTTAAGGATTCCATGTTGCTGTGAGCTGTGGTGTAGGTTGCAGACGCGGCTCGGATCCCACGTTGCTGTGGCTGTGGAGAAGGCCAGCGGCCACAACTCCTGTTAGATCCCTAGCCTGGGACCCTCCGTATGCCACGGGTGCGGCCCTAGATAAAGGCAAAAAGACAAAAAAAAAAGATAATAACATCTAAGTAGTATTATTATATCTCATTATTAGATTATAGTACTTATATATAGGATTATTTGAGAATTTTTAACAGTGTCTAGTTTTATACCCGTAGGTTATAGTAATGTCGGCTTAGCAGGAGGAGGTTTGGGGGCCGGCAGACCTCCACGGCCCGCCAAGGCTGTAGGCACTTGGAACGTCCTGGGTGCTAGATCCCTAAGCCCTGAGGTGTCACCGCCCCCTGCCCTTTGCCCTCGCTTGTCCAGGTCTGGGACGTGTGAATCATTAGAAGGAAGAAGGGCGAAGGTGTGGGCCAGGCTCGAGAAGATGCTGTGCACTGCACCCCGGACCAGACGCCCAGCCCCGCAGAGAGGCTCACGCAGGTCTGCAGCCGGGCGAGGTGATCGTCCGCACGGCTGCCAGGAGATCCCGGAATGACCCACAGACTCACACCACCGTGCCCACCTCCCCCGCCCCGCCCCCGTTCAGGCTGTGGGGACAAGTCCTAGTAAATGGGGCGGGATGCTGAGTAGCTGCGTGTCTGAGCAGGGAGGGGCCAAGGACTGTGCCGGCCCGCAGGGGAGCCAGATTCAGCCGCTCCCAGCCCATGAAAAGAGAAAGGAGTTCCCGTTGTGGCTCAGCAGGTTAAGAACCTGACTAGTATCCATGAGGATGCGGGTTCAATCCCTGGCCTTGCTCAGTGGGTTAAGGATCCGGCATTGCTGTGAGTTGTGGTGTAGGTCACAGATGCAGCCCAGAGCTGTGCGGCTGTGGTGTAGACTGGCAGCCGCAGTTCCGATTCAACCCCTAGCCTGGGAACTTCCATGTGCCATGGGTGCGGCCCTAAAATGCAAATAATAATAATAATAGTGATACTAAAATAAAAGAGAGAGAGAGAAAGTGAGAGAAAGAAAAAAAGCGAAGAAAAACGGATGGAATGTGAGGACATTATGGACAGAGAAGGACGGACACCAGACACCCAGGTGCTTTCTCACCAGTTGTCCTGCACCGGTGGCCAGAAGAGCCTGTCGTGGTCTCGTCCTTGGAGGGGGAGTTGGTGGCGGCTGGAGCCCCTAGCGTGAGCCGGGGAGTCAGTGTCGGCATCTCCGCCCAGCTCCATGCGCAGTGACTTCCCGCAGGTGGCCTGAAACGTCACGGGGAAAATGCCACGGGCCGTCTGTTCCACCCCTCTTCACGTGCACGGGGGTCTGCAGCTGGTCCTGGACCACCCTGGACGGCTGCTGCCTCCCTCCTGCATCAGCCGAGCTGGGGGAGGAGAGCAGGCTGGAGCCCCCCCGGGCCCTGCAGGGGGAGCATCGGCCTGGTGGCCTTGGAGCAGACACAGCTTCCCCGAGTCCCCTTGCAGCAGGTGGAGTTTGACGAACGACCAAAACGGAGCCAGTTCTGGTCGGAATGTTCTGATCGGTCTGAAGTTGTGTTGGAGCCCTGGGCTTGGGCAGAAACGTTTTTAGGACGTGAGCCTCGATTTCTTTTCCAAGTGAAGAAAGCTGTAACACTCCTGGTTCACAGGCTGTTCCTCTCTGGTCCGGAGGACGGGGAGTCGGCACGGAACTTGAGGAAACCCGTCCAGTGAGGCGGACGTTTCTGGGTGACCATCCGTTCGTCCTTGTCCCATGCAGCCGGCGTGAAATGTACGTGTGTTCATTCCCCATGCAAGGCAGGGTGCGTGAGGGGGTGACTTGGAAAATAACTGCAAAGAAGGGGAGCTGGGAGGAATGCACTGGCCGGCAGATCTGAGAGACTCGGACCAAACCCTTTCCTCCTCCTCCTCCTCCTCCTCCTCCCGCGTGTGCTGTTTGCAGCTGGTCCCCAGCCCCTCCTCTCCGGACTTCTCAGTCCTTGCTGTGGACCTTGTGGGTCCCCACCCACCCCGCAGCTGCAGGCCGGACGCCCCACCCGGACTTTCACAGCAGCGGGCCGCCGTCATCACTTACTGTGTCCCCCTCGTTAGAGTGGAAACTCCACTGAGAAGCAGGGACACTGTTTCCTCCCAGCAGTGGCTTCAGGGTCCAGCATGGTCCTTACACAGAGTAGGTGCCACAGACTCTCCGTTGAGTGACTGCATGATTTTTCAGAATGAGTGCTAAGATGACCGAAGTTCCAAGACAAAAGTTCTTATTCCCGAGATTACAAAAAATTTGAGGCTCGGAGTTCCCGTCATGGCTCAGCGACTTAAGATTCCAACTAGTATCCCTGAGGATGCAGGTTCCATCCCTGCCCTTGCTCAGTGGGTTAAGGATCTGGCATTGCCGTGAGCTGTGGCGTAGGTTGCAGGTGCGGTTCAGATCCTGCATTGGCTGTGGCTGTAGTTGTGGCATAAACTGGCAGCTGCAGCTCCAATTCGACCCCCAGCCTGGGACTTCCATATGCTGCAGGTGCAGCCCTGAAAAAAAAAAAAAAAAAATTTGAGGTTCACATTGAAGCAACCTAAATGTCCATTGGCAGAGGAATGGATAAAGAGGATGTGTGTATATGCAATGGAATACTACTCAGCCATAAAAAAGAATGAAATGGTACCATTTTCAGCGGCATGGATGGACCCGGAAACCGCTGGTGGGGGGGTAGGGGGACGGAGGAATTAGGATGGGAGAAACATACACACACGACTGTATAAAACAGATAATAACAAGAACCTACTGTGTAGCACAGGGAAATCTGCTCAACAGTTTGTAATAACCTATATGGGGAAAAAGAATGGACGTATGTAACTGCTTCACTTTGCTGTACACCTGGAACTAATAGATCGCCGTAAGTCAACTATACTCCAATAAACTTTTGTTTCAAAAAATCGAGGCTCCACCAGCAGAGTGGCAATAAGGAAGACTGGCAATTAACTGTGACTCCTTTTCCCATTAATGTGCCCCAACCTGTTGAAAGAGAAGACCCAAGAAAGGATCCTTGCCTCTTTTCTCTTACAAAGTGTCCGTTTCACGTCTTATACAGAACAGGCATGAGACAAATTAATCAGACAGCTTTTTAAAAGTGCCCCGTGAAGAGGAGTTACAGAGCTGCTGGCGTTTCCTAGAGGAGAGCCTGCAGGCGTTACCAGGCAGTGTCCTGGCAGCCTCCGGGGAGCCGTGCCTTCGGCCAGATCACTGAGGCCCGTTCCTCTTGGAGTTTTCGCTCCTGCTAAGTGGCGATCGTGCTTTGATGGTCCGCGTGGACGCTGCCTCCAGGTAGCGCAGGTGACAGTCATTTTAGGAAATTTGTCTCCACCGTATTTACTCACAGTTGGTATCTGTGTCTGCCATCTGCACCCAGTTGTTCACTCTTGGATGTAGAGACCGTGAGTCTCCGCGCTCGCCCCCGGTGTTGTGGGCCGCGGCCGCCTCTTCCTGCCTTGATTTCCCGCACAGTCCGGGACACCGGGGGCGGGGGGGCAGGGGGAAGGCTGCCCCTTGGTCAGCATTCTTCTCCATAGCGACGAATTGATCCGGGGATAGGGTTCCTCAGAGCGAGTCATGATGCCTGCTGAGCATGGCAGCCTTCTGTCGAGGCGTTCAAAGAAGAGCCAGAGCACAGCTCAACTCCAGAGATGAGAAGTTTGCGTGCTACCCCTGGACTGGAACTTGACTGGTAAAACCTACCAGTCTGGGAGAATGACAGAAAATAAGTGTAACAGATTAACAGATTCGATTAATATCATTGAAAGACGGGAGTTCCCGTCGTGGCGCAGCGGTTAACGAATCCGACTAGGAACCATGAGGTTGCGGGTTCGATCCCTGGCCTTGCTCAGTGGGTTAACGATCCGGCGTTGCCGTGAGCTGTGGTGTAGGTCGCAGACGCGGCTCGGATCCTGCGTTGCTGTGGCTCTGGCGTAGGCCGGCAGCTACAGCTCCGATTAGACCTCTAGCCTGGGAACCTCCACATGCCGCAAGTGCGGCCCTAAAATGACAAAAGGCAAAAAAAAAAAAAAAAAAAAGAAAGACGGCTAATCTTGTAAAACATAAGTGACTTCAAGGGAAAACAAACACACACATAGGCTTCAAGGACAGAAGTTGCATTTGACTAGCTGACCTCTCTCTCCTTTTCACATAAACGTGTCATTTTAAGTCTAATCAAGCTCCACATCACAGACTCTCCCCAGTTTATATTCCACAAAAAACACTTTTTCAAATATACGATAGCATGTATTCTATATTGCCCATCATTAACGAAATACAATTATAAATAAACCCTGATTTCCTGAAAATTCCTTTTGGGATCAGTTCATATGATATCTGCTGAAATTAGTGACTAATACAGATCGAAGGAGAAGGGGAAATACTCTGTGTTATTGCAGTGAGTACCTGTAATGGTTCTGTTGATTAGCCAAGGCTGCTGATGCCTGTCACCATCAGTTACTTCTAGATGGTGTTTCTGACAAAGTAATACACTGGAGAGGTTTAGGTAGTTTTTTCGTTTTGTTTTTTGAGAAGTCTGCTATCAGAAAAGAAGGGAGACACTGCCGTGTTGAGAAAAGATTGCTGCTGTGAATAACAGTTTAATTGAGAATTCACTCCATGCCAGGCCCCTGCTCCCGAGCAGTGATGCTGCCAGGTGGTCCCCACTCTGGCCTCTGAGACTCAGAGAAGTCTAGTCACTGGCCCCAGGTCACACAGGAGGGAGCTGCTGCTCCAGGCAGCCTGGCTGTGTGAATGTGCCTCTCACCAGATTTGGCTTCGAGGGCTAATTTTGCCATTGATTTGTGCTTTAGGCAGACTTCCTTCACTCTTCCTCTTCGGTGACTCCTGACATTCCTTTTCCATCTCTTGTAATTCTGAGTTATGTTCACCACTGTAGTCGAGATTATGATTTCTAACACCTTGATTGGTACATTTCCACGATGGGTGGAAATTTGCATGGTATTTCAAACTGTACTGAGAGACCGATTAGCACTTTAGGACAAATAAGTGGCAAATTGCTAATTAGGGTAAATAAAGTGAGATTTTACAGCATGTCTCGCCGTTGATGACTTTTTCCTCAGTGCTAGGATTTTTATTTTAAATTGATTTTATTGAAGTCTAGATGATTTACCACCCTATATTAATTCCTCCTGTACAGCAGAGTGATTCAGTTAAACGTATGCATACATTCTTTTTCATATGCTTTGGAATCTGTTAAGTTTAAGGAAGCCGATCACACCAGGCATCGATTTGACCACGCTTTGTGTCCCTCGATGGGAAGAAAAACACGAATGCACTTTAAAAATCACTTCTGGTTTCTCAGGTGACGCCTTCATCCTCCGAGTGACAGGACATCAAGATGATTTAGTCCGCGGGGCTCCATTTATTAAAATTTAATTCGCCCCTGTGCCTGGCTCCCATCGCTCTGTGCTAGCATCTATAATTAGATGAGCAGCCCGCTCAGCGCCGGTGCCTGCCTGCGTCTCAGCGAGCATGTGCCGGCTCCTGCCCAGGCCGCTCCTCATTGGCTGCCGGCCCTGCTGCTCGCCGGTTTGATAGGTTTCCACAGGCGTCTTTATGCCGCATCGGAGACACAGATCCGGAGACTCTCCGTTGTGTTCTGGGCACGGCGGAGGTGCTGAGCCCGTAACGTTCCGGGAGGAGCCAGGCACCGAGGAGAAAGGCGATCGGCTTTGCAGCCAGAGCTGGGCGTTCACTGCCTGCCGGCTGCCAGGGGCCATCGGGGCAGAAGTTTCGGTTCATGGTAATTACTTTGAGTCTTTATCGCTCAGGAAAAAGCACGGCTGTGCCTGAAATGAAGCGCGTCCGTCCTGTCATCTGTTTCATTTGATCTCGCTTTTGTTGCTGTCCGCGCACCCCAGCGTGCCATCTGAAACGCGTTCTCCCGGCGAAGGCAGGGCTGCCGAGCAGCCCCCCTCTGCATGCAGGGCTGTTGTTTTGACCCGGGTTCCAGAGTGCGTGTGCCGGGGAGTGACTCTTATTGGCTCTCTGCTGTTGGGAAAGCCCGGTGTTGCCTCTGTCCAGGTGTCTTTGGAGACGCGTTGCGGTGCCCGGTTGACTTTGTCTGCCTGGGGTCCGGAGCCTCCGGGCTAATGAGCCGAGGGGGCAGCTGCGAGAGGCACACTTTAATTAGGGCAGAGCGGCGGCCCTCCCGGTGTCAAGGCAGGGTCTCGGCAGAAGTAATGCCTATTGTTTCCTCAAAGATGTGCGCAGCCGTCATTTTGGGTGGCCGTCTTTGTTTCCCCGCCCGTAGTTTTCCCGAGGCCCTTTCTTGTACAGAACGTTCGAGCCCATCCCGTTCGGCCAGAAACACTTGGCGGTGTGGGCTCGGCCTGGGCCAGAGAGAGTTTCTGACACGGCTTTGTTGAACGGGGACGTTGTTGGGGGGAGTTGAAATCACAGGAAGGTGGGGTTCTTAGCACTTGGACTGATGTTTGGCAACGCTGTGCAGTTTCTGTTAAGGGTCCCCTGGGTGGTTTGCCAAATCAGACAACAAATCATCTTAAATCCCATGATGAAGATGCTGCATTCTGAAGGGAAAAGGTTTAAACTGCCCAGGCTAAGCCTAAAGAAACGCAAACAAATGCAGTGCGAGCTGTTGCTTTGCGGGGTACCTGCCCCCTAGAGTTCCGTTTAATTCGGGGAGAGCCCCTGGCCACCTTTGGGCCCTCAGACTTCAAAACAGATGTCCCTCCCGTATCGGAGGGGGAGACCACAGAAACTTGTGTATTGAGTCACCAGTCACACGGCTGGCTGGCCGGCTGCCACCATGCGTCTGCGATCAGTGGCGCGCCCCGCCGATATCTGGGAGCCGTCCGGAGTCACGTCCCCGCTCCTGGAAAGCCAGACGTTGCCGTGGAAGGATGTGGTTACAGTGACTGCTTTGACTGGAAGCCGTAATCTGGTTAAGGGGGTTCGGTGTCTTCTTCTGTAGAGGAAAACTTCAGAGTGCAAGCTGCGTCCCTCCCCACCCCCCACCCCCTGCAGGTCCCCTCCCTGGGCCGTTCCTGGGGTGTCGCGTGTCTCCCATACCTAGTTGGGAGACAGGGACAAGGAGTCTTGTGGAAGTTTGTCGTTTATTGTGGTCAGGCATCACTGGTAACAAGAAAGTTGAATTGTGGTTCATTGTGACCTGGGCTCTTGGTGTAGAGATACCTGGTCTGGTGAAAAGGGCACTGGAGGGGGTGCTCTGGGGGGGGTAACTTACTTCCTATTGCCCCCTCCTCCCGTGCAAGCAAGCCACCATGCCCGGGTCTCATTTCACCAGGTGGCATCACAGAGGTGGCAAATTCCTCGCCTGCCCAGACCCCTGCTGCCTCTGCATTCTCTGCTGATGTGCTCCGTGCTCCCGTGGGGGTGTGGACAGCAACCCCTGTGGCCAGGGTGGGGCCTCGGACCCTGACTTGGGGAGGGATAAATGGATGCAATCGTGGAATTGCCTCTCCCGCTTCCTTTCTTAATCTCGTGAACTACTTCCTAAATGATCTCAGTCTCCCAGCCTCCTGAGACGCCGGCCGCCTTAAAAGTGAATTGTTGTCACACGCGAACAGTGTGGCCCTCCCTCCTGGAGGGTCCCCGTTTGACTCTGCGAGATGGGGCCGCGGGAAGTGGTTCTGCCTCGGTTGATTGTCAAGGTTGCATCTTAAGACTCTGTGTCTGGAAGGAGCTTCTTAAAAATGTAAATGTAAACATAACCGTGCGGGATTATTGTGTAGTGATTTCCTGTGAGGTCCCGAAGGGCCTTTTAACGTATACAAGGAAGATTTTTCTGATAGCTCTCAATAAAATGTTAATGTTTTTGCAGAGTAACGAAATCTGCACTTGCATCTTCAGATGATTCACATCTTAACTTTCCTTTTAACCGCTTAAAGGGGATGAGAAAGTAAAAATAAATTCCTGGCACACTTTAAACTTTTCCTCTCTCTTACCCTTTAATTACATAATTATTGATGAGTGATGTTTCTGACCAATCAAAAATAGGTCTATTAACTTGATGGACTAGATTAGAAAACATAGTATTTTAAAATTAAAACGTTATCTGGGAGTTTTCTTACAGCACAGCAGGTTGGGGTCCAGCATTGTCACTGCAGCGGCCTGGGTCGCTGCCATGGCGTGGGTTTGATCCCTGGCCCGGGAACTTCCACATGCCACTGGCACGGCTGAGATAAAAAACAAAATATTATCTGCCATGGGTGATACTTTCTAACTTTTTCTTCTGGGGGCTTATAATCATAGCAGGAAAAGCGATAATCAGTTGAAAAATGAAAGGTCATTCCGTGCAGACTGTAGCAGACCATACAGCACTTGGGCTGAGCAAGGCCTGAAAGTCGGAGCAGTGGGTCGTCCAGGCCGTAGGGCGAAGAGCTGCAAGGTGGCACCTGCAGGTGGCTTTCTGGCTGGTCACCTGGGCATCTGTGATATCATATCAAAGGCACCGAGGGAGGCCTGTCGTGGGCAGTTGATAAATATTTCAGGGTTGACCCTCCCAAGCCTGCCCGGGCTGGAAAACATGTCTGGGGAGATATTAGGCCTCCTCCGAATGTGTTTAGTTTTTCTTTCGCGATTTTATTCTAGACTCCTGGGCACCTGCCACGTGCTGGCTTCTGTGCTGAGAAGACGACATAGCCCTGCCTGGAGGAAGCTACAGATTGTGGGAGAGGCAGTGAGTGATCACAGGGTTGCCGGGAGCAGAAAGGAGGCACCTGGCTTGGGGGTACTGACGAGGCGACCAATATAGACAGGGGCGAGGCGGGAAGGCAGTGGTGTCCGATCCAGAACTTTCTTGCTCCATGCGCACAAGCTCTTGGTGTCAAGGCCGTCGCTGTGAGCCACAGGCCCGGGTCCTGTCTTATACTGACTTTGCCTCCCTTGTCATCTTATTTGTGAACTGTAATAAGTGTCACGAATAGAGACTGTCACGTCTTGTCCGCCGCCTCCTAACCCGTCTCAGAACACACTCAGTTGGTGCATGGAACTGTTTTTATGTCAATTCGTTTACCTCACAGGCGATGTGAAAACATTTTTAAAGTCTATCCAGTGATTTAAAAATGCGTCTCGAAGGAATCACAGAATACCTTCATTATTGTTGTACTTTTAAGTCATGTAGGGATTGCTCTTGGAACTGCTCGCCTTGCCAGGAATTATCCTCGCTCTTAGATGCCTGCTGACCCTTTCAGTTATGCAGTTGGCTCTCTGATTTATTGAAGGCCTCTATTTGGGGCGTGCTCGGTAAAGACAAGCTTGTAAAGTCTGGGCTTGGCGTGGAACGCGTGCACGTGACCGCGCTCTGGTCGAGGCCTTCCGCCGGCCTAATACACGGACCAGAGACTGAATTTAGACGTATTTTCCTACTTGCCAGCTTCGGAGGGGATGTCCCCCGAAGGGTCACACAGGCGCATTAGCTCTTGCCACCAGGAGAAGGCGCACGTGGAACCAGACTCCGGGCCCTGTGCTCAGAGCGGCTCCTCGTTGCCCGCGTCCGGTGCCCGTGGTGACTGCACCCCGCCTTTCGCGCCGCCCGCCCGGAGGGCGGCCCTTGCCTCGCTCCGCGTCCCGCCGCCCTCCTCGCTGGGCTGCAGGCGTTCTCCCGCGGACTCGGCCGTTCCTCGCCGCCTCCTCGCTGCCCGTCCTTCCTGCAGGCGTTCGCCGAGCTTCTGCCGCCCACCAGCCTCCCATCGCCGGCCGTCCAGTTCGCCCGCTGAGCCACCCTCCCGGCCGCCCAGTGGCCGCGGCCCGGCCCCACCGGCCTCCCGTGCACCTTCTGCTCGGGGCCCAGGCCGCCCCACTGCCCAGGACACCCAAGGCTAGTCCGGCACCGCCGTCAGGACTATGTTCACTGTCCCCGGCTGCCGTCCCCGGGGGACGCTGAGATGGACCGTATTGTGTTTAGCCTCCCCTCTCTGGCATGTAAACAGTGAGGTCAGAGCTCGGTCTCAGCCTCCGGGGCCCAGGAGAGATCTTGGTCCGTAGAAAGTACTCAGCCAGGGAGTTCCCGCTGTGGCTCGGCAGGTTAAGAACCCAGCCAGTATCCATGAGGATGCCAGTTCAATCCCTGGCTCCGCTTAGTGGGTTTAAGGATCCAGCATTGCCATGAGCTGTGGTGTAGGTCACAGATGCAGCTTGGATCCCACATGGCTGTGGCTGTGGTGTAGGCCGGCAGCTGCAGCTCCAGTTCCACCCCTGGCCTGGGACCCTCCATAGGCCTCGGGTGCAGCCCTTGAAAAAAGAGAAAAAGAGAAAGTTCTCATCAGTACTCGTGAATGAAGGAGTGGCTTGGTCTGTGTGTTTGCTCACAGCTTAGCATTGACACTCTTCTGTCTTCGTTGTCGCCATCTGTGGTTAAGTGTCTCCTTCAGGAAATAGTCAAGGTGCACAAAACGCTTAGCTCCTTAACGCCGTGTGTGTGTAAAAACGAATACCTGTTGGTTTGCTTCTATGTTGGTTATTTTTTTTCTTAACTTATTGACCGGTTGTTTAAAGAGTCATCGTTTTCTGTTGTATATATTTAATAGCCTGCCTACTTTTGTCAAATAAAAAGGCAATACCAATCCTCTTTTTCCTCCACTTTTAGAGATTTCCTGCCGCAGAGAGTGCCTGAAAAGAGGAAAGTTCCCTGGGACTTCGGCCTGCCGTCCTTCTGCTCTCAAGTAAGTGGACTGCTTTGCTTTGATCGTTCTGAGCAGAAGGTATCAATTCTCTCTGAAAACCTGTGTCATTATTAAACCAACACAAGGAGGCTGAGGTTTCAGATATTTTGCTATCTGGCAAAAAAATAAATTAAAAAAATCCCACCCTTGAGTTCCTGCAGGACCAAAATAAGTACCGACGACTGACCTTCCCAGGGCTGTCCTTGATGTGTCCTCTGCGTCTCTCCGAGGGGCTGTCTTTTTAGGGCCGCACCCACGGCGTATGGAGGTTCCCAGGCTAGGGGTCTAATCGGAGCTCTTCCCGCCGGCCTACGCCACAGCCACAGCAACGCGGGATCAGAGCTGCGTCTGCGACCTACACCACAGCTCACGGCCACGTCGCATCCTTAACCCACTGAGTGAGGCCAGGGATTGAACCTGCATCCTCACGCATGCTAGTCAGATTCATTTCCGCTGAGCCACGACTGGAACTCTTGAGTTGTCATTTTTTACGGGCTGTGTAGTATTTACTGGTAATCCCCCAGGTATTTAGAAATGCATAGACATGAAGACCTTGTGAGGAAATGAATGTTTGCACGCTCCAGCCAGAAGCACCGTGTCCCTGCCTGGGGCACGAGCTGGTGTTTTTCTGGCAAGCCAGCTGCGGTGGGGCCAGTCCCCGGGGAGTTTTGGACATGGGAGGCCGTGCTGAGAGGGCAGGACTTAGATGCCAGCCGGGGCATAGGCCGAGAGGGTGGGGAAGGTGCTGGAGGACAGCCAGGAGACACGGGAAGGCGTGTGTCCCTAAGGACATTGCCGGGTGCTCTGTCCCAGTCCATGCCCCTCCCGGATTCCTGCTTGACGGCGAGCCAGGGAACATCCCATAGCGAGACCCATCTTCCCACGAAGGGGCTGAGGAAGTGGGCGGATGGACGGCGCTCGAGGTCCGGAGGCCCCTCCTCTGACAGGCGCTGAGAGCTCAGAGTCGCCGAGGGAGGGGGTTGGGGATGTCTAGGGAATCGAGTTAACTCGCGTCTGCAGGGACCCGGCGCGAGGTCACGAGCAGCCCTTGTGAGGTCACCAAGTCTTAACCTCGGCGCTCCCGCTCCACGTGCTGTGACCGCGCACTGCGATTTGATTGCCAGTCCTCCTGCAGTCTGTCTTCTAGCATCCGAGCGTCCCGGCCCAGCCCTGGATGGCACGCTGGGCGTGTTATGTTTGCTTGTTACGGCGTCAGGCAGGACTGTGTGGGGCGGGTGGTATTGCTCCTGGAGTTTCGGCATCCACCTCGGGCTGACAGGGAAGACGCAGCCTGTGCCTGGCGGATTCTGCGGAGAGAGAGATTAAAGGAAAAGGCGGCCACGCGTGCCGGGGGTGCACCCTGCGGTCCCTCCGTCTCGTGACTCTGCTCCCTCACCAGATGGGAGAAGCTTTGATACGAAAGCCTCAGGTTCCCATTGCCCGGGGAGCTCAGCATCTCCCACCCCTGGTCCCCAGGCGGAAGAACTGCACCTGCGCACAGGTGGATTGAATGGGCCTCGCTTCCCGGGGGGCCTGTCTTTCCTGCTCTGCTCATTCTAGGAGCAGAGGGCTTTTCTGAAACATGGGACTTTCAAGTACTAGGTGCTAGAAACTGGGGGCCTCTTGGTTCCTGTCATGAGTCCCGGGACCCGTCCCCGCCCCTCCCCTCCCGTCCCCAGCGGTGGCAGGGCTGTGCCAGCCCAGCTGGCTCCTGACAGCAGGTGAATTGGCGACGCTGGTGGCGGGGAAAGAACCGGGGGGTTGAGAGGACAAGGTGTAACTTCAGCTTCTTGCTTCCGAACCTGCCAATGGCCGTGACCTCTCTGAGCCTCAGTCTCCCATATGCAAATA
>PVHT021183584.1:4106782-4142975 GCA_004024745.2 Catagonus wagneri
CCTTGGACCAGCCGCCCAAGAAGACAGTGAGTTGGCTGCGCTGGCATCGCCTCGAGCTCTGTCAGCGCTGCGGCTTAGCCGCGTCCTGCTCCGGGAGTTTAGGAAGGGTTCAGCGTGTCACGCGGTGTCCCCGGGATTGCAGCTCCACTTCTTGGCCCCCAGATCGAATTCGCCAATACTGCCAGGTCTCCGTGTGCGAGGTACTTTATTTTCTTTTTTTTCTTAATGGATTTTATTTCAATTATAGGTGTACATAAATCATCACAAGTCAATCATCACAGATTTGTGCGAGGTACTTTAAACCGTTTTCCTATCAGTTTTCCCATCAGTAAGATAGAACCCCCCCCAAAAGAGGTGCTCTGAAGATTGTCGTGAATAGCATCATTTTTGTCTTATTATTCAGATGTTTTCAATTGTTTTAGGCTATTTTCACATTTAAAGTGCCGTCACGCTTTGTTCTTCTCTGAGTTTATAAACGATAGATAAGTCACCTTATGAGGAATACATGTTATTGTTGCCATTAACATTTTTCACAGCTCCTCAGTATGTGCATTTAAGAGTGTTATGTCTTCAGGATACAAGACGGGTCTCTTTTTTTAAAGTGCTCCCTTCTTTAAGGAAACTAAAAAAGTAAATGAAGGCATAAATGACCGTGTAATGCTCTTCTGGTCAAACCTTTGAGTTCTTCTGGCCTCGAACCTGAACCCTCCTGTGTAACGTGTATTCAAGTCACCTGTGGAGGTGCAGCTCCACCAGCCTCTCTGCCTTATTCATGCGATCGAAATTTCAGGACGTGGGTCACAACGGCCCCCTTGTTTTTAGTTGTTTGCCATCTTAATCAAACTTAAGTAATTGATAAAGTCAGTTTCTCCTGGAAAGCTGCCTTTCTCACAAGCTCTCTGGGATGGGCGTTTTGTCCCTTTCCAGGGCGACCGCCGAGGGCTTGAAATTACTGGGAGCAAACGCTCCTTTGCACATTTGTTTCTGTGTTAAATGGTCCTGACCCAGTATCCCCGCCAGTGTCCCCTGGCGCCTTGCCTCCCACCTCACGTCTTCTGGTTGCCGAAGCGGCCCCTCAGAGCGAGTGATCTCGTCCTCGCCCGCGACTCCTCTGCCTTTCACGCCGGCCTCTCTGACCTCTGCCTTTCCCCACATCAGCTCTTTGCCAAGCAAGTGACTCAGAGCTCAGGTTGCTCCAGGTCCCTCGGGGGTGGCTCCTCGGAGCCGGCTTGGCTGACCTTGAGCGGGTCTCCTGGGGCTGGGGAGAGCCAGGCACCGAGGAGACCCACCGCCCAGTGTGACCGAGCCGGGCCCCTGAGCTTGCTCGCTGCCTTTTAAAAAAAGCGGGGGGGGGGGGACAACTGAGATTTCTGTTGCTTTGGCCTCTTTGTTCACAAAAGTCAGATAGCTTCTAGAAGGATAGACACAAGGACAGTCCCCTCTCAAGTAAATATCTGAATCTCAGATTCAGTCTGTGAGCATTTAATACACATTCATTATGAAGAGGGTCTCTAGGTGAGAGAGGCCCCCACTGATTATAATTTAAACTGTCAAATTACCAGTTAAGTTGTTTGACATATTTAAAGTGCTATCTTTTAAAAATCAAATGATAGATTCTGGAGGCTACTGCGTGCGCATGCAGTCTGTCGCTCTTCATTACTAGTGGCTGCTGTGCTGTAAGTCAGTTCGTTGTCCCAGCAGGCATTGCTTTTCTACAAAGTCCAGCAGGAAAGCGAAGGCCATTGTCTGTGGACCCCTTGCCCTGGGAGCCCAGGGCTGAAGGCGTCCCGTGCCTGCAGAGAGGGTGTAGAGTTTTTGCAGTATAGACAATGGTCCAAGAATCAGAGAGGTCTACCTCATGCAAAGGGCAACCACGTGATAGATGCCCGCTGGGTGCCAAACCCAGGTCCACCCCGGCTCTCCTGTCAGACCCCAGAGCTTGTTTACAGTGGTGGGGTCCTAAACAGAGCAGTGGGAAGAGGGGGGAGGGGAATGTTACAGGAAACACAGGCATCGGGTGGAATATTACAATGATTCTGTAGAAACTGGGGTAAGTCTTCCATTAATAACAGAAAGGAAGTGACTAAAAGGTCACATAGTGAAGTAGAGACTGTAAGAGCACAGGCACTAGAGACAGGGAGGACACCTACAGTGATTAGACCTTCAGGCTGATGCTCCAACCTGTTAAGTGTCACTCCATCCCCGTGCAGATTGAGAAAGCCTAGTGCGTTCTGAATACTCTGCAAAGTTCGGAAACACACGTGGCTGCTCAGGACCACGCGCTTGCCGAGCACCAGAGCATCCTCTCCGTGCTGCTCTCTCTTCCAGAGCCCAGTGCTGTGGTCTCGCACGTGTGTGTCCCCCTCCCCCTCCCACATTCACACGTCGAACTCCTGGCACCCAGTGTGATGGTATCAGCAGGTAGGGCCTTCAGGACGGGCTGAAGCCCCGAGGGTGGGGCGCTCCCCAACGGGTTAGTGCAAAAGAGGCTCCAGGGAGCCCCCTTGCCTCCTGCCCCGTGCGAGGACACGGTGGGAGCCTGAAACCCAGAAGGGAGCCCTCACCAGAACACAGCCGAGCTGGCACCGTGCTTGGGGGCGTGCGGCCTCCAGAACTGTGGGAAATAGATGCCTATTGTTCATAAGCCGCCCGGCCTGCGGGGTTTAGTTACAGCAGCCGGAACATAACGAAGACACCCAGGGTGAAAGTATGTTAAGTATTCAGTTCTGGTATTTTATGTCCCCATGTTCAGAGACGTGACGGACAACCTGACAGCCCTCCCGAGCGGCATTTCTCCTTGGGAGATTCTGCCTGTTCAGCAAAGGGGGAAAAGCCGCTTTCTCCACACACCTGGTCTTCGGGTGGTGTTTGGACAAAGCGACTTTCATAGGGGCACACAGCGGCGGCCGGTCATGTCCTGAGACGTTGCTCTTTTGCCTTTACCTGAGTGTCTGTAGGACACACTGAACGCCTAGCTCAGCAGCGTCCTCGGTCTTGAGTCTGTGTCTTTCGAATCCAGCACAGAATCTAACAAACGGTAGAGGCCGAAGGGTAGCTCGGGGGCTTTAATGGCACCGAAGGACGCTCTGTGCCTGCAAAGGACAGTCCTCGGCTTCTCCTCTGCTCTTTTACGAGTGTGACAGCAGCGTCCGTGGCTACAGGACGTGGCAGCGTGGGGGTTAAGGAGGCCAGCAGCCGGGCACCTGTCCCCGTTACATAATGTGCTGCATTCCGCTTTTGCGGAGCTGTCTTGCCCTTGCTGCGTTCCGTGAGCACCACTGGTTTGCACACACGGCGTTGGTGTCCGGCAGCTGTGTACCGGGCTCACTTCACAGCTGGAAACTCAGCCCCTCCAAGGTGGCCTCCGCCAGTGCGAGGCCTCTAGGAGTCAGCTGCCTCATTCAGAGCCTCAGAGAGAGCGCCCCCCTCTGACTCCTAACATCCTTTGGTCGCTAACATGCCGATAAACGGGTGCTCAGTACGATTAAGGAAATCTTCGTAAACCCGTGACTTGAAATCTCCCATTAAGAACCAGGCAGGAAATGAAGAAGACATTTTTTACCAAATCTGCAGTATTTTGGGGGTTTGTCATTGTACCTTAGTAATGATACTTGACATTCTGCGTGTTTTGCAGTGTATCTTATTCATCCTAAATGCAACTCGCTTTCAAAGCACTTTTTGAAAATTAGACATTTGCATCCCATCGATCTTGTTTTAAGATGGTTGAAGCCTGGCTCTGAAGTGCCGTGTGAAGTGCTCTTAAATTTTAAACTGGTGAGTAGCCACTTTATTGGCACTCAGCCTCGTCTGTAAGTGGGATGGCCGCGTGCTTTCGAAGGCATCTGTCCAGAGCGCCTCTCCTGGTTTTCAGCTCGTGCGCTGAGGCCGTGATGCATAAAGCGCACTGGCTTTAGTGCCCCGTCTCCTTCCTGGTCTGTAAGAGCAGGTGACACCCTGAGAGCGCGTTTCAGGGCCGGTGGGCTTCCCAGGGTGCGAGTCGAGCCCCGCTTGTCGGCTGGCTGGCTGCAGATCTGCCCAGTGGCAAGTGTGACGGTCCGGTGCGCCCGGTGTTTCTCAGACTTCGGAGGTCATTTGTTTTTTCCTTCCCTGCTTGGAAACCATATTCTTTGGGTGAATTAGATTTACTGAAAGTGTCTCTGAACCACAGGATCCCCTTCAGGCGGGTTTATCAGGTGGTGGCCCTGAGGAGACCAGGGCTGACTATCACCCCGTCCTCGGCTGGGGGCCCCAACGGGTCTCCTCCCCGCCCGGGATTCGGGTCACGGACTTGGCTCCCAGCCCTCGCATTTCAGGCTACTGATCAGCAGCAGCAGTCTGCCTGTCGGGTACAGACTCACGCGATTCACGCAGTGCCTGCACTTCACCAGCCTTGAGCATGGGGAGCTCTTATCTCAGCTTTGCAGACGAGGCAGCAGACGCCTGGGACACGGACTTTTCAGAGTTGCAAGGCTCACCCCCGAAAGCCCGGACACGGCGCTTCTGCTCCTGCCGCAGCCGGTTCCACCGGCGCCTACAGGGCCCATCAGTGGAATGAATGACTCCGCCTTCATCGGTGACGTTTAGGCTCTTTCCCCATGAGTACGGGCCGGGGCCTGGCTGGGGGGCATCAAGGTTCTAGGCTCCGCTCCAGCCCCGACCCCTGTATCTGCCCGTTTTACAGACTGGTGTTCCGGCGACCTTTCCGTGAGGGCAGGCTGCTGCGGCTAAAAACGTGCTCGAAGACCAGCTGAACCCCAAGGTCCTTATCCAGCCTAAGCCCCAGCCTCCAGGGGCCAGGGCCAGTTTTTCTATAAATCAGTGAAATTCATATAAACCAGAGTCAGTTGTCAGTGGAAAAATGACTTGGCTTACAGAGTAGTCTGCAGCTGCGCAGAAATGTACCGGTGAGATGAAGCTGGGAGACTCGCCTCAAATAAGAGTCCATCCCCCATCTCAGGACCGGACACCCCGTCCCAAGCCAGTCCCTCCTTCCCGGGGCTCTGCTGCCCTCCTTGCCCACTGGGGTCTACTCTGCACACGCCAGAGAGCACCGGCCACATCTGCAGCATCAGCTCGTTCCCTGCTCACCACCATTCACTGGCTGCCATCACTTCCCGGGTCAAGTTCAGGCTCCGTCATTCGGATTAAAGATTCACTGAAATGGTCCCTCTGCCTCTGCTGCTCTCTTCCTGCCTCACGAGGTCTCCCTGCAGGATCACAAAAGGGCCCATGACCCCTGTGAATGCCAGGTCCTTGCTGCCCTTGGCCTTGGGCGTGTACTGTTCCTGCACCTGGCACTCGGCTGCAGGGATCCACTCAGACGTCCACCCTTTCTTCCGGGATGGTGTCCCTTCTTCCTTGGGTCTGAGAGTTAGTCCCGCCCTCCCCTCCTCCGTGGCCTCCTGTGCCTTCACCTCTGCCCTGAAATGATCCTCTCCCTTCAGATGGCACCTCTTCTCTCTCGCCTGTCGTCTCAGCCTCGGCACAGATATTTGTATCCCTCGTGGTCAGAATAGCCCCTGGCCACCAGGAGCTGCCCAGTAACTGTTTGCTATAATGAAATTAAATGCAAAAACAAGTCATATTAGGGCATCCATTTTAAGAAATGCACAGGATATAAGAGTTCCCATTGTAGCTCAGTGGGTGAAGAATCTGACTAGTATCCATGAGGATGCAGGTTCGATCCCTGGCCTCGCTCAGTGGGTTAAGGATACAGCGTTGCCGCCAAGTTCTGTCGTAGGTCACAGATGCAGCTCAGATCCAGCTTTGCTGTGGCTGTGGTATAGGTCACAGACGTGGCTTGGGTCTGGCATTGCTGTGGCTGTGCTGCAGGCTGGCAGCTGGAGCTATAGTTCAACCCCTGGCCTGGGAATTTCCATATGCTGCAGGTACAGCCATAAAAAATAAAAAAAAGAAATAAAGGAAATGCACAGACTATAAAATAGGTCCTTGCTTTACACCCGTTATAGTATGCTAGGCTTACAGATAATTTCATAATTAATTTAAAGGAAATCAAAACTTTCAGTTTTTCCATTAAAACTCATTCTGCCTCATATATACATATATTTAGTGAATCTGGCTAAAACCCTGAATTCCCTCACCTTCCCAGTCACTCCATGGTTGTCTTCATTATTTTCCTGTCTTGCTGAGTTCTCAGTGCCATCTGGGCCCAGATGATATTTTCAAGCGATATATCTAGTTTAAAGCTTCTAGAATGAAATGACATTTCCAGACAGAATTCTCCATCCTTCACAGTCAAATTCTGAATTCAAGGAAATATTCCTCTTTCTTCCCATAATGTGTTGTGTTCTCTGTATTCTTGGAAGACATTTGAGTACTTCTGCTCCAGGATTGTCGCAAATGCTTCTTTTCATGGGCTACCATGAATGTGAACGCTTGGTCCTATAAAGCAAGGTGTATTTCTCCCAGTTCCCAAACTTTGGAAAGTTTTATGATTCCCGGGGGCTCGCGTGCCCTGGAATTTATGTGGAAGTTCTGGGAACCCGGAACGCCAGTCCAGAGTTCTGCCCTCGTCCTCGGTGTGGCCCCGTCTTTGGCGTGAGAGGAAGGAGTTGGGGAGTTGTGACCGCATTCCAGGGGGAAGTGGTATTTTGTCCCCAGACCATCAAGGGCAGAATTTTCAGCCTGGCCACTAGCTTTCTGATCAGACGGCTGCCGAGGAGAAACCGCATACCTGCCTCTGCTTGTAAATGTGATCCCTTGTAAATCTGAGGCTCCCCTCCCCCCCCATACAGCTGTTTTATCTTCGCACTGGCGTAAATTCTGCCTTTGACGGGAGCAGAGCTCATGGCCGTGAATATGCCTTCAGCGGTGGTGAAAACTCCGCAGTAAAGCTTTGAAGTTTTAGGAGGGACCATCAAATGGTCGAACAGTGGGCAGAGACGAGCTGAAATAAAAGCTCCACAGACGAGGGCTTTTATTTCCCATCAGCTCTGTGGTCTTAATACTGCCCGTCATCGGCCGCCTCTCTCCACATCATCCCCGGGAAGCTGCTGACGTCAGTGAACGGGTCATAAAGCGGTCCCTCAAGTGAAGGTCACCGGGGGTTACGCTGTAATTTCCACAGTTCCGAGAAAATTAGAGATCTCTCTCAACCTCACCCTTTGCGTCGGGGATCTGTCTAATTGTTTAATGCTTATATTTGACCGGCACCTCAGACTCACAGTAATCGAGTTTTGTGATTCGATTTGCTTCTGGGTGCCTTACCTTTAGGGTTTTTGCTTTCCACGAAAAGCATAATAGAATCTGAACTCAAAGCCATTATCTTCTGCCACTCAAAGTATGTAGCTTTTGGAGTTCCCATCATGGCTTAGTGGTAAAGAACCTGACTAGTATCCATGAGGATGTGGGTTCGATCCCTGGCACCGCTCAGTGGGTTAACGATCCGGTGTTGCCGTGAGCTGTGGTGTAGGCTGCCGATGTGGCTTGGATCTGGCTTTGCTGTGGCTGTGGTGTAGGCCGGATTTGTCCCTTAGCCTGGGGATTTCCATGTGGTGCAGGTGTGGCTCTAAAAACACAAAAGACAAAAAAAAAAGTACATAGCTTTCTCTGGTCTTTTTTTTTGAATCAACACCTGTGATTTTACTTTGCGATTATTCTATTTGGTCTGATAAATGGATTATGACCAAAATAAGGACCAAAATACTTACGAAAGTTTGAAAAGACACTCGGTGGGGGCAACACCGTGAGCATCCAAACATCGCAGTGATATGACGGAGAACCTGAGAACTAGGTGTCAGTATGGAGGCTGATAAATTTTACTTCTCGGTTAAGGTCATTCGTTTTAAAAGTTCACAATGGCCCTTATTTATTTTTAACTCAGGAGATCATCTTTCAGAGGAAAGCCTTTCATGGAAGTAAAATACCATTGAAACTAATTTTTACTTCAAAAACATATTTTTGTCATTATGGCATCTTAGAAGGTTGTGTTCTTTGTTACATCTGAAGTGTGATTCCATCCTTCTCATCAAACGTTTGACCCGTTAGCAGGATTCCGCATCAGAACGCCGATTAAGTAGCTTTATTCAGAATAAAGGCTGAAGTACGTGCATACACTTAAAGAATATTGGTGTTTTCCTTTCATCCTTTAAAAACACTAACTTGAGCTTTTCTGCACCAGGCCTAGCAGAAGACACTGCCTGATGTTGAATACTAACAAGACTAATAATATTAAGAGTACAGTTACAGCACCTGACATTAGACACTTGCTACGCACTCTGTCCCCTTTTAAGCATTTACCTGGATTTTCTCTCTCAGTCCTCGCAGTGTGGTCCACATCCTTGTACCATGAAGAAACCGAGGCACCCAGTCCCGTCCCCACGGGAGTGCTTTCCGCTCGGGTCCGTGACCGCAGGCGTGGCCGGGACTTAGTCCTCGCAGTGCCTGCTGCCCTTTGGTGACCGCACGGTGTCTGCCAAGGGCAGAGCAGCGCCGCCCCGGAAGCGAGCCCTGTAAGACCAAGGGCGGGGCGTTTTCACACTCACCTCCCGGCAGACGGAGTGGGCGCGTTTCCCGCCGCATCCCTGGGGATTTGTGCCCGTCTAGGTCAGGTCACCGAGCGTCGCTGCACCTGTCTCCAGTTTGGGGGGCGGGGAGCCGGCCTCCTCCCCACGTTCCGCCGGCTCCCTCTCGTGACCACTTGGTTGTTCGTCGCGATTCAGTTGCCCGGCTGGTGGCTGCGCTGTCCAGCTTCTGGACCGCGGCCACCCCGATGCTTGGTCTACTTAAGGCTGTCGCAAAGGTCCAGTGTTCCAGCTCGGTCCGTCCTGTCCCTCGGGACTCGGGGTGGAGACCCAATCAGCAGGGGACCCAGAGGGAGGTCTGCAGGGGACTCTGTCACCCCCCTCCTGCGCCCATAACAGCACACACCCCGTGTCCAGCACACACTGGAGAGGAAAGTGGAAGCTTAGGCAACTTCCAAGCATTAATGCCGATCTCCTAAAAATAAAAACTCCACCAAAAATCACCACCAACGGTGACCCTGAAAACCCAAAACGCAGCTCACGCTTCTCCGCTTAGTGTTCCCTGGGTCTTAGGAATCTGTGAATTGACCCCTCCCTGGAGAAGCAGCCTGTTGCCATGGAAACGCACTTGCTAGTCTGAGCCCTGCAGGCTAGTTCCGGGAACATTAACTCTCTACTAGTCTTTTTAAAAACGTATTTAAGATTAACATCTGGACTTTGAATGGTTATAACTTGAAAGAAAAGCATTCGTTTCCCGTTACAAATGGACTCCACTCATCTGAGAAGTGTGGTGTAAGATGCTGTTAAGAATCACACATCACGTAAGCAGAGCCACCCCGGCTAGGACGCTCATAGCCTCTGGCTGCCACCTGAGTCTTCCTGGTCCATGTTATCACTTTGGGCTGAGCTTTGACGTCATCTGGGAGACCACAATTTTACTTAATCCTCCTTTGCTGTTTATGGACCACTTATGTCTTTTAAATCTCAGCCCCTTTATGGAGACACACCCGCTGTCCCCACCCAGAAAGGATGTTCCTTCTTTCCTGCAGGCTGTGGATTTGTGCGCAGTGTCTGTATTCCTGCAGGTTGCTTAGTTTAAACTGGGAATAACATCTAGAAGAATATATAAAAATATTCAAGGTTATATAGTAGTTAATTGTGATATACTTAGATATTTAAATAGAGGGCTTTTTTTGAAGCATAGTTGATTTAGAGTATTGTGTTCATTTCAACTGTGCAGCAAAGTAATTCAGTTTATATATATAAATATATATATATATGTATTCATTTTCAGATTCTTTCCCATTATAGATTATTACAAGATATTGAATAGAGTTCCCTGTGCTATACAGTTTTTTAAATGAACACTGAATAAATTTAAAATTTTCAACATGAGTAATTTTCACTATTGAAATATATTTTTAAAACTCTGAGGAAAGTATGTATTTTTTATAACATTTCTTAATATGTGTCTTTTTCCTATCATGTAACATGTGGTGTTACACGCAGGAGGGGCTAATGAAGGCTGTCTGTTTCACATGCTTGTTTTCATTTAAAAAACTTTTGTGGATTTCTATCATCCGCTTCGTGCTCTCTCTTGCTGGCTGATCACTAAGTGCTCAAATGCAAGGCCCTTTTGTTCGGCGTCCTTGTCACGTTTTGGCAACTTTGTCCGCGCCTCCTCTGCCTCTGCAGAGTGCTCTGGCAGTGCTGTCTGGCTACGCCTTTTCCGGCCCCAGTCTCTATCCCTTGTCCCTTTCCTTCCTCTTGTAATTTTGATTCTAGGAAAACCTTTGGGAACTCCAGGAGTTTGGACTCTGTTCTCCTGGTTCTGTGTAACCTCAGCACATTTGCAGACAAGTACTGAAACAGCACTTCTTAGACTTAAGCTGGAGGGTCCTCTGTTACTTTGAAAAGGACGGTCATCGGTCCCCTTTGGGGGCCCTGGGGTCTATTCCCAGGAGATTCTGATTCCTTTGGAAGGTGAGGAGACCCCTCCGGGAGGGCGTGACATTGTGACTTTGTTTCCTAGGGCTGCTGGACATGGCTCCTCAAGCCGAGTGGCTTAAACAGCAGGAACTTAGTGCTCGCAGTTATGGAGGCTGGAAGTCAGGTCAAGCTGTCAGGGTTCATGACTTCTTCTGTCCCTCTCGCCCAGCTGCTAGTGGTCTGGTGGCCATTTGGGGTGTCCCTTGGCTTGTAAAGGCCTCCCCTTGACCTCTGCCTTCATCTTCACGGGCTGTTTCCCCTGTGCGTGCATTTATGTCGGAATTTCCCCTGTGTATGAGGACACCAGTCGTGTTGGGTTAGGCCCCCCTCCCATCTCTGTGTCAGCTCATCTTAACCAGTTCCATCTGCAACAACCCTCTTTCCGCATCAGATCCCGTTCTGAGGTCCTCGAGTGGAGGACTTCCACGTAGGGATTCTGGAAGGACACGATTCAACCCGTAACACCTGTCATTACAGTAAAACCTGTTTTATATCCTTGGTCTGTTGCACGATTTTACACAAGCAGACCTTGTGTTCTGAGGCCACATGGTGTCGATGCCTTCGGCCAGCGGCATCCCGGCCACTCCCGCCTGGCCAGCTCCACTGAGCGCTCTGCTCGCTCATGACCTTGGGGGGGCCACTGACCCCCCGATCACCCCAGCTTAACCTCCTTTACAGGGTAAATTAATTGTGTATAAACTTGTGCCAGCAATTGTTACTCCCCAACGGCGGGGAAATCTCTAACCATCTTTCCAACCTTTTCATCAAATGATCTTTTCATTTTAAGCCCCAAAGAGTCATGACTAGAATGAGTATTTAGTCAGAGTAAACCACGGCATAGTATCAATTGGAGCTGCATTGATTTCCAATCTAGATGAACTGACTTCCTCCCAAATCTGATATTTTCCATGTTTCGAGAATTTGTTTCTCGATGGTACTCTACCACGCCATCATTTAATCCTGGTGGCTGTTGATCACCAGCCAGCAAGACAGCCAGGTTTTACACACAGCCCATGGCATCTGGCGGCTCCCCGCTGTGTGTACCTCCTGGTAGCCACTTCCTTGATGCTGCAGGTCTGTGCACCAGCCAGGAGGCAGCGGTAACTACTGGTGCTGGAGTCCCAGGCCACATGCTTTGTTTATTCCCAGGCGAGAGGCTAAAGCAGAAAGCTGGAACACTTGCCAGCTTGTATTATTCTGTTCAAATGGTGCTCAGGCCCTGTGTCTAGCACTTGAGAGGAAAGGAAAGCTTTTGTATTGATGGTACTTCCAGTTATTTTCTAGACCATCACATCTTACTTTTCCTTCGTCAACAATGCCGACTTGGTCACCAGCACTCTTCAGGGATGTGTTCACGTTAAAGCAGCGTGGGGGCGTTAACGAAGGCAGATTGCGGAGGGCTTGCCACTGCCTCTGTGGCATTCAGAGTGAGTCACCTGCTCAGTGACAGGAAGAGGGTCTCTGATTGATAGAACTTGGGAAAGAGGACCCAGGGCGGCAGTGACTATTCCCACAAATCCACTTACTTCTCTTTGGGAGCAGAAGAATTAGGAAATTTTCTACCTAGAGCATACCAATTTCTTTTTTTCTTTCTTTTTTTTTTTTTTTTTTTTTTTTTTTGCAGCAGTACCCTCTGCATGTGAAAGTTCCTGGGCCAGGGATCAAACCCTTGCCACTGCAGCGACCTGAGCCGCTGCAATGACAACACTGGATCCTTAGCATGCCTGCACCACGAGAGAATTCCCACTATCCCCGTTTCTTATTGTGTAATTCGATTGTGACGCCACAAGTCTGACATGGAATTTGATCCTCAACAAATGTATATATTGCTCCAGTCTTACCAGAAAGATTACGGGATACCTGAGTTCAGGCTTGGTCCCAGGACAGAGCAGAAAATCATCAGTTGAAACTACAAATGGGTGTTCTCGTTGTGGCTCAGGGGGTTAAGAACCTGACTAGTATCCAGGAGGATGTGGGTTTAATCCCTGGCCTCACTCAGTGGGTTAAGGATCCATCTTTGCTGAAAGCTTTGGTGTAGGTTGCAGATGCGGCTCAGGTCTGGCTTTGCTGTGGCTGTGCTGTAGGCCGGCAGCTCCAGCTCCAGTTCGAACCCTAGCCTGGGAACCTCCATAAGCCGAAAGAAAGAAAGGGAGGGAGGGAAGGAAGGAAGGAAGGAGAGAAAGAAACTACAAGTAAAAATGTAAATACATATTTTGCGTCTTTTCACATACAGACAGTTTTCCTACTCACCCTTTTACTCACCTAAGAGGGAGAAAATTAGGAGATTAAGGGAAACTAGACTGAAAGAGTGATTGTAGTGATTATAACGTAAAAAATTGATTGTAAATGCTAAAAATCAGCCTGCAGTAACTTGCTTGCAGCCTTCAGCGTTGTAAGATGATATCTAGATGCTTTTGAAATGCTTACTGCCCACAAGTTTCTACTAACAGTTTAACAGTCTTTCTTTTTATATTATAGTCGTGTATTTGCAAAAAGTCATCCCATTTGATTGCCGTGCACTCTTTGTTAAGTATTTGGAATTGTGTTCTAAACGCAAATGCAACCCCTCAAAATACAATTACATTGTATGAAATGGTATTTCAGAACGTTCTCAGGTGGCATGGCTCAGTGATTTATGAAAAGGCATGAAACCCTTTCTGAATGGAGGAAACCAGGGTCCCTCTTCTCCTGGGCATACCGGTTGAGTTTGAACTGAGCAGCCTCATCAGCCGTGTTGTGTTGTTGACTCGTGTTAGGCAGCGGAGTTCTATGCTGACTGCTCTATGCAGAAAAGGAAGTCTTTCTTTCCTTGCCTTTGCTGGGAGGTGAGAGCGCCCTCAGACGGGAACCATCAAGTGTGCGGCGGGCCGGCCGGGAGCGGGGAAGGAGGGCTCCTGGCAAGGCGCTGTCTTTGGAAGACGAGAGGATGGTTTCCGAGGCCTTCGCCGTTTTTGCAGAATTGCCCCTGGCTGCACGTTACCTAAGTTTGGAGAACAGGTTCCGGGGCTGGACCCGCCTGGGTTTCCTCATAGCTCTGCTACCCAGTGGGTGGTTAATCTTCATACTGCTTCAGCTTCCCCGATATTCAGGTGCCTTTTGCAACTCTGCTTGGGGTGCAGCCCTTGGGAATGTGATCGTTGCCCCAGCTTAAACAAATAGGAAGCACTCCGCTGTAGCCCACGGAGTTGGAAGACAACCATCCGGTGCGTTTGAATCTTGCCGCCCCATCTCTGTCTGCCTTACCCAGTTCCAATCTGCATGAATTTGTTATGCGTTGTAGCTAAATGAACCCGGTCCAACTGGGCCCCTGTCCAGACTGCAGTTCCTGCGGCATGTCGGCTGTGGTTGCATGAGGCGCAGACTTCACAGCCAGCTTAGCTCCTCAGCCCACCGGCCACCGCGTAAACAGCAGGGGCTCGTCTCGGTCGGTGACTGGTCACATCGCTTTTGTTCCGAGTCTGCAGTGAGGCGGTCGTGCGCGTGGGATATTAAGTCGGTTCGCCCGGGGATGGGGAGCATGTGTTTCCTCCTTGTCCCGAGCTGATAACCTGTGACTTTTGGTAAATACGGACTTCAGAAGGGAGCGGTCCGCCGAGGTGGACGTGCGGCAGAGCCCTGGAGAGCGATGGCGCCGAAGCGAGGTTCCCACCCAACCGGCAGGGGACCTGCCGTCGCGCCCGACACCCCGGAGCCGCAGACAGAGGTGGAGGGGGGACAACTAGACGTCGTAAAGGAGGAAAGTGCCTGTGACAGAAGAAGGAAGATGACCTGGAGGACATGACGCCGTCGAAAACTGCTCTTTAAGAGGCACTGTCAGAGCTCTTCCCACCTGGAATGCACAGGGGACTAAATGTGGGGAGCTGCTCCGGCCTTGGGAGCGTGGCTTTTCACCAAAGCACAGAAAAGATGCTCAGCCCGCTCACAGGCGGTAGGAAGACGAAGACAGACGCGGAACCTTCCTGTTACTCTTGATGAGCTTCTCCAACGAAATGAAGAATTCCTAGAGTTCGCCGGTAGCCCAGCAGGTGGGGGATCCGACCTCGGTCACTTTGGCGGCCTGGGTAAGCTGCTGTGGCACGGGTTTGACCCCTGACCCGGGAACGTCCACAGGCTGTTAGTGCAGCCAAAATATAAATAAATAAACAAATAAGTAAATAGATACTCAATGTGTTTATGTTGCCAACTAAAGTTTTAAATTACAGTGTTCCTTTCCCTGTACTGACTGACAACTAAGAGAGTGTTAAAGTTTTGACCCAAAAAAAAAAAAAAAACTTTAAAGGGCACAGAACCATAATTTTTGCTATTGATGACTAAGTACACATGCCCAGTTTCAGCATGTTTGGGTCCTTTTTGCAGTTCTGACCTTGCGTGCCGAGGGGCCATCTGTGGTGAGCAATAGTCAAACACATCTTGTTGCCATTTGGGTTGTCTGTTACTGAAAAATTCGTTCACACGTCCGTTTTAATATTGTCAGCACGTGTGAGAATTTTCCTAGCCTTTTAAAGGCAATTCATAGAGTCATCAACGCCGTATTGATTATACAGGTTCTCCGGGTTTCTCTTATTTGTTTCTTTAAATTTGCAAAGAGTCCAGAAATGAATATTGAGAGACTTGTCTTCTTGCGGTGCTTTTAGCGAAATTTGTTTGTGAAGGTTTTTGTTTGTCTTGCTGTACAAGAAGGCCCCAGGGGTGCGCTGCATAGGTGGGCCGCCAAGTTGCTGAATTGCACATGGCAAGTTGTGCTCATGGTTCCAGAGAGGTCCCTAGATTTACTGTTCGTAACTGCAGTCCCTTGGGGGTGAGAGACGCAGTCCTGTTTGCTTGTTAAATCAGCAAGCTGTGGGGCTTCGCTGTGTATTTCGTAGTAGGCGTGCAGAATGTTTTGACTTGAAAAACGTCTGAAATAATTAAAACTGTCTTGCATCATAACCTTGCAAACATACCTATAATTTAAAGCCTCCAAATGGTTTGGTTTTGAAAGGTGTTAGCATAATGAGTAATAATAAGCACCTCTGGGTTGTTGACATGCGTCAGATCCTGTGCTGTGGTCTGTGGGAGAGAAAGGGAGCTTGATGACAGTTTTGGAGATGGTCCCCGGGGCCACCAGCCTGCCCACGTGGTTGTGCTGGACTCTGCAGGGCCTGGGGCCGAAAACACGCTGAGTCACATACGGTAATGGGAAGCCTTGGCTGGGGCGGTCGGTGCTTTGAAAGATGGGTTTAATCACGTTTGGAGAAGGAAGCCGCCTTAAACCCAGCTCGGGTCGTCAGAGAGGGGGAAGGGCTTTCCCGCTGCCTTTTCCAGCGTTTTACTCAAGTAATCTCACTGACCACGTAACAAGAGTCCTAGTTGATTTGGTTGTTTTACACATCTGCCTTTTTTATGTACGTGAATTTTCATATAGGCTTATTTTATCAGATTCCTCACTTTATAAAGGAAAAATAAGTATTTTTACTGCAAAACATTTTTGCCTGAACCAGAAGCGAAGATTCGCATGAGGAGCTGCAAGGAGGTGCCAGTGACAGTTACGAAAGGGGACCTTGAAGGATGGGGACTGTGAAGAAAGGGGACCATAAAGAAATGATGGCTTTAAAGATCTTCACTGATCCTCAGATAGTGGGCATTTATTTATTTAGTTATTTTGACTGACATCCCTACACAAGGACAATCTCGGGAACAGGAAAACGAGGCCTACTGGAACCCGAGCCGACGCCGGCGCGGGGAGACCTTCAGCGTCAGTGCAGGACCTCGGGAGTCTGTCAACTCCAGACTGGATCCGACACATTCCAGGAAGCCTCGTGTCTGCCTTGAAGTCTGTGTGAGGCTCTCTGGCACATTCAGGAAAATGGGTGACTTGGAATTGGCTGCTGTTCCCCGTCGACCTGCTGGCCTATAGTGTCCCCTGCTCGGGGACACCGGCCGCCACCGGAAGCCCCGCCGATCCCAGGGGCCCAACTGCCCAGGATGCCACCAGCTCGGGCCCCGGCCGCACCTCACCTGCCCTCAGCAGCGGCGAACTGGCCCCCTCCCTGGTTTGGCTTTCGGTGGTTCCTGACTTGACTCAGACCTTGGCTTCCTCCAGGCTCCTGCCCCTTCTGCCACTTTGGCATCTGGAATCCCAGTGCAAGCGCTGCGGGAGTCCCCTCCCCCTTCCCAGGAACTTCACGGCTTCTCCACCTGGGTCTAGAGATAATGGATTCTTCCCACCCCGATAGCCACCTGCTTATTGGGTGCCTGTCATGCTCCGAGGCACCTGAAGACAGCATCTCAGCCACCAGCAAGTCCATCTAACCCTGTTCCAGACGCTGCTGGAGGTGGAAGCACCCGCCTCACTCAGCATGTGGCCAGAGAAGGGTGGAATTTGATTCCATCACTGCCCTCTTGCTCAGGGCATCGCACACTGCGTGGTGGTTGTCTGCCTGTTTCTTTTTTATCACCCCCCCCCAGACTCTCATCCTCTGTCTTATCTGTTTGCCATTGCTCCCGCCTGCACCCTAAGCACCCAGCCCCCGACTGGCCCACAGCCCTCGTTCAACACTTTCAGTTTATCGAAGGACCAGATGAGGGAGTGAGTGCAAGTTTGAATCTGTTCCCAAGGAGCTACACAGTAAGAAGAGAAGCAGCGAGACTAAAATCCAGTTTTCCAAAATTAACATAATAGTTGCAGGAATAATTTTCTGCTCTTCAAGTTTGGCCATGATGAGAGTCTTGTAAATAGAACTCTTAGGAGCCCCAGGGCTGCACGTACTCACTGCTCTCAACAGAGACACACACACTAGCTGTTTCTGTTACAGGCACTGGGAGATGATGCTTTTGTCTCCTGCAGTCCTGAGCCTGCGTGCGCACGTTTTCCGGTTACCGCTCAGGCGGTTCGTGAGGGCTTCTTGCGGAGGGCAGCTCGTCGGTTGCACAGTGGCTTTTCCTCCTCCCCAACTGCAGTCCTCATTGCCACAGGTGAAGGACAGGTGGGAAACCGGGGTCAGCAGTCCTGGACAGTGGCAAGGTGCCCAGACGCGGACGCGGAAGCCAGAGGACCAGCAGGCATGCCCACTGGCCTCGGAAAAGCAGAAGGCTGCAGAGTGGGCAGCCGGCGGCCGTGATGGTTGACCTGGAGACTGAATGTAACGCCCTGCTGTCCTTCTGTGCAGCTCGTGTATTATATGGGAGAGTCCTGCCTGGAGGAGACGGTCTACTGTGACTTAACCAGTTGACTTACTCAAAGGCTGTGGTCCTGAGTGGCTCAGAGTCGGGGCCAAATGGAAAATTCAGGGCATCATGCCTCCTAGGTTTATTCTGATGCTTATTCTCTTCCATCACTAGAGACTAAAGAGCACAAGGAACAGAGTCCCCTGGGAAACTGAAATACAAGAACCAGGGAGGTGTGAAGCTTCTGTCCAGAAGACATCATCTGCGGTTGGGGGCTGGCAGCAGTTAAACTTGCTGTCTCCCGGGAGTTCGTGTTGTGGCTCAGTGGGTTACAGAGCTGACTGGTATCCATGAGGATGTGGGTTCGATCCCTGGCCTCACTCAGTAGGTTAAAGATCCAGTGTTACTGTGGCTGTGGTGTAGACTGGCGGCTGTAGCTCTGATTCGACCCCTAGCCTGGGAATCTCCATATGCCCCAGCTGCAGCCATAAGTAGCAAAAAACAAAACCCTTGCTATCTTCGTAGTAACTGTTTTTTTTTTGTTTGTTTTTTTTTTTGCATTTGGTCTTCTTAGAATTATTTATTCAAGAAAACTCTTCGATGCAGGTGATTATACTCTCCTGCTTACCTGTCTGGAGGAGGAAATGGACTCATTAGTCTAATTTGCCCCCAACCAGGAAGTACTTCTAAATGCTGTGATTAGAAAAAGGAAAAAGAAATTTATGTTTACTCCTTTTTTTTCTTTTTTCTGCCTTTTTAGAGCTATACTCAAGGCATAGAGAGGTTCCCAGGCTAGGGGTCAAATCAGAGCTGTAGCCACTAGCCTACAACAGAGCCACAGCAACGCAGGATCCGAACCGCATCTGCAATCTATACTGCAGCTCACAGCAACACCAGATCCTTAACCCACTGAGCGAGGGCAGGGATCGAGCCCACATCCTCATGGATCCTAGTTGGATTTGTTCACTGCTGAGCCATGACGGGAACGCCTATGTTTATTTCTTTATGAAATGTATTTGTGACATTAGTATGCACTTTAATTTGTAGAGAACAAAAAGGAAAGGGAGTGGCTAAGACAATGAAAATTTAAATTCCTTCATAAGAGAATCAGTGACTTAAAAATGATAATTGTTGGAAATGTTACACTGATTTATGTGTAATGAAAATTTAATCCAGTTTTAAGTAACAGTAACTGTACTTGAATACTTCACCTGGTAGCACTATTCATATTTCTTTTTTTGCTTTTTTTAAAATTTTTTTTTTAGGGCCATACCCGTGGCATGTGGACGTTCCCAGGCTAGGGGTCTAATCATAGCTGTAGCCGCCAGCCTACACCACAGCCACAGCAATGCTGGATCCGAACCACGTCTGCAACCTACGCCACAGCTCATGACAATGCCGGATCGTTAACCCACTGAGCGAGGCCAGGGATCGAACCTGCCACCTCGTGTTTCCTAGTCAGATTCGTTTCCACTGTGCCATGAAGGGAACTCCTTATTATCATTTCTTTCTTTAGCATAAATCAGAGCCCCTGAGCAAGGATTCTTTTATTCTGGAAAAATCATATCAAAACTTGATTTGGACTGTGTTACTGGCCAAGTGTTAAACTTGCTTTTTTAATTCAAATGCAGGCCAACAGAGGGTGAGAAAATCAGATTAAAACAACTGCAGTATTTTTTGCGGTTTTTGAGAAAATCTCCACAGAAAGTCAGTTATATGTTAAGCATTTAAATGTGTCACTTGAACAATACTGTGAGGTGGCGCCAAGTACTTTCGGGAATGAGACAGAAGAGGCGACACTGATAGCGACTGTTCCTTAAATAAAAGGTTACTCTTTAAGTAGCTCTAAAAGATGCTGTAGCAGGAGTTCCCGTTGTGGCTCAGTAGTTAAGGAATCCGACTAGGAACCATGAGGTTGCGGGTTTGATCCCTGGCATCGCTAAGTGGGTTAAGGATCCGGCATTGCCGTGAGCTGTGGTGTAGGTTGCAGATGCGGCTCGGATCCTGCATTGCTGTGGCTGTGACGTAGGTCTGCGGCTACAGCTCCTGTTAGACCCCTAGCCTGGGAACCTCCATATGCCGCAGGTGCGGCCCTAGAAAAGGCAAAAAGACAAAAAAAAAAATAAAAGATGCTGTAGGAAAGGCACTCCAGATTATAATAGGCCAAACAGGAAGTCTTCTTCTGAATGTTTGTTCTGAAACTTTACTTTTCTGAAGATAGGTTTCCTTCTAAATTTATAAAATGGATTTGGTTGGATGTTGCTACTTGATGATAGCCATTCATCAATTTTACGTTAGGATAAATATTGCACCTTTTGAATAATATGAATGTATTAATCTTCATAAAAATAATTTTATGTTTTATATTTATTTACGATCCTGTGTCTCTTTTTGCAAAGAGAAGGTAACATTCTAAATACGCATGTTCATTCTGTGCCAGACCCAACCCTTGTCTACCTGTAAGTTTTAAAATAATTCTGGGCTTTCCAGAAAATGACTCTGTCAATCTAATGCCTTGAAAATATGCTCTTTATTGCTAGACTGTCCCTTCTGTGCCTTATTAGCTTATATTTAATGTGGATTTTAACACTTGAATTCTGGGAGATTAGGAGAGGGGATTATGCAGGTGTTGGAAGACTCTGGACCCAGAAATAATGACAGTACAAGCAATAACCAGCGGGCGGGGGCGGGGGGAGTTCCCGTCATGGCGCAGCAGAAACGAATCTGACTAGGAACCATGAGGTTGCGGGTTCGATCCCTGGCCTCACTCAGTGGGTTAAAGATCCGGCATTGCCATGAGCTGTGGTGTAGGTCACAGACACAGCCAATATCTGGCATTGCTATGACTGTAGTGTAGGCCGGCAGCTATAGCTCTGAATGGACCCCTAGCCTGGGAACCTCCCTATGCTGCAGGTACGGCCCTAAAAAGACAAAAGACAAAAACAAACAAACAATATATATATATATATATATATAGCCAACGGGCCCAGTGCCGCGGAAGCACCAGAAATCTGAAGACAGTGTGTCTATGCCCCGTAGTCATGTGACAGCCACGAATTATCAAGAAACAGGCATGGAAGCATATTAACTACTTTTAAAAGATCCCATCGCAAGTGCCTATTTAAACAAACTTTTTGTGTCTTATTTAAAGAACAAATTCAACCCTGAGTATCAGGAAAGTCATGGCCGGATTCATTACGCTTAAAGCAAAAGGCTGCTTGTTAAAAACATAACTCTGCTTTGTGTTGTGTTTAGTAAGTTTAAAAATATAATAGTATTGGAGTTCCTGTCGTGGCTCAGTGGTAATGAATCTGACTAATATCCATGAGGATGTGGGTTCGATCCCTGGTCTTGCTCAGTGGGTTAAGGATCCAGCGTTGCTGTGAGCTGTGGTGTAGGTTGCAGATGCAACTCAAATCTGGCATTGCCGGGGCTGTGGTGTAGGCCGGTAGCTGTAGCTACGATTCCACCCCTAGCCTGGGAACCTCCATATGCTGTGGATTCAGCCCTAAAAGACAAAAAAAAAAAAAAATTCTAACAGTATTAAAGTTCAAAATTAATATCTTCACATCAGCAGCTTAATCAGTCATTTTCACAAGTAAGTTCTAACTCATTTTTGCTTGAACGACCGTGGCTATCACCTTGTGGAAGCCAGAGTCTGAGTGTCACAGCCTGTCCTGAGTGTTTGTGTCCCTAGGAAGGACCCCACACATCCTGCCGCTGGGCCCCACTTCTGCTGGGATCCCTGCAGGGTGGCGCCGAGAGCGCGCGCGGGCCGGTCCCTGGGCTCCTGCTGCGTTCGCGGCCCCACCTCGTGGTTACGCAGCCTGCCCGACCCAGCCACTTTCCAGAGTTGTGCTGATTCCCCTTAAATCTGGAATCAATTTCTAGCGATGTGTTCCCAAGAACATCCCCATAGGAAATAGCATCTGGCTTTATAGCTGGAAGGCATGTTTTCAAGTTTCCTGCAAAACAAAGGAACAGATCTCTGACCTAGAGCGATTGGTCAGTAAGGAAGGTCCTTGTGCGTCCGGGTGTCGGATGGCATCTGTAGGTCTCCGTAGCCACAGCTGCTTTGGACTTATGTCTTGGCTGCAGCTCAGCAAGCGAAGCAAGGCGGTAAATGTCAGGAGAATGCCAGTGACTTCGGCTTTTTCCTCAAAGGCTCACACACTCACACACAGCGTCTTTATTTGGCTGTTCTGTGCTTTCAAGAAACTCACATCCAGCCCCGCCTTTAACATCATCTCCAAACTTACGGACTCACTCGTATGACTCAGAGACTAATACTTGTACGGGAAAACGGCGTTTGCCCAGACTACGGCTTTGAGGCGAGATGGAATCAGAAGTCGGGTAGATTCTGTGTAGATTCTGTGTCACCTTTCGCGACAGAGGAGAGTGTTAACCTGAAAGGATTTTCCCAGAAGCCGAGTAGCTGCTGTTCCAAATGTCGAATAGGTTTATCCTTAATCATGATTTATTATGTTAATGAGACAAGAATAAATGACTACATATTTCCGGGAATTGCCAGAACTTTCTTGGAAAGCTTTGATTGTGTGACACTCAGATAGGGATGTCGGCGCTCTCGCCAGCCGCGTTCAGCCCCGGCCCTGCGGCCACCGCGCTGGCCTCTGCGGTCTGCGTTCTTGGTGATGACATTCCACGTTCGTCTCCGCTGAACCGCGGCGGGGGGACGCCAGGTTTCTCTCCCCGGACCCACACACCAGAGGGGATTTCTTCTCTTCGTTGCCCAGGTGGGTGGGGGGCTCTGGATGCATTTGCTGGCACCACGGGTGAAGCGCCCAGTGGTGACCGAGGGCTGGTTATCAGCGTGGGCCGCGCGCCGTTCTCAGCATTCTGCCTGTGTTCATTTCTTTCATCCTGACGGAACGTTCCTAGGAGACGAGGCCTCTCCCTTTTCACAGAAGAGGAGATCGAGGCCCAGGGAATTTAGGCATCTTGCTGAAGGACGTTTAGCCGGGCAGGTCGGGGCCGTCTACACCCAGCAGACGCCTCTGCAGACTCCGTGCTCTGCTGCCCCCGGTTTCCGGGCCGCAGGAGAGACGGCCCTCGTTGGCGACAGTCCTCTGGAGTGGCTGAGGGCTCCCAGTCACCTGCGGCTCTCTTGGAAAGCTGGTTGTGGCTGCGTTTTAGTTTGCAGTTGCATCGCTGTAAACGCGGGGACGGTCACCTTCCTCAGACCCGTGCCTCACCTTGAACGCTGTTGCCTGAGCTCTGCCATCGCCCAGGGCGCCCCCGCTGCATCCGCCCGCTGCTCCTCCCCGGCCAGTTTCGTTTCTTTTCTTTCTTCTTTTTTGGTGTCAGGAGTGGGAGCCAGCCAGTTTCTTAAAGATGACTTCCCCGGCTCACTTCTCGTTCTTCTCAGACCTACAGAAGGAATCCCCCCGCCTGTCCCGGTAACGCTGTGCGTGTAACGTTAGCAGGAGCAGAGGAACAGTGATTATAAGCCGGGGTCTGGACGTGAGACAGGCCTGGGCTGGAATCCTAGTTTGGCCGCTTGGCAGCCCTTGGAACTGGGGCGGGTTCATTCATTTGTTCAGCTGGTGTCTGTAGGCTTCTGTGTGCCAGGTGCCGTTCTGGGCTCCAGGGACACAGAGAACAGACAGAGCAGGGCTGCTCCAGTGTGGGAGACAGATAGTAAATAAAGATGCAATAACCTTGTCGGCTCCGCCTTTAAAATATCCAGAAATGGACCAGCTCTCCCCACCCCACGGTGGTCACTGAGCGGCGAACCCCTGGGATCGCTGAGGTAGCCGGCTCACCGACCCCCCTTCCATCCTGACCCCTGCAGCCTGCTCCCAGCACAGCGTCAGAGCGCCCCCTCCAGCCCCTGGCCCAGCCCTGACTCCAGCAGTGCCCGCGGTGTGCGGGAGAGCTGTGGTCCCACCGCGGCCGCAGCGCCCGCCTCCTTCCTGCCGCACCAGCCACACGGTGCCTCCAGGTCTCTGCCCTGCTCTGTCCCCAGCATCCGTGTGACCCCCGCCCCCCGCCACCTCCTTCACAGCTCTGCTGAGATGTCCCGCTTTCAGCGACGCCTGGAACCCTGCCTGAAGGCTGGAGGAGCCGACTCAGCCCTTGAACGTACAAGTATACCCGCCCGGAAACTCGGACCAGATGTGCGCCCCGACACTCTCAGTGGTTCTGGGGCCCATTCGGACGCTGAATGAGCCCATTTCAAAGGCCTCAGGAGTCCTCTCCGTCACAGGCGCCGGTCTGGGTGCGTCATGGCAGGTAACCCAGGGACTGCACGTGAGTGAACATTCAGCCTCCAGAGGGAGAGAAAAGGCAGGTGGGTGTCCTCATTCCTGTCCGGAATGGATTCCGTGTCAGGCTGTGAGTCCGGATTCCGGAGCCTGCGGGATATAACGAACTGGAGAGCGTCTGGAAGGGTCTGTTAGCCAAAACCATTTCCAGCTTTTCCTTAATGCGGTGCCCACGGCGTTTGGTGGCTGCCTTGGGGATTCTAAGCCTAGCAGCTCCCTCCAGACCTACGGAAAAGCAAGGGAGGCCAGAAAGCTCACGTCTCGGGACCCCACGGGGTGGCCTAAAGCACAGAGCCCCTTTCGTGGCAGTTTTATGTTCCAGCATCTCTGCGCTGCTCTGTCCAGAATCTCTTAAGCAGGAAAAATAAAATAAAATCGATAGTGGGGAAGCCAATTAGGGCTCCAAAGTGAAACCGTTTCTCTGAGTCTAATAAAGCAGAAGGCAAGCGGACCCCAGGAGAATGGACAGGATTCTGCGCGGGCCTTCCTGGTGGCAGCCGGGCGCAGACTCGGGAACAAAGAGCAGCGTGTTCAAGTCCACTCCCCGTGGGGCCACCCCTGGCCCAGCATTCAGGAAAAGAGCAGGGACCCTTAGAGAGGAGAAGGTGCAGAGGCCCCAGCCTTGGGTAGAGGCACAGAGAGACAGAACTGTTGCCAGAGGCGGGGGTTGAGGGGCTGGCGTTTGGGGGCGTCCTTAGCCTCTCAGCAGCTGGCTTTCTTCCTCGGGCAGATGTGACCGTGGCCCGTTCACGGTCCGGCTCCACTTCTTCCTAAGCAGAGGGGGAGCGAGCATTTTCTTGGGCAGACAAGTGAACCTCTTGACATCTTGGGGCCTCGGTTTCTTCATCTATAAAATGAAACATCCTGGTAGCTCCTACCTGACAGACCTGCTGTAGCTGAGGCGTGAGTCTGTGTAAAGCCGCTGCTGCAGCTCTGGTGCTCACAGGCGTCGCTGGAGGTTCGTGGTCCAAGCCTTGCTCTGCGGGGTGTGTCCCTGATGAATATGGGTGCTAGGAACACAGTCTTCATAACCAGAAGGCCTTTTTGCAGTTTATTTCACCTGCACGAAACCTGAGAGGGACTCGGGTTCCCCCTCTCGTTAGAAAGCAACAAAGAGTTTAAACACAGGACAGCCTTTGTAAACAATAAATCAGCAAGTATCTGTCTTTATAAATTCGTGTGCACTATTGGGGACCCTCTTGCCTTCCAAAAAGTCAGTCGCGGGAAAGATCAGAGCAAGACCCCTAGATGGGAAAAAGCTGCAGCCTGTGTGCACAGATGTCAGTAAGTTTCAGATTTTTTTTTTTTTGCCTTTTTTTGTCGTTTTAGGGCTGCACCCGTGGCATGTGGAGGTTCCCAGGCTAGGGGTCTAATCAGATCTGTAGCCACCGGCCTACACCACAGCCACAGCAACACAGGATCCGAGCCACCTCTGTGACCTACACCACAGCTCACGGCAACTCCGGATCCTTAACCCACTGAGCGAGGCCAGGGATCGAACCTGCAACCTCATGGTTCTTAGTCGGATTCGTTAACCGCTGAGCCACAACGGGAACTCCAACTTTCAGATATTTAAAATGTTTTCCCGGTTTAGCTTGACTGATGATAATGCCATTTCCACAATCCCCAGGAACTTAAGTGGACAGAGGCCTTTTCTCTCACCTCCTCTCCACACCCAGCTCGCTTCTGTGACACGATTTCCACGCCTTCGGGGAAGGATCTCATTCTGTCACAGAAATGCCCATCCCGCTGGGGGGGGGGGGGCGCTGGGCAGGCTGATAAAACCCGAAGCAAGCGTCCCAGACTCAGCGGAGGTGAGAAGGGACCCAGCCTCCCGCCCCCGGGGTTTCGGCTTTCCCACACTTTTCCCAGCCCCAAACAGGCCATCCCCCTTCGCCGGCTGCTGTTGCCAGAAGATTCGATGTGGGAAGTTGAGGGCAGGAGGGCTCCGCATGGAGGGGGCGCGGCTGTGACACAGGAGAGAAGAAGCTTCCAGAGAGTGAGCAGGAAGGAGGGTTTGACCCCTTTTCTCAGTTGCAAGCCAGCAGGCTCTCTTGCAGCTCAGGCTGTGAACACCTCTCAGGCCACTTAGGTTAAAAGCTCCGAAAAAACCCTCTCTTGAACCCTGAAAGTGCGGTTTGCACAATCACCTCTTCTTTACAGCTCTGCGCACAGATGTTGGTTTGGCGCAGCCGGGGGGAAGCGGGCCCCCTTTGCGGTTCCGAAACGACAGTGATAATCGCGAGCGATTTGAAAAAAGCCGCTCAACTGTATTTGTGCTTCTCACCTCAGTCTCATCTTCCCGTCCTCATTGTAACATTAGCTACAGACATCGTTCTTTCAGAGTAAATGTCATTCCAG
Organism: Catagonus wagneri; assembly: GCA_004024745.2. Taxonomy (NCBI): domain Eukaryota; kingdom Metazoa; phylum Chordata; class Mammalia; order Artiodactyla; family Tayassuidae; genus Catagonus; species Catagonus wagneri. The sequence continues at coordinate 4,133,046 of PVHT021183584.1, forward strand.
ATTTTTCTAAACGTGCGGGCCCGTGGGTGTCCGGAACCCCCAAACTCCGAGCGCTGCCCATCCACATGCTGCTGCCTCGTGACGGCCAGACTCGACCCAGGACGGAGAAATAATGGTCAAGAAAATGAACGTGCGGCCTCTCTCTCTCTCTCTCGTTGTTTCTCTCGTCTTACGTCAATTACTCTTTGGGACCGACGCTCTAACACGCCCAAGAACTTGCTTCTCACTGGCACGGTTTTGGAAGATCCATGGAAATCAATTCTTTGCTTTTTTCGTGGGTCCCGGTAGCCATCCCGTGGCAGTTGTTCAAACAACCCCAAAGACCCTGGTGCCTTCCGCCGACCTGGGGGTGGACGCTGCGGGCTGTGTGGCGTCTCAGGCCGCTCTGGGGACGTGGGCGGTGCTGTGAGCCGCTCTCTGGGGATCCTGCTGTGTAAGCGCTTTCCACCTGCCACCTCGTTTTCAGCCTGCAGCCGTCCGGCTAGGTAGCTTCCGTGTGCGGTTCTTTTACCGTCGAGGGGCTCGGGGGTTGGTAAGTAACCTGCTTCAGGGACAAGCAGCCAGTGAGTGATGGAGCCCAGGGCGAGGCCAAGGTCATGGTTACGTTCAGTCGACACTTGTACCATCACCAAGCAAGTGAAGACACCCTGCCTCGCAGACTTGTGTCCTTGACCCCAAGGGCTCAGTCCGCCAGGGCACGTGGCTTCTAGTGGGCTGAAGGCTGAGGAAAGGCACGTGGCCTGAGTGAGTTTAAAGAAAATAGCCAAGGACTTCCTCGGTGGCTCAGTGGGTTAAGGATCGAGTGTTGTCACTGCTTGGCTGGGTTCTCTGCTGTCGTGCAGGTTCAATCCCTAACCTAGGAACTCCCGCATGCTATGGGTATGGCCAAAAAAAAAAGTAGCAGCCAATTGCATGCGCCCATAATTATTTAATCACTATGGCAGGCACCCTGAACCTGACACACTGCCTTTCTCCTGAGACAGCTTCGGGAATCTTCATTATGCACCATCTTTCTGGGTGCCTGCCTTTTAATCTTCCTGATCCAGCTTCTTCTGTCTGAATTATCTTGTCACCTGTTTGGAATAAGAGCATAACCCACTGGTACTGATTCTCTACCCGGAGAAATTGCAGGCAGGGCACCCCAGGAAGGAGGGCTGGTTGGTATTTCAAAAGGTAACTTCTTTCTCTGTGATTTATTTTGAATCAGAAAGCCTGCTTTACAGGCTGTTGATCTGGTCCCAGAAGTAACTGCCCCTCAGCCGTAGCGCAGGCTGAGTGCCCGGAGCGCAGAGGGTGGGAAGACCTGCCCCTGTGGATGAAATTTTGATTCGTCTACACAAGAGCTGAGTCGTGAAGGATCTGGCATTTTAAGGACATGCCTATGGATCCATGGAATTCCCAATGTGAGGACACAGGAGTGGACGTGACTGGGGGGTGGTATGTAAAACACGAGAGGGGAGCCAGATCAGTCAGCTGAGACCAGTGTCGACCAGACACATGCCTGCCGTGCAGGCAGTGACAGGGACGTGGAGTCTGGGGCTGGTATTCAGGGCCCCCCAGGAGAAGTACCAGCTTAGAGATGCTCAAGGGAAGCTGCTCGGGAGGCGCCTAAGAAAAACGTGTCTCCCCACACCCTCCATTTACCTTTTGATCCTTCAGTCGTTTGAATGTGAATGATGCTCCTGGAGATACCGGGTGAATAACAGGCTGCAGTCAGTGTCCTCATAAAGAGGCAAGACTTGAGTCAGGGCCAAGTTTTTGCAGAAAAATAAGCATTGTAATAGGATGGGGAGAGATGGGAGTCCAGATGCCCCGTGAGAGGAGGTGACATCTGAGCACAGGCGGCAGTGAGGTCAGCCGGGGGTCCTGGGCCTCCCTCGTCCCCGCCCGTGCCCAGTGGACGCAGCCTAGGTGGTCTCACCGACATGAACCTTTGGTTTATCCTCATAGGGCTCCGAGAAACATGATGCGTTCATCACACCAGAGAAAAGCTATTGGAATTTGACTCTGTGCTCGCTTCCCAGATCGCGTCCATCCGAGAATGCTCCGTACATAACATTTGAAATCTAAAAAATGTCATCCCTGCTGGACGCAGGTGCGGTGTCTCAAGCTCGTTTTTTATTGTTTTATCACTTGAATTGCTCAGGGACTAGCCAGACAGCAGAAATAACGTAAGTGTTGAGAGTCTTCATAATTCCTTTTTGTTCCGTGTTCACTGTGACACAGCCTCCTGCACGGTCAGTGCGCGGTAAGCTCATCTTGCTGTTAGAAAACTGCCCTGTTTGGTAGAGTTGTTCATGGCCTCTTTTTGTCTTTTATCTTACTTTCTAATCTACCTAGAGTCAGTTTTTATCCCAGTGTTCCGACATTTCTGCCATATGCCTCTGAATAACATTTCACAAATGCGCGGTTCCTTCTGGAGCTTTCTTCCCTGAGGTTGTTCTGGGAACAGTTGCTCCAAGCTGCCCCACAGCTGCTGGGACTTCTCATCAGTAGAACCCAAGACTCGCCCTTGGCTGCTTCTTGGGGCAGGGGGTCCCCGCTTTTCTTGGATCTCTCTGTCTTTTCTTTCCAGGCTCGTCCTCCCCTGGGACAAGGCACGTCCCCTGTAAGGAAGGCTCAGTGCCGGCCTGGGAGGTCTGTTTTTGAATCCCTGCCTGTCTGAAGAGTGTCTTTACTCTGTCCTTGGGCCTGAAGAAGAATTACCTGGGCGTAAAATTGTAGGTGAAATAGCATTTTCCCTCCGTTTTGAAGACTTGGCACCACTGGTTTTTGGAATCCAGTGCTGCCCTTAAGAAGTACGTGCATTTGGGCACCTGGAGGTGCCCTGCTTTTCTCCCGAAGCTCCGTGAGATCTCTATCCTGGTGATCTGAAATTTCACAGCCATACAGCTACCTGTGGGTTTGGTTTGCTTGTGTCCTTATTTCCGCCTGCTGCTTCTCCCTTGAGATGCCGGCACCTGCCATCCAACTGACTAACCTGAGTGATTTTTCTTAAATAATTTCTCCACTTCCATATTCTTTGCTCCCTATACCTAGAATTTTTATTACTTAACTATTGGAACTTCTGGATGACCCTCTCGTTTTTATCGCCTTTTCTTTGCTGTTTTCTGACTTCTGCTCTTCTGCTCTGCTTGCCGAGAGAGCGCCTCGATTTCCCCTCACATCCTCCTTTGGAAGAAATCTTTATTTTGATTAAATATTTAATATCCACCTCTTATTTTTGCCTCTTTATTTAGTTTTTTAAGAGCATCCGGTTTTTATTTCAGGGCTGCTGTAGCCTCACTTATTCCTCTAGACGATTTCCTAGACCTTTTGAAGTTTTCTTCAAATGTCCTTTGAATGTCTCATTTTCCTCCAAGTTTCTTTTTTCCTTGTTTGATTACTTGAACCTCTGGCTTTCATGTTAGATGCTTGACTGTCCATTAGCACTTGAAAGGGAGGCACTGAGCATTACTGAGCATCAGGGCTGGGAGGTCAGCGTAGGCTGGACACACCAGCTGGGTAATATGCTGACCAGGCTGTCTCCAGATTGGACCCCTCAGCTTCAGTAGGTGGCCCGGTCCCCCCACCCATCCCGCATTGCACACCCCTACCCAGCTTCTGATCAGTTTCTTCAAAGGGAAAAGTTCCTTCCTGGAAAGCTGGGAGTTTCACAGCTGGGTCTCAAACCCCCACCCTAGGCCTGTCTTGGTCCAGGGTCCTGCCACCTGGTGGGGGGTGCGCCAGGAAAATCCATTCATTTTTCCCTGGAATTTTCCACCAGACACCTAGAGTATAACACCCCAGGTCCATTAGGTTAAGTTACTGCTCGTCACTCCGCCTGGCGTCCCTCATGCTCTCTTGCCTTTTTATTAGTTTATGCTCCTTTTTAACAGCATCTGGGGAGTGGACGGAGATCAAAGAAGTCACACTACTGTTTTGAACCAAAAGTAGCATTGGGGATTTTTTTTTCACCTTCTTTGTATCTATTTCACATTATTCAAATTATAGCAGTCAGTTTCATTAGCTAATAATATTCTCCATATGATGCGTCCATCTTCAGAAGCCATTGTGCAGGAAAAAAAAAAAAGCTAATTCTGTGACACGCAAACATGATATGGTAAAGATTTTATACAGTTAGTAATTAAAAGTTATGTGATGATTAACATGACTCTGCTTTAGAAAGATTAATTGAGAAAGAATTTGTCAGGTGTGCCAGACTCGTTTTTGTTACTGTGCCGATTAGAGATTCTCAGATACGGTTTCCTCCTTATACAGACTTCCTTTGGAAGACAGACTAAAAGCCGATTTCTAAGTTAATTAAGAGTTTTTGTGACATGGATTCAATTTGGTTCTATTTCTGTAGAAAAAGTGTTATTCTGATTCTTTACTAATGAGAAGTATTTGATATCCATAGAGGAAAAGGTTTTTTTTTTTTTAATTTTTCATCCTCTTTTACATCTCTGCTAATCTGCTTTACCTTGCCTCTCTTTTATCTGTTTCAGTTTTTTTTTGGGGGGGAGGCTGGTCCCCAGTTAATCAATAAAAATGTCAACCTAGAGAAATTGGTAATGGGAGCATTCAGCCCTAAAAAAAAAAAAGACCTGGTTCCCACTTAACATCCCCTTGGCCACTTTGGGCTTATTCTACAGATTAGAGACATCCGTACTGTCAGAATGTTCAGAAGTGGCTTACCTGGGACACACGGTCACCTGGCAAGACAATAAACTGGACCAGATGGGTCTTTTACATCTCTTCCGACTCCACAACCTGTGAAATCCTCCACTTCCTCCACAGCGAATCAGACTGGACCATTGCTCAGAAGGCTTATAATGGATCCACTCTTGGGTTCTTTCTACCAGAAAAATGCCATCCCTGGGGCCAAGCAGCTACAAGGCTTCGTTGTGAGCGTTTGAGTCCACATAACACTCCAGTTCCAGCTAGAACCCGAGACCTGCACTAAACTCTTGCTCAGATGGAAGGGGCCATTCGATGCTTTTCAGGATAACTTTAATTCTTGAAATTTTTATTTAAGAGAGCCTTTCCCATGGACCAGAGAAGAGGGACCACAGAAGTACTGTCATTTGCCTTGCAAGTGGGAGAAACAGACTTTGGAATGACACGTCACTTTCCCCAGGGAATCAGGGCAAGTCGGTCACTTTGCGGTGTTGATTGTCATCTTTGAGAAAAGCTGGCGTGGAGAAGTGAGAGGTTGAATAGTGAGTAGCAGTTCTTTGTGCAAAGACTAGAAATGGACTACAAATATTTTCTGAGGTACTCAATAGCTTTTTTATATGGTTTCTTTTTCTCCAGTGTCTCCGGAAGATAAATTTCACATTCTAATGGTCAATTGTAGCTTGATGAAAGGGGCAGTTTAATCTTTATGCTCTATATATCGTCTGCGTTTATTGAAATGTCTTCCTAGATAGACTTGTAAACACAGAGAGGCTCTAACCTCCTTGATTCTAGAAACGGCGATCAGCGTGATCTAGAGGAACTTAGTAAGTAAAATAGATGAGCATGAACACTTAAAAGCCTCCATCTGCCTCTAAGGCTGTTAAACAAAAGAGAAAAGTCCAGCCCCCTCCCTATGGAAATCAATAAAGTATAAAGAATGTCAGGAGGCACTGACTTCCTCTAACCTAATGGAGGAGGAATTGCATGAATCCAGACGTTCGATTAGAGACGCCGCGGACGTTGCGTACAAAGTGGTTTCTGGCAACATCTATCAGTTCAGAGGCTGTGGCTTCCTTGGGCAGACAAACCAGGTCCCGACTGCACAATTTCATAGCTTGGTTACTAAACTCCAGTTGCCGGTGAAGTGTTTCCCCGAGAATCTGGGGAGACGTGAGCGCAGGCAGAAGCTGACGCACCGCACGCCGAGAACCCTGCCGCCGGCGGCTTTACCGCAGTGACCGTCCGGCCCATGGTCACATCCTGCCTCTGACCTCCGGCACCGGCCGGCCGTCCCCGCCCCCGGACCCCGTCCTGCAGGCCCGTAAGTGGCTCCTCCCGGTGACTCCTCCGTTAGCGAGTAACCGCGGGGGCCCTGCTCAAAGAAGTCTGCACCTTCTCTTTCTGGAGACACGCGGCATAAGAACAGGGGCGTTTCAGGGCCGTCAGGGGTGTGGGGGCGCAGTCCAGCCGGAGCCGGGGCAGCCAGGACAGGCTGCAGGGAAGGTCCACCTCCTTCCGGCGCAGCTGGGTCCTGGCGCCCCGCCTCCCGCGCCCCACCTGCGCCGGCTGCCCTCCCGCCACGCCGCCCTCTTCTACCGCCGCTATCCACCAGCACCGCTGGGGCTCCGGGCCCGCGCCCACCTGGGCTCCGAGGGGGTCCGCACAGGTGCTGTCTTCACCCCCAGCAGCACTGACCCCTGCGACTCCTTTCAAGCTGATGTCATCTCCCAGGGTCTCCAATGTCACAGGCCAGGTATGGAAAGTTCCACACAAACCCCCGGTGCCCACGGCCGGGACTTTCACCCTGTATTGAGGTTTCTGCTTCCCACGTCTACGCCGCTGTGGTCAGTACGTCCCTGTGCAATCTCTCTCCTGCGCCGCGTGTGCCGGTTGCCCGCCCTCCCCGCCCCGGCTGTAGCGCAGTGGACGCAGTCGGGCCTGCAGTCAGCACACAGCAGCGCCATCCTTTCTCCCGTCTTAAACAGCACCCTCTCTGGATCCTGCCGGCGCCTCCATCCGCCACCCGGTCTCAGAGCTCCCGGGACAGGCCAGCAGCCCTTGTCCCCATCCCCTCCAGAATCCCCCCCAGTCACTTCACCCAAACGCTTCTAGCTGAAATCGGTGGTAGTTTCCGCCTCCGAGTCCTGGTTCTCCCCTTCTCTCTAGCATCGGACCTACCGTGCCGCGCACTTTATTTCGTTCCTGCCGCATCCGCGGGCTCCGCGTAGCGTTCCTCCTGCTCGCTGCCTGGCGCGGAGCAGGTGCTCAGTGGACAGTGTTCCCACGATGAGCGTTTCGGCTGCCCCCTGCGCTCCCGGTCTTTGTCTGCGTGGACGCGCCTGGTGGGGGTCTGTTCCCTTGAGGGCCGGGGTGGGGGTCACAGGAAATTGCTGGTGTCGAATTGGGGGGGGGGGGGCGGGGGGGTCCCGTGGTCTGAAGGATTCAGACCCAGTCCTCCAGACCAGCACAGAGAGGTCTGCTTTTTTATCTAGTCGGGGGATGACTAGTTCGTTGGTTTTCTGTTTTTCACAAGATATTGATTTCCTTAGCCAGGTATTGGAATAATTAATTACCTTCTGCTGAGAAGGGTGCAGGGCAAGTTTGAGCGCCCCTTAGAGAAACTTACCAAAGAGCGTCTACCGTCACTGCCACAGACGGGCCGCGGTGGGCCTGTTCTTTTACATCTGATGAAGGCCTTCTCCTCCCGGGGCCTCCAGACCGTGTTCCGCCTCTCGCTTCCCTCACCACCCATCCGCGGCCCAGCCGGTGCTGCGAGCTCGGGCTTCCCCTGCAGCGGGCACAGGGATTCTGCCACCGCAGCAGGAAAGAGGCTTTGTTCTGGAAGCAGCCTGAGGCCTGACGTCCTGCGGGGAGGGGGTGGGGAGGAGGGCGCCGGCCAGATCGGCCCCTCTTCGCTCCTTGCAGCCAGGGACCCGTCAGAGCCCCTGATTAGAGCAGCACAAGGACACAGGTTTAGAAAACAGACAGACCTCAGGTTGCGCTTTCAACTGACCGGCTTCCGGCAAGTCCCTGAAAGCTACCGAGCCTCCGTCTCCCCATCTGCGAAGTGGCACAGAGGACCCCCGGTGAGTCCAGGTGTCCCTCCGTCCCCTCTGCCTGAGGGGCAGCAGGCGGTCCCCCATAAGTGGCTGTTGCTGGATTTCTTAGCACGAGGTGATGGTGCCCGGAGCCCAAGCTGCGGAGTCCGTGAAGCTCTTAAATATCAACAACCATCTTTTGCCCCAAGCAAAATAACTATCTTCCTTGTTAAAAAATAATAGAAAACTTCCTTTCTCGCTAAACAGATTTTAACCATGGTAGAGACTGAGGGAAAAAAAACGTATTCCTAAAAGTCTGCTCCCCTTTTCACTTGGAATGAGTTATTTTTCTTTTCTAAACAGGAATGAAGAAGTTACAGTCCATCAAGATAGAGGCAGATAGTTTCATCTTAAAAGCAAAGTGTGAAGGACGCGCGTGAAAAAGCATATTGCGTTTGAATGAATATCGAAGGCAGAGTTTTCAGATCTCATGAAAGATTTGACCATCCCGCAATGTCTATGATTTTTAAAGGATTTATCAGATTACTTTCAATATAGATTTCTTTTAATTGTCATCATCCTTAGAGAGCCTCTTAAGTGAGCTGGCTTTGCTTGCTGTTTGTTTTGGCCGCGGGATTAGGGAGGTAGGGAAGGAATAAGCAAAGTCTTTTCATAGTTTTAGCTTTTTATTCCTTTGCGCTGGGTCAGAGACCTCGGTGCCGGACACAGGTCACACAAGGGCCGCTACGAGAGAGTCTGAAGTCTGCTGTCCGTCGTGTCTGGTGCTGCACTGGGCGGCCAAGAGCCGGGCAGCCTGTGCGCCGGACCACAGCCAGTCCATAATAAGGACCAGGAGGGAAGTGCCAGGGAGGAGGAAAGGCACAGAGTCCAAGAGGTCAGAAAAGGCCGCCCAGTGGGTCTGGGGACCCTTGGAAGGTCAAGGGCGGGCAGAGTAGGGAGGCAGGCATCAGAGAGCGTGCCCAGGAGGAGGGGGCCTGGGGGCCGGTGAGGATGGACGGGCAGGAGGGGGCCTGTTCCTGCGGAGCACTGCAGTCTGGCCGCCTGCCTGCTGCCCGGGTTCCGGCAGGCTCAGCGCAGAGCTCGAAGGAGCCTGGACAAGGAGGAGCGGACTTGTCCTCATTCCTGAGCTCCTTGTCGCTCGGACCCCAGAGTCACATCTCAGGTGCAGACTGTGCAGAAGCCTTACCTTGAACCGCTCAAGGCTTGAAAATGATATAAGATGTGTTGCGTGCCACGGGTGAAAATCTGTGCCGCAGAGGTGGGTGTCTGCAGACCGTCGCGCCTTACTCTTAAAAGGATTATCGGTCCCAGAATTCAGCTTGAAACCTTAAAAGTGAAAAAACACCGTTTGTCTTTTCTGAGGACACTTGAGGCAAGGAACTAGTTATTCTAACAGCTGCTGAACCACGAGCGATTCCAGAGACGGCAAGTAATTCTGGGTTTTTCCTGGCAAATGAGATCAATAGTCTTCGTTCTTCTTTTTTTTAAGTATTTTTTTAACCGGTTCTACTTTAAAATTCTACCTTGCGTTGCTTTCCCCGTGGACTGTATTTGTGTTCTAAGCACAGTTCAGGGCTAAGGAGTTGGTTAAGTTGTGAATAAACACTGTCTGTGTGTTTGTGGGCTGTTGGTCCAGGCCGTCCAATCAGAAGGAGGCACTGCAAGTGTTGTTTCAAATGTATAAACAGTTTCCCCAGTTGCACTTCCCAGGTTTTCTATCCCAGGCATCACTGAGCCATTTTTTTTAATTACTTTTTAAATTAAAGTACAGTTGATTTACAGTGTTCTGTCGATTTCTGCTGTACAGCAAGGTGGCCCAGTCGTACATATGTATGCATTCCTTTTCTCATATTATCTTCCATCCTGTTCCATTATAAGTGACTGCACATAGTTCCCTGTGCTGTACAGCAGGACCTCACTGCTTATCCATTGAGCCTTTACAATATAAAATTATTTGCTACGGGAGTCTACTGAGGGTTTCTCATTTTCGATTTTAGTTCAGATTTCAAATCCGGAGTTCCTGTCGTGGCTCAGTGGTTAACGAATCCGACTAAGAACCATGAGGTTGCGGGTTCGATCCCTGGCCTTGCTCAGTGGGTTAAGGATCCGGCGTTGCCGTGAGCTGTGGTGTAGGTTGCAGACGCGGCTCGGATCCCGCGTTGCTGTGGCTGTGGCGAAGGCCGGCGGCTACAGCTCCTGTTAGACCCCTAGC
>PVHT021183584.1:4143075-4180618 GCA_004024745.2 Catagonus wagneri
CAAAAGACAAAAAAAAAAAAAAAAAAGATTTCAAATCCAGTCTTACCATAGGGGAAATGCTGGGGGCGGGGGAGCCCTGCTTCTTAATTACTTGTCATTTATATCCATCAAGCAAGCCCCTGTATTTCCAAATGATTTGGGGGTGACTTCTGTGATCTGGGACACACGCATGGCTCCCCAACATCAGCATAAGTCAGTGGCCCTCTTATAGCAAAACGTTCTTTGCCTTTCAGCCAAGGAAGGGTATTGAACTAGAAATGTGATTTTTTTTTTCTTCTGATGCTCTATTTCATTTTAATTGTCTTTTTTTGTTTGTTTTTAGGGCTGCACCCATAGCATATGGAGGTTCCCAAGCTAGGGGTCCAGTTGGAGCTGTAGCCACTGGCCTACACCACAGCCACAGCAACACCAGATCCGAGCCGTGTCTGCAACCTACACCACACCTCATGGCAACATCGGATCCTTAACCCAATGAGCAAGGCCAGGGATTAAACCCACGTCCTCATGGATGCTAGTCAGGTTCATTAACCACTGAGCCATGACGGATATGCCTCATTTTAATTGTCTTAAATAAGAGAAAGGCATTTTAAAAGAAACTGTAACTTTTTTTTTAAGAATGGACTTACCCATGAAAATGAAGCATGTGTGAAGGAGTTTTCTAAGTGACCTTGGAGAATGACATCAAAGGCAGGACTGGGTCCCAGGCTGAGATCTGACCGGCTCTTTTTCTCATACCACCCTTAGGTTTGATTTCATTTTTTTTAATAAAGGCTTTATTACTTACTCCAGGCTGTTTCGCTCACACAACTATTTGCTTTGAAATTTGAAACCGCATATTTTCTTTGTAACTCAAATAAAAATGGGGTCATGTGAATGACCTTGGAGACAGAAGTGGCCAACTCAACCCACTTTGACAGGAATAGGCCCCACGCTCTCACTTGAGAGCAGCGGAATCATTTGAAAACAAAAGATCATTCAGTTACCGTGAAGCTTGAAATCCAACGATGGGTTTCATCGGTGCCAAGCTGTGGGCCCAAGGGTGAAACTGAACAGCAGCCCCGGTGACCGAGTAGGCTTGATGCCCAGCTCCGCGTGCAGCCCCTCGCCGCCTTCCCTCGCGGATCCTCACCTCGGGCCCAGGACATGTAGAAGCATCAAGGTCGGTGCGCTGTCAGGAGGAAACAGACCCACGGAGCTCTGGTAACCTGCCCTGGGCTAGTCGCAGAGCTGTGAGCGGCCAGACTCCGCAGAGCAAGCGCAGTTGACCTTGAGCCCTGGACCTGGCTCTGGCCTGGGGGGCTCCGGGCCAGCAGGCAGACAAACGTCTTTTTATTTTTTTAATTTAGGGCCACATCTGCAGCACATGGAAGTTCCCAGGCCAGGGGTCGAAGCCGAGCTGCAGCTGCCGGCCTACTCACAGCCACGGCCATACTGGACCTGAACCATGTCTGTGAACTACGCCGCAGCTTGTGGCAAGGCCGAATCCTTAACCCACTGAGCGAGGCCAAGGATCAAACCCGCATCCTCATGGATACTGTCAGGTTCATTACCTGAGCCATCAGGGGAACTCCCAAACTTTTCCTCCCCTGCACTTGATGGAGAGGAATAGAAGCCCCCTGGACCTTGTCTTCCCCCCCCCCCGCCCCCGGTGCACCTGCGGGGCCAGCACAACGCTGTGGTCAGCCCTGTGCCAGGGGTTCCCTGACCACAGCCATGGCTGTCACATTTGTGACCTCCCGATGTACCTCCAGGCCTCCAGGTGTGTCATAGACTGGCCTTCTTGAATGTACCTGGTCTGCATTATACCAGTCTACACTCCAAAACTCTGTGTGTGGGTCTCTACAGCTCTGCCCCAGCCAGTGCTATTTAAACACCAAAAAGTAAAAGAGCAGAACTTAAGGTTTATATAACAGTTCAGAGAAGCAGCAGCCTGTGCCAGCTTCCTTATTTTTGAAGGTGGTTCGGTTTATTGGCTAAAATGGGGAAAACATCAAGCGTGTTATTATCCTATAGCATCCAATCAGTTCCTACGGCTTTCGAGTCTTCTAATAAAATGTTTTGTCCCCTTCCCCAAAGAGTTTAAATTAAAAAAAACTTTTCAGCTATGACCACGGTCTTTTCTAAACATCATCAGTGTGTTGAAAATTATTAGAGAAATTGAGAATATCAGAGGAAATATGGAGGAGGGGTAGGGAAAAAAAAAGGAAATGAAGCATAAATGGGTTACAAAGAATTACTTTTGTTCTAACATAAACCTCTCATGCTGGTTGTGTCTAGTAACTGCTTCCTAAGGTGAATGGCATACAGAATGGGGTGCCCGGAGGAGCCAGGCTTGGGGCGTCTGCCTCTGATCACCCACTCTCAGGCCTTCTTTCCCATGAAGAAATAAAGCAGGAGTTCCTGCTGTGGCGCGGTGGGTTAAGAATTAGACTACAGCAGCTTGGGTTGCTGTGACTACGTATGTTCGATCCCCAGCCAGACGCAGTGGTTTAAAGGATCCAGTGTTGCCACAGCTGTGGCTAGGTCACGGCTGTGCCTCAGATTTAGTCCTTGGCCCAAGAACCAGGATCTCCATACGCTGAAAGTGCAGCCTTGAAAAAAAGAGAATTTTAACGTGTGTATATGTACGACTGGGTCGCTTTGCTGTGCAGCAGAAATTAGTGCAACATTAAATCAACTATACTCTAATAAGAAAAAAAAAAGAAAAAATCATCAAAAAGAGAAAGAAAGCAGGAGAAAAGAAAGCACTTTCTGGGAAGTGCTTCCAGGGAAGTGCTGGGGCCCGGGTACCAAAGCCCCCCTGACAGACAGGTGGGCACGCTAGGAGGACGCTCGGTACCGCTGGCCTCTTGGGGTAGAATCAGAGAACTCGGGCAAGCGGGCAGCCTGGGCTCTCCTGCCCGTGGGCATAAGATGCGATGACCACAGCTCACCACCCAAGAACATTCTCGTAGGAACAGGACATGCCGGAGACAGAGAAAAGCTCAGTCACGGGCAGTATATGCCCACGGACTCTTTGAAGCTGGAAAGAACCCACTCATCCTTAGTGCTCTGAAGCCCAGGCTTGTAGAGAGAGCAGGACCAGCGGGGATCCGGCCCACGCGCCTCGCGTCACCGATGAGAGGACGAGGCCCTGGGAGAAGGCACACAGGCCCTGCCTCCTCTCTCCCACCGGGCCCCCTTCCCACTTGCTGGAGGTCTGCCGGGCTCCACAGGCACAGAGCTGGCGGGGCTGACTTGCGGCCTGCCCTTCACTTTGCCATGGAACCTTCTGGCACTGTGCCCACCGTGGACACAGTCTGGAAGCTGCAGAGGTAATTAGTGAAGATGTTACACGTGTTCCAGAAAAACAAGGCCTGTCCTGAGGGCTCGCCGGTGCCCTGGGGGTGACCCAGCGGGGCTGCTTCCAAGCCCAGCTCCAGGGCCCGTACCGGCTCCCAGCCCGCACCACGGAGGATCCGGCTTGTCTCTCCACCGGGTGCACCCGGGTTAGTGGCTGAGCAAACCCAGAGACTGCAGAGGAGTCCTCACTCTTCCTCGGGCCTTTCGCTCAGAATATGTTCAAAGCAACAGTCTCATTTAATCTTCATGAGAGGAGATGGTTTTTTTACCACTACACTGAAGTATGATAACAGAACCACACAATTAAAGGAAATCGTTATGGAGGAAATCGCCTTGGGGTTTCTTAAATCTTGCATAGGAAAATATTTTTATTAGAGCGAATCCTTTTGCTGATTACCAAAACTGTCTCTAACAAAACAGGATGATGGGTGTACTTAGAGAGTAAGAGCTGTAAAAGATGATAGGAAAAAATATCAGGCTCCTCTCCCAAGCCTGTTTTAACAGACACTTCATTTTCTTACCATGAGAGCAGATGATTTTATAGAACACCGCCGTATTTATTTTGTAAATGAGCTGTTTGACATGTTTGTTGAATACATTATTCTCTTAATACTCCTAATTATAACCAAAGATGCTGAAAAGGTCTTTAACCAGTGCTTTGGAAAGCTGATGCGGTCATAAATGTTCTCTGCTGGCAGTGACAAGCAGAAAGGAACTGTTCAGAGGGCTACAAAGATAAATGCTACTCTATATTATGTTCTAAGTAGCAAGACTCCCTAAAGATTTGTATCGGGGGCATAGCTAAGAGTTTCACTACAGTAGTTTTAGTTGGGGGGCGGGGTGTCAAGTGGTTCAGAAAACCATAAATAAGCCCTGTTACCAGTTTTCTATAAAGTTTACATATTTGGGAATGGTTGACATCTTACTGTTTTGTTCTTAGCTCTCTAGAAGATTTGGGAAAAATACATATCACAAAGAAACTTTTGATTTCTACTCAGTGTGAAAAATAATGGAGCATTTATAATCATATTATCTATATGGTCAATCTAGGCTCTTTGGGGGAGGTATTCTTTTTTGGTGGGGTTAGTTAAAAAGCAAACTTGTGTTTAAAGGGATGGACTTCATACACATTCTTGGTTTTCAGGAGAATGTGTTTTTAAATGAGACCACTTGCCAAAAATAAGATAAACATGTTGACATTTAAAAAATCTTTTCATGGGTACCGCCGTTTATTGCCCATCTTTGCAGTTTTTGAAGAGTTAGTGAGAAGTGATATGAGAGATTGATAACAGGCAGTCAGAAGTTTTGCTTCACTGCAAAAGAGGCATAATAGAATTCCCCGACGCTGCAACCTAAAGCAGATTCGATTCCGGATTCTTAGGAAGCCAGTGGCTTTTCAAGAACTGGGAACCCGGCTTTGCCAGACCCGCATTTCTGCATTCATCTAGCATTTCCTGGGATTTGCTATAAGCAATGCCAACCGGGCGTGATCGGGAGGCGGGTCTCCCCGATGGGGAGGCAGCGGGAGGCGTAGGCGCGTGGGAACCTCGGATCGCGGGGCGCGGGCGGCGGGCCTCGTGCGGCCGCCGGGATCGCCTCCCTCCCCGGCAGGCGGGCGGCGGGGCGGGGGCGCGCGGCTCCGCTGTTGCTACAGCCGTGATGTCACTCGCCCATCCTAACCCGCGGTTGGTTGTTGTGTGTTTCAGCTCTGCCTGCAGTTGAACACAAAGACCTGGGGGAGACTCCCACATCCTTCGGGGAGGAGAAAGGAGGCGGCGGAGCAGATTAAAGGAACTTGGGGCTTGTGGCCTCCCCGAGCCGGGCCGCCCGCGGGGGGCGAGGGAATCCAAGCCCCGGGCCGTGAGATGAGGCGCTGCTGCTGCTGCTGCTGCTGCTGCTGCCGCCGCCGCCGCCGCCGCCGCTGCTGACACTCAGGTTCCGGACCGTCCGCTGCCCTTTGTGCCGCACGCACATGTGTCTGTTGGGCGCATCCGGAGGCGCGCAGACGAGCATCCACCACGGCCGCCGGGGAGAGAGCGCCCGCCATGCCCACGGAGAGCCTACAGACAGGTAGCATGGTGAAGCCGGTCAGCCCCGCCGGCACCTTCACGTCGGCCGTGCCGCTGCGCATCCTCAACAAGGGGCCCGACTACTTCCGCCGGCAGGCCGAGCCCAACCCCAAGAGACTCAGCGCCGTGGAGAGGCTGGAGGCCGACAAGGCCAAGTACGTCAAGAGCCAGGAGGTCATCAACGCCAAGCAGGAGCCCGTGAAGCCGGCCGTGCTGGCCAAGCCCCCGGTGTGCCCGGCCGCCAAGCGCGCGCTCGGCAGCCCCACGCTCAAGGTGCTGGGCGGCGGCGCCAAGCCCGAGGGCGGCGCGCCGCGCGAGACGCTGAAGCTCGAGATCCTCAAGAACATCCTCAACAGCTCCGAGGGCTCGAGCACGGGCTCCGCGCACAAGCACGGCGCGCGGAACTGGCCGGCCGCGCGCGCCGACGCGGCCGAGCTGCACCGGCACTCCTTCGCCGAGTCGCTGCGGCTCTGCCCGCCGCCCGGCCGCGGCAGCCCGCAGGAGGGCGGCTCGCACGTGGGCCGCCGGCTGCTCGAGCCGGCCGCCGACGCCGTGCTGCACGTGTCGCACAGCTCCTCGGACATCCGCAGGGTGGGCGGCAAGCCCGCGAGGGCCGCGGCCTGCAGCAGCTCGGCCCCGCCGCTGCCCCCCAAGCCCAGGGCCGCCGCCGCCGCCGCCGCCGCCGCCCCGGCCGCGCTCAAGTCGCCCGAGGCCGAGGCGGCCGAGCCGGCGTGCGGCGGCGTCAGCCGGAGACCGTCGCTGCAGCGGTCCAAGTCGGACCTGAGCGACCGGTACTTCCGGGTGGACGCCGACGTGGAGCGCTTCTTCAACTACTGCGGACTGGACCCCGAGGAGCTGGAGAACCTGGGCATGGAGAACTTCGCCAGGGCCAACTCGGACATCATCTCCCTCAACTTCCGCAGCGCCAGCATGATCAGCTCGGACTGCGAACAGTCTCAGGACAGTAACAGCGACCTTAGAAACGATGACAGTGCCAACGACCGGGTGCCCTACGGCATCTCCGCGATCGAGCGGAATGCTAGGATCATCAAGTGGTTGTATAGCATCAAGCAAGCTAGAGAGTCACAGAAGGTCTCCCACGTGTAAGAGCGCGTGCGCAGCGGAGGGAGGGGTGTCTCGGTCCGTGCATCCGCAGTTGTGAAGGTTGTGAGGTCTCCTTGAAGTGTTGTGAGCTTCTCCACTCTCTTTGTGTTGCTTGTTGTGCAATGTCTTGCAAGTTGCATGCCTGCCAACATGGGGACCGACCTGGCGTCCACGGCAACCATCGCTGCAGAGCCTGGCCGAACGCGAGTCATCCACCCCGAGTTCCAGGCCAGATTCTAATTAGGGCTTCGATCTTCAGCAGAACTGTTTACACGAAAACGGTATACAACTTCTTCGATATTTATGTGGTTCTTGTGTTTTTATATCCCGCGCTATCGTGTCTTAATTAAAAGTTTTATCAACTGGCTTTTAAGTGGAGAGTAGCATCTTATTGAAATAAAAAAGCCAATTTGCCTACGTGCGAGACGGAAACAATGGGAAAATAAGTGGGATCCGCCACGAGTGGGATATAGTGACTGACCCCCAACCTGGCCGGGCCTGCTGAGATAGAAGGTGGGGCGCCAGATGGGAGGGGCTTATGTATTGAAGTCCTCTAGCCACCTACTCAAGTAATGGTTGGGGCAAGCGTGCCACGTTCGTTTTGTGTCGATTTGGGGTGTAAATTGTTGGTGGTTCTGTGTAATACTGACCCCAAGGGAAGACAATCAGATCCAACGGAGGTGAATTAAATCAGCAGGTTGGGTGTTTGGAGCGGGGTATTGATATTGCTCTGATTTGGGTTGATTCCAAAATTTCTATGATTAACCTTTTGACAGGAATGGGCATCCTAGAGCTGATGCTGAATGTCTTTTTTTTTTTTTAAGTTGAGTTTTTGGTCAAGAACCAAATCCACTTGAGTTCTCTTCCCTCCCTTTGCTGTTGTTTCATCCGGGAGGGGAGTGGGGCTTGGGCAGGTTCGAACTTTCTCAAGTCACGAACGCCAATGGAAATCCCAGCCATATCAGTAGAGAGCCTCCTGTTCAAAAGCCAACACCTTTGGCAGCTGAACCATATCTGAGCAGCGTGACTGCCTCCACGTGCACGTGTTAATCCATCAGGCTGTGGACCTTTGCTACAGCTGTAGAAACACGACCCTGTGTAGCTTTTCCACCCAGTGGTCCCTTATGCTGCACATCGGCTTTTTCCCTTTTCCCCGAACCTGTCCTCCAGGTGGGCTAGTTAGCCGGCCATCGGCTGACAGCCCACGGAGCGGGAAGGTCCACCTGCGTGCGGTGCTTGGCTTCCTTGCTCTTGCGGCCACCCTCCGGAGCTCTCCGCATTACTGCCTTAGTCTCCGTCAGCTAATAGGACACTTTTTATGGTGTAAATGCTGTAAGACTTTGTACATACTTCCATTGTTCTGAAATCTTTAAGACGAAAAAAAGGAAAAGTTACTCTAATAAATAGCTCTGGTGCAGGCACTAATGATGGTGGTTTCTCTTTGTCCTTTCCTTTGCTCCCTCCACGGAAGTCGAACTTTGGACTGTGAGCCAGAAGCAGATTTTGGATGGTCTGGAAGAAGCAGCATTTCACTGTCTGTACCGTTATCGCAATTCTTTTGAACAGCCCTGTCCCTCAGCGTAGCCAGAGCCATGTGCCTTTTTCTAAAATGGGATCATCCAGGTTCCTAAAATAGGCTACTGCTTCTTTATTTAGTTCGCATTCTGGGCGTTTTTATCTTTTCTTAAACATCAGAATTGCTCACTTCTTCCACCACACTGTTCGGTTGTAAATACTTGTGAGTTCTGACAGCGGAGACATACCTTTGAAACATACAGCCTTGTGCTCATCTGTTCGAGTCCAATGGCATTCACATCGCACGTGTTCACACACGGCTCCACTCATTCGTTCATTCATTCCTCATTTGTTGAGTGATTCCCTTTTTCAGGCCTCCCCATAGACACAGGACTGCTGGGTTCAATGGCACCTGCCTCAGGGAACTTAAGATTTTCAATTTTACTTTAATAGAAGTATCATTATTCTTAGGGGATCTGACTTATCTCCTATTATTAGAATATTGAGTACTCACCAGGTATTTACTGAATCAAGTTATTTGAAGAGTATCATTTCTTTAAAAAGATCCACATAACATGTAAAGGTAAAAGAAAGGATTATTTTAAAAGCAAGTTTCAGAAATAGAAATGTTATGATTCCCAGCTATTACTATTGACATTTTCCTTTTGAAAATCAAATTTTGTTTCTTGACTCCCCATTGGCTTTGAATTTTTCTGGTTCTCTGCTTAATTTGTAGCTCGGCTAGCACTCTGCTTTCTAGAAGAAAGAGTTCAGAATACCACTGACTGGTGATGTACAGGCATGGCAGATAATAAGGTGGGGGTTTTATATTTTTATATACACACATGATTTCTTCCCTCACCATTTGGATACAAATGTGGCCATTTAAAATATTTATGGCTTAGCACTTATAGATCCATCTCTTCCTGGGTTATTGAAATACTGAAAATAGATGTTATTTTCCTAAGGTAACCACTTTGGGGGGGTGGAGATGAGCACTTAGCTAATTTAATATCACTGCCTATTCAACTTTAGTTACAGATTCTGTTTGAATCCTCCAACACTTAAAAACCACCTTTAATGTGTATTCCAGCAGAACTGTAAATCACCCCACGGTAGTTCAGTCTAATCTTCTGTGGCCTTGTTTAAACCATGGACAAAGGTGAGGCTTCGGATTCCCAGGGGAAGATGGGAGCTCATTCTTTTCCTTTTGTTCTTGAAATGAGAGTTTCTATAAAGGACAATTTCAAATGCTTAAGAGCAAGACAGTTCTCTAATTACGAAGTCCTGTTTGCAAAGTGCTCACTTTTTTTGGTTCTTGGAAGTAAGTATCGTGTGTGTGTGTGTGTGTGTGTGTGTGTGTGTGTGTGAGATATTGTTTTTATGAGTATAAGATTGTTATATAGTTCAGCACACACTTATTCTCCAACTCAATGCAGAGTGAAGCAGGATTGCACTAGATGGCCCTAGGAACTCATTTCTTTTTGCAAACAACCTTTTTGTTGTTGCTTTTTTAGGGCCACACCTGCCACATATGGAGGTTCCCAGGCTAGGGGTCGAATTGGAGCTATAGCTGCTGGACTATACCACAGCCACAGCAACTTAGGATCCAGGCCTTGTCCGCGACCTACACCACAGCTCACCGCAATGCCGGCTCCCCGACCCACTGAGCGAGGCCAGGGATCAAACCCACATCCTCATGGATACTGGTCAGATTCGTTTCCGCTGAGCCATGACAGGAACTCCCAAACCACCATATTTTAAGACGGTCCTATATCCACCCCACTGCCATCGCCTTAGTTCTGGCTATCATCTTCTCTCAACTGGACTGTTGTCCTAGAACTTTCTAACTGGAAGTCCTTCTCCCCCCTAACCAGCCTCTTCTTATCCCATTTCCTGCCAAAGATGCCACTCTCAGTTCTGATCATGTCACTCTTCTATGTAAAAATCTCCTCCAGCTTGAATGAGTTGCTAATAGGATGAATCCTAACTTCTTAACTTCTTAAAATTCGGGAATTTTCCTTTCAAACCTTGTCTGTCCATGTTCCCTTCAGCCCCCCAACATAAGCCTCCAGGCTGCAACCCAAGAGAAGTTTCCACTGGAGACCCCTTACCACTTTATCAGTGATCTGCTGGGATGTAATAAATTTCCCTACTCCTCATCAACTTAAGACAATCCATATTGACCATCTCAGCTCCTGTGGGTCGGGAGTCCTGGAGCGCCTTGGCCAGGGGGTTCTGGCTCGGGGTGTCTGGTTAATCTGCCAACAAGAGCTCAGCCAGGGCTGCCTCATCCGAAGGCTTGACCGAGGCCGGAAGATCTGCTCCCAAGACGGCTCATGTGATTTGACAAGAGTCCTCACACTGTGGCATCTGGCGCCCCCCGGAGGGGGTGACCTTCGAGAGAGCAGGGAGGGGGCCACAGTACCTTGGGGGATCCAGCATCTAAGTCGCACTCGTCCGCCAAGCTCAGCTCCTCAGGAGAGGGTCGCTAACTGCAGCCCACACTTGCGGAGGGGAGAGAGGCCCCACCTTTTAAATTAAGGAGTATCACAGAATCTGGGCTTATTTTACTCCTAGCCCTACTGCTGACTTTCAGTAGCTGTTCATTCTGCAAGGAATGCTTTCTTCTTCCTTCTCGGCCTCACAACTCAACTATCAGCCAATGAGATTTTTTGATTTTCATTGCTGCCTTTTTCCCATTAGATGATCGTGTTTGTCAGACTGCCATGGGCCCAGCCTTTGCCACACTACACGGAGGCCTTTGTGTGAATTTTTAGAAGGTATGCCTTCCTCAAAACATTTTATTTTCCATTGAGATGGGTCGGGGGAAACTCGTCCTAATAAATTCGCAAATCTCTGCCGATTAGGATGTGAACTCTGGCCCCAGAGTTGGGCAGCAGCAACACAGAAGGCCAGGGCATGCGGCAGATGTTTAATAAATGTTGACTTGAAGTTTTTAACCCCATCACATTTTAGCCGTGTACTACCTACACTGTAAATGTTATCACAAGGAGCCCGAGGTAGTAGTTACTGTCCCATTTTAGAGGTGAAGAACCCCAGTTCCATGGAGAGCAAGCCCCTTAACCAATATCCCTGAGGAAAAGTGACAGAATGAGGTTTCAACTCAGTTCTGTGCTCCCTACAGCCTAAATCAAGACAAGGACAGGCAGGCCACACTGACCTTAAGAACCAAAGAGCCCTTAAATTCATCTTGATAACTGTACCTGCCGCCTGCGTATTCAAGCATGTCTCAAAAGAGTCAGATTTGTAGCAGTTTCACTCTTACCCAAATGGTAGCCAATAACATTTTTAAAAAGACTTTAGAGGTTCCATCATGAGTAATCCATGGCCCACTGAGTTCAAAGAGACAACGCTATTAAAACCCACCACAGTTTTTGAGTTTTGTGTGCCGTTTTGAAGCCCCATGCTTTCTTTTTGGATCAAGGACTTTTAGAAGGGCAGTGGAAGACGAGGGATGGCCATGACTCAACCGTCAGAAAACGCGTTTTGATGGTTTGGCATGTCAGCATCCATCTCTGCCGGCTCCCAGCCTTGGGGAGGTGCCTGGCATGGTACCCAGAAAATGCCCTGCAGAAGGATAAACAGGCGAAGGGTGCACCGCAGGGACGGAATCGATTCTTCACTCGGAAAAGGCAACTCACCTCATTGCGATTTTGAAATGTTGAACCTGCCTTGTCCCCTTAGCCCTGGAAGGTGACGGAAGATTCTGCCAGCTTCCACTCTGCGGTCCGAGGGCTGCACCTTGAGGTCCCAGACGCTCGGCGGCCACGTGTCTGGACAAGTCAGCTGCATGGATGGCGTCTAGGGGTTCAGCTCATGCCCCGGCTTTAGGAGCAACCCAGCAGAAGGAAGGTCCAGAGGGAGAGGGGCCTCGGCAGCCTTTTGGAGCCCCTCCTTCAAAAGGTTTCAAACCCCTTCATCTGTCCAGAGTTTGTCTCCACATCTCGTCTGTACAATGAGAGGAAGTCAGCAGATGTGTGTCCCCTCGGCCTCGGGGCTTTGTGACAACAGCCAGAGCTGTTTGGGGAGCATCAGCATGAGGCGCGAGGAATGGAAATTCAGAGAAGAACGGGACAGCAGAGGCCAGATGAGGGCCACACAGTCGCTGTAGGACATGTTATGCACCAGCTGCCCGAGAGAGTTTTAACTGCGGGAAGAAATGAAGCCTACCAAAGGATTCTCTTCCACATGGAAAGAATCGCCAAAAACCACTGAGGTTGTCAGAAGCTGACAGAATGGAGGGTGGCCAGGTACACACCATGTACAAAGCAAGGATGAGAATGGTAATAACACAGTCCATCACTACTGGGCATTTCATTCATTTCACATTCATGAAACTGCTATCAGCACGTCCTAGACACAGTGTTAAGCCCATTGTCACATTATCTCATGTTATCCTCTCAAGAGCCTTCGAAATAAATTAGAATCCATTCTGCTGATGAGAGATATAAGGATTAAACAACTTCTCAAAGGCACACATCCAATAAGTGGAAAACAGGAAATGCAAACCCAGTTAACAAAGCGCATCCTAAGTCACATTCCGTAGTGAATTTTTAGCATCTGTTTAGTAGGAGATACTTTTGCTCCTTTGCAGTAAGTTGTGTGGCAAACTGTTTCTCAGGAAGCTTCAAACACAGTTTCCTATCCTGGTTTGTGATTCTTCCATACAAGGAGCACCCTAAACTATTCATCATATTGAAACACATGGGACGGAACCTTCTGGGTCCTTCTGAGAGAGACATTAGCGATCTATGGTCTTTCCCCAACTTATCATGCAGAAGAGGAAACAGGTGCAAAGAAATGAGGCACGTTGTAGAGCCATTAACTGGCAGGTGGGGTTAGAAGAGAGGAGACTGGCGCCCTCTCGCCCTCGCTAAGTACCAGGGCCAGGGAGCAGCACTGGGTACCACTAACCGTTCCATCATGCGACTAGACCAGCATAGATCCTGTTATCTACACAGTGTTCCTTGTCGCAAATACAATCAGACATTTAAAGAAACCTCAATCAGGCGACTTTCTATTAATATACACTAGCTATCTTTCAATTGACCTTAAGAGATATAAAAGACTTTGAAAAGATTAAGAAATTTCTCCAGGGAAGTTACTGGCAACTTTGGAAATGATGCCACTTTTTCAGTATCTCGTAGTGCCTCCCCCACCCACCGATGCCCAGTGTTCCTCAAGAGCCGAGCAACCACTTTTCCGGGCCTGACGCCTCTACCTCCCGTATCCCGGGGACTGATGCTGCCACTGTTTCCGAGATCCATTTCCCTCTCCTGGGCTCACGAGCTGACTGCGCAGCATTAAGTGTGGTCATGCACCACGAGGGGAACTGACCCTGCCTATAGCTGGAAGGAAGCACAAAAAGTCAGTCCCCAGGTCTGCCACCTCCTCTTCCCCCAATCGTGGCAGCCAACAAAACTCCAGAGAGCAGAGCTGCCATCAGCATCCCGGATGAGGACGATGTGGATCAGAGACCTCCGCCCTCAACCCAAGGGATGAACTTTGACCATGGGAGCCACTGAGAGTTTGAGGATTATGTTTTGTTCTTTTTTTCTGCAGCACAACCTAGCCCATCCTGACTACCGCCTCAGGGAAAAAGCAACCACTACAGACGTAACAGCATATCCATTAAAGACCACCAGCAGGAGGCAGAATCAAATGGCCAGGCTTAACACTCTACTTCTCAAAGTGCGCCCCCAAACACATTGAATTCCTTGAGGTTCTCAGTACAAAGCAAATTCCTGAGCTCCACTCCAAGGCCAAGAATGAACGTACTTTTTTAACGAGTGCCCTCCAAAAGATTCTCAGACACATTAAAATTCCAGTCTCTACTTTCACAGATAATTAACCAACTCTCAGTGTTACTAATGAGAAAACTGGTGGAAATGGTACAGTGGGCAGATACTTGAAAATACTTTTGTTATATTTTAGAATCATAGTTCCAACTCTAGCTTTTCAGAGTCTAATTTTCAGAAACAAAAAATACATTCAAGACTGCCAGCTCTGAAAAGCAGACTCTGCCGATTAGAATCATGCTACAACCTCTGTCCATTTCCACTGCCCCAACCTGCCCAGCTTCCGTGGCCTTCCACCTGGACCACTGCCGCAGGCTCTGAGAGGGCGCCCCCCCTCCCCCAGCGTAGCCCTGTAAAGCAACCAAAAGCCACCTCTGAAAAATGGATGTACAAAGTGCCATTCTGCTGCTTCAACTCTTTCTGTTGTTTTTCCATTAAGGTTATGACAAAATTTAAAATGTGGGTCCCTCGACCCCCTGAGACCCTGGAGGTGTTTCCTCCTGCAAGGGGGGGAACAAAAATCTGAGACTGCAGACATGATTTTTATCTTGAGTCCCGCATTCACCCGAAGGTCGTACATGCCCTGTCGCCTGGGGGCTCCCCGTTTGTTCGCTCGACCTCACTCTGTGTTTGTACAACATTCACGCTCTTTGCACCCCGGCCCCCAGGTAAAGAACCATGCTGCTCTTCCTCAAAGACCACTTCCCCCCGATCCTCCGTCTCCACGCTGCTGGCCCGTCGTCTTAGGTCTCACTGCACCTGCCGCGTCCCCAGACGGCCCCTCCTGCCGCTTCTCGTATGTAAGGCGGATCCCTAGACTTCACGGCGTCCCTGCTCATCTCTCTCCCGGCACTTGCCACAGTCAGAAAGTCTCTCGTTCATTAAGTTCTTGTCTATCCTGGGCACTTTCTAGCCCCTGCTGCTCTCTCGGGGCCCGGCACAGGGCTGGTGAATAGCACATGTCTTTGGAACGGACGCATGAACCCCGGCCGCAGTCCCCAGCTGATCCCACCCAGGCTACAACACTCGCCCCCCAGTTTGTCCTTCTGCCTCGCCTGCTTCTGTCACCAGGGCCGTCATTCCGCAGGTGGGAACTGGGGGTGGCAACTAAGGGTGTCTCCCCCCAGTTTTTGTTTTTGGAAAATGAACAAACAGCACGTTTAAGGAAAGAGGGGTCCACGATATGAACCTCTCCATGTAAAGGGATTTTATGAATAAACGGCTTTAAAAGGAAGACACCGCCTCACTAATCACTAATTCAAGGGCAGTGAGAAGCTCTGCTGGCTGTGGTGGGGCAGGGAGGGGCAACAAACCTAAGAACGCAGCCCTCATTTTCATCTTGACTCTCTCATTTGTCCCCAAGGTCAAGGAGTAGCATACTTGCCTTTGCTTTGCCAACATGCAAAAGCTTGCCCTTTCCGTGAAAATACGTACTCAAGGTGGCGCTACCGGGTATCAAGCGTCCAAGGCCTCCTGGCTGACAGTCTCCAAGGCACATCCGGCCCAGAAAACGCCTGGCATCGTGGCCTTTCCGTGTGCGCACGCTGATCTCTCAGCCATGGGCTCGCCGTCCTGCTCTCCGCAAATCCGGCTCCCTGGAGAAGGAGCGGCGGCTGGGGGCGGGGGAGCAAGCCGCACGCGGCTGCACCGGTTTCCTCAACCGAATCCGGCTGCGGGGGCTCGTAATTGAGACCATGTGGCAGTTCAAGTGGGGGAGGGAAAATCGGAGCGAACCCTGGCCGCGCCACCTCGAAGACGCTGGGGTTTGCAGGCTCTGCCTTCGTGAGTGCAAATAAATGTGAAGCTTTCGAGGATTTCTAGGCCTCCTTAATCTTTTCCGGCTGTTTCTTCTCCTTTATAATAGATGGAGAAGAGCGGCTAGGTGAGTTATTTATGTGCATCACAAGCTCGGCTTCTGGCAGACAAGCCTCCAAATGCCTCAGTCCCAACCCTTCCCTCTGTTCAGTTCTAGAGCGTTTGAAGGCCTGGCTTTACTGAGACTCTTATTTTAGTGGAGCACACTGCAGCGTCCACTTGGTAACTTCACGAGCATTGCGATTATTTCTCCAAAAGGCTTCCCTCTTTTCTCCCATTGAATTGACAGCTGCACGAGGTGCGGGAAGGTGGGGCTGCAGAAAATCACTCCACTTGGTCTGGACTAAGGTTTGACGTGTTCAGATCACATTTCCAGTTTCCCAGAGCATCCCACTACACAAGCATCTGATCTAAAGCCGACCTCTTCCTCTAGAGACACCATGCTCTGAGTTTATGGACTTGCGTCCATCTGCTGAGAATTCTTTGGTTGATAAAAAAAAAAAAATAATAATAAATCTGTGAATTGAAATTTGGAAAGCATTTCAGGTTCCCAAGGTTTTGTTTTCAGCATCAAATGCACCACCCGATGCCTTCTAAATTCAGCTTAATAGGTGACATGGATTTTTGTACTTTCTGCATTTAAGTGATTATGCACTTATGTGTGTGCACAAGCTGGATTTTTTTCAAGCATTTATTCCCGACAACTCTGCTGAGGGTCAGATTACACTACAGTTATTTTTGAAATTAAAGTCCTAGGGATTGGGGTGGGGGGGGAATCTATTCAAAGGGATTTGAAATGCTCTACCTCCCAGCAGATCCTAAGGCTGATTTCCAGCTGAAAAGGAAATACAAGGCATCTTCTCTTCTGTAACACTGACTTGACTGCTCCTAACCCTTTTTTTCTGGGGGATGAAGTGATTTTTCACACATTCAGTTTTAGGGGGAAAGAAAACCATGGAGCGCGAACACCTTGGGGTGAGAGGACAGAACTACAGCTAACGCCGTGGACGCAGTTCTGCCGGATTTTCCCCTTTCTGAGTCCCTGAGCACATGCCCGCCAGAAGGTCACCTCCCTGAAGACGGGCACTCTTTCCCTGCCACTGTGTCACCGCGGCCTCGTGAACTGTATGGTGTGTGTTGGGTGATGGGCTTAAAGCTTGTTGGATGGACGGGCGGTAGAGAGACCCCAGGACCACTTTAGGCGCCTAGTCGGAGGGGAGAGACCGCAAGGGCTTAGCGCCAGTTCCCATCAGCCCTGTCCTGCCCTTCCCTGGGCTCCCCGCACACACGTGCTGTCTGTCCTTGCCGGCGGCACCCCCCCACTTCCTTGAGTCGCTGTTCTGCACCAGGCGCTGCTCTAGGCTCCAGACCTGGGGCCACAGCCGTGAGCCCACCAGGCAGAAGGAATGCCCGCCCGCAAGCGGCACTGGTGCCCTTGCCAATGAGTTAAATGAGTCAGACACTAGAATGTTAGACAATGGCCCGTGCTTAGGAAAACAGAAAACAAAACAGCGCTGCGTGATGGGAAATGGCCTTACTCGGGGTGTCATCTGAGCAAAGACCGAAGGAAGCAAGGGAGGAGCCTAGCAGAGATCCAGGAAAGCCAGGAAGGCGAGCCAGGCTGCAGACACAGCAGATGCACCTGCAGACACACGGCTGACGGCGAACGAAGGAGCATCAGGTGGGGCGCTTCGCTACTTAGTGCTCAGTGTCTAAGTAGAAAAATGTTCCAGAAGTCAAATGCCACTTAGGGGGAAGCCGGGTTAAACAGACTCAAGCTGGTTCCCAGGGGCCTTCATCGGAGCCTTAAATCTCCGGAGGCAGTTTTAGTGCAAACTGTTTCCTAAGTGTCTGTGAGTCCTGAACCACTTTTTAGGCAACTCTACTTTGTAAAGATCACAGAGGCAAGCAGAGGGGCCGGAGGGTGTGCGGCGGTGGTGGTGGGGGGGCTGACTCGAGGGCCACCTCGTCACCATTCGTGTCCCCAGCACATCCTAACGGGGTGAAATGATGTTTTGGATGCTGTTGGAATAAACACTGGAAGGCTTCGCAGTGTTACACCACAAGGACTTCCTGTGTAAGCGCTTTTCTAGATTGTGTGTGTGTGTGTGTGTGTGTGTGTTCATCCTTTTCGTAGAGAAGCTGTAGTCTGGGGTTGGGAAGTGTGAAGACAGGGGACAGGACGCTGCAGGGTTCTACTTGCGCCTCTTACTCTATCTGAGCCCATATTTTAGGCGGGCTGACCTCATTTCCGCCCTGAGACCTTGCGGAGAAGGTGGATAAGACACGAGGCTCCTGCCAGGCCTGTTCCCTACACACCAGCAGCCGGAGACCAGCCACAGCCCGGCCCTGTCCCCCGGAGAGCGCCCGGTGTGAACAGAGCCCGTCACCCCCCCGCCGGCCCCACTTCTGGGTCAGGTGGCGTCTCCTGAGGCAGCTTGTGGATTCAGCGGAGGAGGTTCACCCGAGGGTGCTGGGCTGAGGAGGGGTGTCGGGCTCCTCGCAGGACAGAGGGGGCATCTGCCCCAAGGGTCAGGTGGCAGAAGGAAGGAGCAGAGACCCCTCCCAAGAAACCTAGCGGCAGAAATGGGGAAGGGAGACAAGCCAGGGCCACTTCCAGGACTGAAGGTCCAGGCAGGTGAGGACACAGGCTGAGCTGGTGGCCGCTGTCGTCGGACCCGTGCCTGCTCAGAGCCAGCTGACCTTAGGAGCTCCTCCCTCTGAGACGAACACCGAAATACTTTGCCAAGTGGAGACGTCGCGGATTAGCTCTGACGCTCCAGGGTCACAGCACCCACCGAGTGCCGTCTCCTCAGAGGGGTCCCAGGCTCCCCAGCCACCCTCCCCTCACCCCATCCTCTCTCAGCAGAGGGGTGCCTGTGGCTCAGGCAGCTACGGGGTCCCAACCCTGGGCCACACACGGCCCAGTCCGAGGTCCCCCAGTGGGAAGTGGGGAGAGGGTTCGTTGGAAGCCAGTGGGGTTGGGGGGCCTGGGGCTGCTGGGGCCACACCCAGGACTGTCCCGCCAGGCCCAGCAGGCTCTCAGTCCTGCGCGCACAGCAAGGCCTCCCCACACTGCCGCATCAGCTCCCCGTGGGAACTTCAGAAAAGGGTTCAGGCGACCGGCCTGCGGGTGGTGGCTTTGAGAGTCCGTCAGTTTAAGGACAGCGGACACTTACACCGAGCACGGCCAGCTTCTTAGAGCCCTGCTCTCGCTGGAAACTTTATCCAAACAGACACTTCGTACGGCATTGGGGCAGGACCGGGCGAAGGGCTCAGCGGGCCCAATAGAAGGTCTGGGCCAAAGAGCGCGGCGCGTGCCACTCCCTTCCCCCCAGGTCACGGGCTCCCTCCGCCAGGTGATCCGCCCTTGAAATTAGAGAACCTTTAAAACATAAACTTGTTTGTTCTTATCATGCAAGTGATACATGGTAGCTATAAAAACTGGAAAAACAAAACTGGTAAGATCAAACGAACATTTCCCCCTAATACTCATTCCACCTGAAGGTAAAGACGTCGCTAAGCCTGGGGTCTCCCGCCGGCCGCTTCGCACACACACGTGGAGCCGCGTCGTGTTCACTGTGATAATCCCCGTGTCTAGCGCAGTGCCTGCCTCATAAGGATAATCATCAACTCAGACAGTGACTACGGAATGGAATGGCGCAGCACAGGCAGAGAAATCCTGTTTGCAAGGCACCCGGGGATAAACCGGGCTGCCTGCGGCTGGAGATGAGAAACGAGCCCTCCTGGGACCCCGGAGCCCTGCTCCGACATCTTATCTCAGCCACAGCTCACGGCGCAGTCTGGGGAAGCCCGGGTGCAGCTGTTCACAGCACTTGGCTTTGGAGTCAAGACTCTTGCATTCAGTCTTGGCTCGGAGACTTACTAGGCTTTTGAGCTTCAGTAAATGTCAGACGCAATTACCTCATCTCCTGGGCTCTGTTCTCCTGACACGGCGTCTTCTTTCCATGAGATGAGCCAGCCCAGCTGCTCGGTGACTCTCCTTAGCCCTCGTTCCAAGGCAGCGCGGGTCCTCCTCGCTGTGTGAGCCGGGACCCGGGTCCGCAAACCTGAAATCGGAGGCATTTCCCTTTGGCGGGACCACCTCGTATTTCTAAATTGGGTCCATCTGCGGAAACAGCAAAAGGAGAGGAACATGAGGGGTTACGCGTTTTATGTTTTACGACACAATATAATGACGGAGTAAATGACACATCGATCATTCTTACGTGGTTTCCGGAGTGTATCTTAGAACCCTCCAAAAACAGAGCTCCGGAGTATTTTAAACGCCAGCGCTGTGAGAAGGCGACATTGCCCACAGCACCTGCTCTGCAGGGTTCTCCTCGTTCAGGTGTATCAGCTCCCGCCAGTTTATCAAAAAGCATACGTCCTCGTCGAAACAAGGTTCAGCTGCCATCCTTTCAGAAATACCCAGTCACCTTACTTTGGCAACGTAAAATATTGTTTGTCTGGGATCAAGTCCCTCTTGCTGTCACAAAGATTTACTGTCTAAGAACATTGGGGGACCATGCCCGTTAAATATGGGGTTCGTCTTGCTCAGACCCAAACAAGCCTAAGTGACCCTGCTCAGCCCCGGGCGTGAAAGGGACAAGGAACAATTTTCAGGCTTCTAGGAAAAGTCTAACTACAATCACCAGCGATGAGGGGCCAGGATACACTTTAATTTTTTTTTTTGTCTTTTGTTTCATAGATTTTGCAGTCATTCATTTGTAGTATGATTCGGAAACTTGCTATGAATGTTGTAAGAGAAGCAATTTCCTTCAGAGCCAGATGTTTGGACAAAAGGACCACAACATCTCGGATCTGAGAAGGGGGAAAGGAGGAGACACCCCGCGAGGCGAACTCTTCCGAGTGTAATAAAGAACGAGGCAAAACCCGTGTCCCCCAACAACGGGTCAAAATCATTCATTCATTCCTTCACTGAATCACTAACTAGTTGAAACATACTTTCCAAAGCCACATCTCTTACCAAAAAAAACCCTCATTCTATAAAAATCTAGAGCCTAGAGACACAAGTCTTGATTGGCTGAACTAATCAACAAAATGACACCGACCCCACCCTGAGGAGGAAGGAGTTTTTAATTAAATGTCTTCATTGCGGGCCCTGAATGAACCCCTCGTGTGTGTGGGCATTATTCCCTGGGATATCACGGAAGTCTCCTAGGACGTGATGGGGTCGGGAGACCGTGTGCACGTGGATTTGGAAGGTAAGAGCACGCGCCAGGCGTGGGGAGCACGGCGCTTATACAGGGACCACCAGTCCTCAGTTCGGCTGCCGGGGTTGACTATCCACAGAGGGCAAAGGCGGGCGGAGGGAGATACAGCTTCCAGATTTTGAACTCTGCTTTGTAGCCGTTTAGGAATGAGAATTTTTTATGTCTATTCTTTTTTATATACGTAATTTTTTTATCAGCATATACTTGATTTAGTGTTGTGTCGATTTCTACTGCACAGCATTTTTGGGGGGGGACAGAAGCTCCATGCTTTAGGAGTTGCTGTGTTTGTGTTTGTTCATTTAAAGGGTGCTGCAATGTTTGGAACATCCCCTAGAGCTCCCGGGCCCATGGGAGGGCGCTGGCGCCCAGACGGCGGCGGCAGAAGTGGCAGCTCTAACGGGAGCAGAGCATGGAAGCACACACAATGCGCTGGAGGAGTCCCGGGGTATCTTTTCCCATGTAGATGTTTTGTTCTCTTTTTAAATACTCTTCAGTGAAAAACAAACGTGGCTTCTCATTCACCAGACAAGACTGTCCCCTCTAAGGGGAACTTGTCACCCGCCTTCATACACACCCCTTGTTCTACGCCAAAGCCCTCCCCACCGCCCACCCTCTGACGCCCCACCTGCCCCCGTCGTCCTCAGTGAGGAAGCCCCAGAATGGAAGGATGGAGAGTGGGGCCCCCCTGAACTGGCGAATCTGGGTGGGTCAAGGGGTACCCCACACCCACGGGTGGAGAATCAGGGTGTTCAGGGCAAGATGGGGGTCTCCGAGGACAAAGGCGCATCCAGTTGATGGCAGAGGAGCAAGGCTCCTTCCCCCAGGGGGACCCCGTGACACCCCTCCACTAGCTCCTGGAGGCTGGGGGACCCAGCTGCCTTGCCGCCCCATCCCCAGCAGATAAGCTGGTGGGGGGTGCGTGGAACTGGGCAGCAAGTGAGACGGGAAGGAGGGGCGTGGGCTGGAAGTTTGATGAAACCCTCTGCGGGGCCCCAGACCCCTGGCTCCCCACCCCACCTGGTTGTTAGAAGGAGCTGAGGCTGACGTGGCAGCTGGAGATGCTCAGGCTGTGCGGGAGCTGCCGCAGGATCCACAGCAGACGGGAGGCCGACGGCCCGTCAGCGGCCGGTGCTCAGGCAAAGGCTTCTGCCAGGTTCTCAGCGAATTTGATCGACGGTCTGGGGCCTCTGAGGACACACTCCCGCACTTCTGGTGCAGGCCAGGCTCTTTCCCTGGCTGTCACCATCCCTCCTGGGAGTGACCAGGCTGGAGGCATTCTCAGAAGTCCCTCTACTGCCACCGGAGGTGTCTGCAGAGCTGGTCCCACAGTGGACTCGGGTACCTGCATCTGTAGCAGCTTCTGTTGCTAGGAAAACCAGGCTGTGGAGAAAAGCGAGAACAAGTTATCTGAGAGAAAACGCTTGACAAGATAAACACTGGCTTTGCGCGTCGGCTTTTGAGCACCTGCAAGGCTCTCGGAAGAACAGGTTTGTTTATCTGCGTGCTTCACTTGCAAGGACGTCAGGAGGAAACACACAAAACGCCCAGCAGTCCTACTGAACAGGGGCGGCGCGGAGCCGTCCGGGAACGGGAGCCATCCGGGAACGGGTGCCGCTCTGCCGAGTGATTGCTGCTGCTGCACAAAGAGATATGTAGGGAAATAATGAGTTGATGTTCAGAAACGTTCACAGCGACTTGATGCAGCTGCAGTGTTCAAGCAGCTGATCAGGAGATCTGTCTCCCCGGGCAGATAAAGCCCCGGTCTGCCAGAGACTGGAAATGAAAGCAACAGCCATGAACACCAACAGAACGCCAAGGAGAGCCTTTGCGGCAGCCGGCTTCAACAGCAGGGCTGTGGAGAGCGCGGCGGGGAGCAGACCGGGCCTCAGAGCTCATCACCACCTGCGCCTAGAGCCACCTGTGGGGCGGCAGCCGGGGAAAGAGGGACCCAGACCATCCTTGTGGGGTTCACGGTGTGGCTGGGAAAGCAGAGGGGCCAGCGACACCTGTAACCCATGTGGACAGATGCTGGGATGCGCTGCCTCCAAAGCGGGGATGATCTTCTTGGCCACGTGGGATGCTGGGGGTGAGGCTGGCAGCGCCCATTTATTGAGCACTTACATGGTGCCAGGCTCTGATTTTAAAACTTTACATGTGGGACTTATTTAATACCCACAAGGACCCTCTGGGGCGGGTACCTTATTGTCGCTTTCAGTTGACAGATGTGGACATTGGGGCTCAGAGAGGATTAAAAGTCTCTTTCAAGAGCATAGACTTCATAAACAGAATAGCCAGAATTCGCTGAGTCCCTGGTTTCAGGGCTCAAATCCTTAACTCCACTCATTGCCTTTAATTGCTCCATTGTCCTCACCTATTTAGTGAGGGGGAAAGACTCTTAATGTCTGGAAGATGTTGCCTCTTTAGCTGATTACAAATGGTTGGCTCAGGAGTTCCCGCTGTGGTGCAACAGGACCGGCAGTGTCTTGGGAGCGCCGGGACACAGGTTCAATTCCCTGCCTGGCACAGTGTGTTAAGGATCCGGCGTTTGCCGCAGCTATGGCTTCAGTAGCAACTGTAGCTCGGATCTGATCCCTGGCCTGAGAACTTCATATGCCGCCAGGCAGCCAAAAAGGAAAAAAAAATGGTTGGCACGTAGTAGGTTCTTACGATAGAGCAGATGATTTTTCATTCCCTTGCTCCACATCCAGACTCTAAGGAAGGCGTGTACATCCCCAAGCTACTGATGGTGAGCGTGGCTCTGTGCCTTATTTGGCCGATGGAATGTGCCAGCGTGCCAGGTCAGACCGCAAGAGCGTCACAGGTGTCCTCCTGCCGCTCTCGTGCAGCTGCCCGTCCTCAAATAGCCGAGGGTCTAAGGAAGATGGAAAGCAAGTAGAGTGGACCCAGACCCATTTCACGCTCGAGCAGCAAGCTCAGTAAAGCCAGCCTCCATCAGCCAACACCCACATAAAAGGAGATGAGTGGATAAGAAATGCAAGCTTATAGTCGTCTGTCACTGAGGTTTTATAATTGTGATTCTTCATTTTGTAGAAATACCTGATGAACAAAATGTTCAAGAAATATTTGTTGAATAAGGAATCTGGTGCCACAGGGCATCGAAAAGGCACTGACTCAGTGGAAGGGGAAGAAAGGGCCCCTCCCAGGGGAGCACCTCCCTGAGTTATTTACACAAGTTTATCCACGAATGGATCCCCTGTGCTCCATCCAGCATCCGGCACCAAGCGGAGGACTAACGTCAACTGGACGAACAAAATCCAAAAGGGTAGATTTACATAAAATGATGTGTATGAGCTAGAAAAGACGCTTTCACCCAAAAGATAAAAGTTCTATCCACGAAACAGAAACACATTCACAGACAGAGGGCAGACTGGTGGTTGCCAAGGGGGAGGCGGGGGCAGAGGGATGGGCTGGGAGTTTGGGATTAGCAGGGGCAAACTAGATATGTCCTAGTGCACAGCACAGGGAACTATATTCAATAGCCTGAGAAAAACCATAATGGAAAAGAATATTTTATTTGTTTATTTATTTATTTTTAATTTTCCAGCCACACCCGTGGTATATGGAAGTTCCCAGGCCAGGGAATGGAATACGAGCTATATCAGTGACCTATGCCACTGCTGTGGTAACTCTGGACCATTAACCCACTATGCCACAGCAGGAATTCCCAGAAAAGAATATTTTATTTATTTATTTTATATTTATTTTTAGGGCTTCAGGTGTAGCATATGGTCGTTCCCAGGCTAGGGGACAAATTGGAGGTGCAGCTGCCAGCCTACGCCACAGCCACAGCCACGTGGAAACCGAGCCGTGTCTGCGGCCTACATCACTGCTCATGGCAATGCCGGATCCTTAACCCACTGAGACAGGCCAGAGACCGAACCTGCATCCTCACGGGTACATTTCCACTGAGCCACAACAGGAACTCCCAGAAAAGAATATTTTTAAAAGAGTGAGTGTGTATGTATATATATATATATATATATATATCTGAATTGCTTTGCTCTATAGCAGAAATTAACATTGTAAATCAACTGTACTCAGATAAAATAACATTTTAAAACAATGGATAGAAGTTATTAATACTAAAATTTACACCTTAAAAGCATAGTGTCCCTTAAATTTTACCACAGTTCCATGGTAAAATCTGAGCGGGCCACAACTGGCCCTTGGTCAGGCCTTCCTTTCTCTCTCAAAATGGGGCTGCTGTCTCAGTATCTGCGTCTCTCCTTTGCTGCCAGGGCCCAAAGGAGAAGTGAGGAAATGCCACGAGGTAGACCATTTACCTAGGAGTGCCAGGGTGAAAGAAGGCCAACGGTGCCAGCCAGCTGCCAAGAAAGGCTGCTCTCAAAAGATCCTGGCTGGATTTTTGCAGATGAAAGAGATTTAAATAAATATCCAAATATTCACTGGCTTATCATGACCGAACTTCTGAACCTGTCACACACAAAAAAAGATCTACAGCTAGAGCATAAGACTCAGAGAGTTCATGAATAAAAATTGCATTTAACTGAAAATGCCCCCTTGCTCCTGGTGAATTCCCACAGAAGGAGGATAGACAGTATTTTAAACAGCTCAGTCAAAACCATCAGCATATGCAGGTTACACATAAAACAAAGTAAATAGCATGTCATGTGCTCTGAAAGACACAAACCTGATGACAAAATGCGGATTTGCCTGATCTGGAACATCTAAAAGTCTCCATGATTTTTTTCTAAAGAATGTATTTGTTTGATTTCCATGAATATTTGATGTAACCCTCATCCTAGGTTTTCATTTGTCTGCTGCATAAGCAGATGGCTAATAGTACAAAACCTTGGAACAATTAAAACATCTGAATCCCAGGCCATTTGGCTTATTTTGGATAACAAATGGAGTATTTGGATGTTTTAAAGTGCATAATTCTCCTGGCCTTGATGAGACGTTTCGATTCTGTACCTAACTGAATACATGAAACCACCATCATGGAAGAGTTAAGAAATAAGGCATAATAGGATCTTCTTAAAAAAATCACTTGTTCCTCAGGATGGAGGATGTAAACTATTTTACGCCAATGCCTTCCGCCCTGATGATCTGTATAACATACAGTATAAAGGAATCTTATTTTCTTCCATGGCACTCAAAATACCTTATTTTATTCTGTATTAAAACTAGTTGGCCTACTGGTTCCCCAAATCACTGGACCTGTCCAAGTATCACTGCCGTTACCTCCATTTTTTGGTGGTATTCTGTTCCTCCTCCTGAGCCATCCACTTCTTCCTGGTGGATTCCCAAATTATTTGATAAAAACATTGGCAGTTAATTCAGGTGTTATATCCAGTGACTTTGGGGGTAGGGCCAAAGGAACAAGCCCCGCCTCTCTACAGATGTGGTCAAGTAAAGCAGGAAGGCCGGGCCGCCCTCTGCTCCCTCCCGGCTCAGCCCCGATGCTTCTCCCGTTCCCCCGGGGACCTGGTCCCCACAGGATGCCACATCCCTGTAGCTACAGACCTTCCATTCTGTGCAGCCCTGCCTCTCAGCACTTCACCCTGCTCTGCAATCCCTGAGGTTAAAAGCAAACTGAGCGAGTGATGATCGTTGTACAACCATATATGTAATAAAATCCATCGAGTAATAAAAAGAAAAGCAAATGAGTGAGGTCCATTCCTGCTGTTGCAAACGGCAGAAGATCCACTTTTTTCACGGCAAAATTTATGTGTATATTGTTTCCATATCTTGGCTACTGTGAATAATGCTGCAATAAACATGAAAATGAAGATTATATCTATATATGTGTATACTGCATGTGTGTGTGTGTGTGTGTGTGTGTGTGTGTGTGTGTGTGTGTGTGTGTGTGTATTCATTTCCTTTGGGTATACATACTCCAAAGCGGAATTGCCGGATTGCATGTTTGATCTACTTCTAATTTTTTGAGAAAACTTCATGTTGTTTTCCATAGCAGTTGGACTAATTTACTTGCAGCAACAGGAATGGACCTTGAGCATATTAAGCTAAATGAGGTAAGTGAGAAAGAGAAGGCCAAGTACCATATAACAGTGCATATCTGGAAGCTAAAAAAATCAAACTTCTAAAAAAAGGAATGCTGGTTACCATGGGATGGGAGAATGGGGTGATAACACTGACGCTGCTTAAGGGGACAAACCTGCCACCAGTGGTACAAAAGCCAAAGAGATCTAACGTGCAGCGTAATTAGTACAGGCGATAATATTGTACTATAGCCATTAGATCTGCTAAACGACTAAACTGATTATCTCAACCAGTTAAAAAAAAGACTTTTTTTTAAGTGATAGAGACTCAGTATTACTATAATGGAAATCATATTACAATATATGTGTCAAATTTACACTTTGTATATCTTAAATTAACACAATGCTTTATGCCAATGTATTCGATAAAAGATAAAGTACTTCAAACAAACAAAGGAGTGAGCCTCCCTCTGGAGGATCTGGAGCCTCCCAGCTCCCCATCCTCTCTGTCAATCCAGAGCCAGACTTCACAGGTTTGCCCCCATTCTCTGCCTCTGCTCTCTCCTGCCCCTTTCATGCCTTAACCCATTGCAATCAAACTCCAGGTCACTGAAACCACCCTGTCGGCGTCACGCTTGGCCCCCAAGTTGCAGATGAAACAGGCGATTCTCAGCCCGCCCTCCACTCTTTCAATCTGCAGCAGCAAAATGGAGCACTTTGAAAAATTATTCTGGAACAACAGGCATAAGCCAGGGTCAGCCTAGGCAAAATGGGACATCTGGTCACCCTACCGATCATATGCTTCTGGGTCCTGGGGTCTGCAGCAAGACTGGTAGGTCAGGTCCACATCAACAGTCATCGCAGCGAAGTGTAGGGTAAGTTCCTTGGTCAAAAATAAAGTCGTCTTGGAGACCAAGAGAGAAAATAAAGTCTTCAGCAAATCCGTGCTAGTGGTCCTGGCAGAAAGAGGGCATAAGACACATCCAAATCCAGAATGCCTGGGTATGCTCCCTGGGGGTAAATCCCCTCCCCTCCGTGGCAGGCACACTTCTCTGCTGCTAGGTGACTGGCTGGTCCCCTAGATGTGTCTCCTAATTGGGATTCCCAGTGGTCACTGCCACTGCAGGGCAGAGCCTTTGATGCCGGTACGTGTCCCATAAACAGTGGCTGGTCATTTCAAGTTCACATTTCAGTATCTGATAGATAAGCTCCTATCCTACACTTTCCTAACCCTTCTTCACTTCTTGAGCATGTATTATTTAAGTTGAATTTCAGATTTCTGTTCCATGATCCAAAAATCTCCTAAAGGATTTGGATTAGAATTCTATTATTTATAGATTAATTAGGGATTCAGTGAGGGCTGGAGAAGAAGCATGTGGATACAAGCATTTTAAAAAGTACTGTTTTCTAGTATTTTCTGGAAGAAAAAAAAAAATCAAGCTTTCCCAAACGGCTGCTGAGATTTGTTCATAGGGACAATCCAAGAGGAGCGTGCAGTTACAGCCCACAGTTTCGGCGGAAGTCTAGATTAGACATTTGGACGTGTTGGTTCCCTCCAAGTCTGGGGACTATAATGAGACATAAGGTCTTGGGAGCTTCATGTGACTTCTATATGTAATTATTTCAAAATGATTTCTTTAAAATATTTCTGATACATTAAATGAGTAGCTTTCCTGGTGTGCCAGCTGTATTGATACAGGCTAGGATTCCATTTCTGAAAAAAAAGAGTTAATATTCAACATTTTCTTGCTTGGCAAAAGAAATATGATGTAAACAAAATCTATTAACATTTATATTTTTGAGAGTGGAAGACAACCACATATGTAGCAGATGAAAATCATTTTAAAAATATAGAGTTCTTAAAAACCATAAATTAGGTATTATAATTGCAGATATGAAGACTCTGTCTTGCTTTCTAACTCCCTGGCGACAGCCTACTTCATAAATTATTGGATGAGGTTGTAAGCTGTGTTAACTGCACCTATCATAAATATTAAGGTGCATTTTTGTGGCCTTTCTATATTAGGAATTCCTGATGCTAAACTAATCTGGGAAAAACATGCATGAGATTTGCTATAAAATATTTGACATTATTGGGAGAAAAAAATGTACAAGAATTTACTACATAGGGCTTCAGCAATGATTTTCTTGAACTTCCAAATTGGAAGGAGATAATAACTTTAGAATGAAAGACCTATGAAAGGGGTTTAATATTATTCAGTTACAAAGACATCCATGTAGAAAAAGAAAAAAAAACCCAACCATGAAATTCCTTAGAACTCACTTAACAGAAGACATATTAGAGCACACTGTTCCCTTTTCTTTACATTTTTATTGAGGTCTATAACATATATAAGGGTATCACCTTTGATGAATTTTAATATGTGCACAAACTCTGAATGGCCCTCTTCCCCAGATCAATGACAGGACACCCCAAGAGGCTCCCTCACACATCTGCTAGCCAATATCCTCCCAGGCAAAGGAACCCACTATTTTAACTTCTATCCCCAGAGATTAATCTGCCGGTTTTCAAACTTCAAGTCAGTGGGACATCTTCCGAATAGATCATGTATATTCTTGTGAGCAGCTTCTTTCACTCGACACTGTGATTTTAGAGCTCCATCCATGTGGCTGTGCTCCATGTACATTTCTATAATTGAATAGAAATAGCAACAACTTAGAGCCTAGGAACGAACTGAGGAGGAAGTAAAAACTGGGGAGCGAAGCGCTGGTCTGCATCGACACTTAAGATCTAGATCATCCATAATGGGGAGTATGGGTGCTCCCCTTCCTGTCTGTCACTCTCAAACCCTCTGAGTGATCAGCTCTGACTCCCGGGGACCTCAGGCCGGACAGTGCCCACAAGGCTGGATGGAGAAGAGCAAGGACGAGAGAGAAGGGACTGATCTATGGGGCTGGGACAACGAAACGGTTGACACAGTAGTTACTGAACGCATATCTTGACCACCGTTGTTGAATCAAAGGGAGCAATTCTCCTTTCTGCTGAAATACGGCAACAGGTTAGAGTCTTAAGTTATGTAAGGAATGATATCAAGTTAAAGACGAGAAAGATGTAATGTCTGTAAGAACGCAAATAATATGGAATGAGATCATACTCTCTTCTCACCAAGAAAGTCTAGGGGGAAACAGGACATAAGCACTTCTCATAGGCACATGAAAATATTCGACTTAGTATCATGAGAACATAGATATTAGGACAACAATAACAAGAAATTTTAATGGTCACATTTGCGAAGGTTAAAAAAAGTTGCCAATATCAGTGCTGGCCAGTGTGTGGGGGTGAGCGCTCTAAAACGTGGCTGGTGGAATATTAACCACAACACCTAAAGCACAGCTCGCCAGCGTGAATCCAAGGCCTTAAACATCTCCATACTCTAGTTCAGTAATCCATGTCTAGAAATTCCTCTTAAGGAAAGAGAGATAAAAATAGAGTCATATGCAAAAAGTTGATCATGACATTATTTCTAAGAACAAACACTTTAAATGTCAAGTAATTAGAGAATAGCTCAGTGAATATTACATAGCACTACGATGGAACACTATAAAGCCATTTAAAAATTGTTTTTAAAAAGGACTTCCCTCTGTGGCTCAGTGGGTTAAGAGCCCAACATCGTGTCCATGGGGATGCGGGTTTGAACCCTGGCCTTGCTCAGTGGGTTAAGAATCCGGTTTTGTTGCAAGCTGCTACATAGGTTGCAGTTACAGCTCGGCCAGTGTTGCTGTGGTTGTGGTGTAGGCCAGCAGCTGCAGCTTCGATTCGACCCCTAACCCAGCAACTTCCATATGCCACAGGTGCAGCCAAGAAAAGAACAAAAACAGATGAAAAATAAAAACTATTCTTAAAAGAATGTTGAGTGACATGAGGAAATGCTTATGAATAATGCCAGGAGAGAAAAGCAGGATGTACT
The DNA here is from genome assembly GCA_004024745.2 of Catagonus wagneri. NCBI lineage: Eukaryota > Metazoa > Chordata > Mammalia > Artiodactyla > Tayassuidae > Catagonus > Catagonus wagneri. The sequence goes on from PVHT021183584.1 coordinate 4,173,893, forward strand.
ACCACATGCAGCAGAGGTCATAAGCTGTTCTCTGCTTAGCCTGCATACGGCTTTGATAGACTTAAACTTCCAGGACTGCTCTGACTTTCTGCAGACTTTCTGTCAGTCCCCGATGCTGCTGGCACATGGTGAGCAGCAAGGGGCAAGTATTCGGGGCGCCCTTGTGAGCAACAGGGTGCCAAAGAATGAGAGCTAAACCTTACAACTCTAGAGTGGCCAGCAGCACTGTGAAGGTTCTTTTTTTCCTTTATTTATTTATTTTTATTAAAGTATAGTTGACTTACAAGTATAGTATACCTACAGGTTGTGCCAGTCCTGCTCTACAGCCAAGTGACTCATACACAGATACACATTTTTTTTCCCCATATCATCCCCCATTGTTTTATCCCAAGAGACGGGACACCATTCCCTGGGCTACGCAGTAGGACCCCAAGCATTGCAAGGTTTTAGTGGGTGAAACTGTCCGGGCAAACCAGATCATCCCCCTTTTGACAAAGGACAAGATGCTGCATCCTGCATCCCCGTCACTTGGATCGGCCACACACCCCTCAGCTGGAACGGCTGCTCCCACCCAACAGCAGGTGACTTGAAGGTTGCTTACCGTGAGTGGCACCCAAGGCCAGAGAAGCATCTGCTGTAGATTTAGGTTCTGACCCTCAGGCCAAACGGCCCAGCAGACGCAGGAGTGCAGGAGGAGCCCTCGGGCGGGAGCCCCCAGCGATAGCGCCTCAGCCCAGCCCCTAGGGTTCTGGGGCGAGGTCCCGCCTTCTGCAGCAGGAACTGTTTGAACAGCAGTTCCCATGTGGGACTGGGCCCTAGCGGAGACTGAGTCCTTGACAATGGAATTTCAAGTGACAGAGTGACCAGCCTGTCCATCCTGGGCTGGGATCTGTCACAAGGTAGGATGGGCTGGGTGCAAGTCACCGTGCTGGGGAAACGGTACAGTACGGAATCTGCCAGAAAGGTAAGAGAGTGGGTCACCTCCTTAGTTCACACCTGTGGCCTCATGGGCTGTTGAGGAAAAACCTGGGTTGGCTCAACATGGCCTCGTGTGAGCAGAAACTGACTCAAACTGCCCTGAGGCCAGTTGTGACCAGTGGCAGCATCGATGCAACCCTCACCTCTATCAGGACAGGTCGTCTGCTCTTAAGGAGAGACCTTGGGCCCAGACCTTCTCAAAGACAAGGGCATAGACTAATCTCTCAAAATCTGTGTTTCATGGCTACTTGAGCAGGAGAGTTAAAACGCACTGACTGAGGAACTGAAAACTCCAGTTTAACACGGACTCATTGAAAGACGAACAGACAGCCTAGTTAAAGCATGTAGCTATTAGATAAGCAGAGACCCAGTCTCTGTTCTACAGTGTCGTCCTATTTTCTTTCTTACCTTGAAATGAATTATTTAAGCTTTTGTAAAAATGGTAATCAATAAAAATTCACATACCTTAATAAAAAATCTGTTTCGTGGGAAAATGACCTCATTCTGTTACTACAGTACTAAGCTTAAATGAACCATGCCTTTACTTGTTACGGCCAAATTATTTAGCTAGAATTAGTTAATATAACTTGAAATTTAGCTAATAAATAATTACAAGGCTTCTTAGGCCAATTTTAAATGAATTGTCAAAATAGTTTACATGCACATGTAGGTACATATGAATAACAAATAAATATATATATATTTATTCTTGGTCGTTTACTGTATTTCTCAGGATAATTTTCTCTTTATAATGGTATACAATAACCCATAATCTCTGTCTATCTCTATCATCTTGTTTTCTGATATCCTTTAGCCCTGCTAAATAACATCTGTTATGTTAGTTTTTGTCATAAATCAGAGATGTCCCGACTTCAGATATTCTGAAGTTTCACTGATGGTTTGTTTGCTTGTGTGCAGCAATAGAAGGAATAGAGTAGGTTTGCAAATGGATTCTTTGGTACCAGCGGCTGTTCTAAATGTATCTAATTTGAATTTTTCATTTACACAGCTGGTTTTATTTGCTCTGAGGTATTATTGCAAAAAAAGATTGAAGCAGCACATGTGTTACACTAAGCTCAAGCCTCATTTAAACATTTTATCTTCCAAATCCTGAACTACAATTGACCCTTTCAAAGTTCAAATTTATATTTACTCTTAAAATTATTAAAATTCCTTTTTTTTTCGGTCTTTTTAGGGCCACACCTACAGCATATGGAAGTTCCCAGTCTAGGAGTCACCAGTCTAGGAGTCAATAGAGCTATAGCTGCCGGCCTAGCCACAGCCACAGCAACGCCAGATCTGAGCTGTGTCTGTGGCCCACACTGAGGCTCACCATAACCCCAGATCCTTAACCCACTGAGCGAGGCCAGGGATCAAATCTGTGTCCTCATGGATACTAGTCCAGTTAGTTACCACTGAGCCATGATGGGAACTTCTAAAATTCCTCGGTTTGTTGTTGTTGTTGTTTTTGCCTTTTCAGGGCCGCACCTGTAGCATAAGGACATTCCCAGGCTAGGGGTCGAATAGGAGCTGCAGCCGCCAGCCTACACCACAGCCACAGCAACACGGGATCCAAGATGCCTCTGGGACCTACACCATAGCTCACAGCTCACAGCAACACCGGATCCTTAACCCACTGAGGCCACGGATCGAACCTTGCATCCTCATGGTTACGAGTCAGATTCGTTTCCACTGTGCCACGATGGGAACTCCTAACATTTCTCTTTTTAGAAAAAAAAAAAATCACAGAAAAAAATACCGGGGGGGTGGAATCTACTTCTCAAAGCCTACTAAATAATTGTAAATGGAACTAAAATTATTAATATTTCTTAAATCACTCTAACAGATAGGAGCTGAGTATGCAAGTAAAGCAATCTTACACTTGCTAGTATTCCATTTGTTTATATTACTGGTATTTGTCCTATTGCTATAGTATTGAGGCTCCCCATTCCAAAAATCAGGCAAAAAAGGCCTCTTGAATTTGTCCCATCTTCCAAACTAGCAGCCTTAACTACAAATCTTAACTTTATGTTTTGGTGACTACTTTCTTTATGGTATCTAGTATAAAGCTACTAGAGAAAGAAATATAGTGATGGAACCATAAAAAAATACATAAAACACATCCTGCGGAGTGTTCTACATTAATCTTAAGACTAAAATGTACTGCAAAGGGGATTTTCTGAGGTAATAAATCATCTTTGAACGTCATCTTTTTTTAATCTAAATTCATTTTAGAAAGACGAAATGCAGTGTCTGTATAAACACGGGGTCTCCGTCTCCCCCCCTGAAGGCACAGTGGCTACACATAGAGACAGAAAGCGGGCCTTCAGCAAGACCTAGACGTAAACCCTGTGACTCCATCAACACTAGGTGCTAGCCAAATAATCACTCCCTTTATTTAGAGATTCACGCCTTTGGAAGGTGGGCAGGGGAGAGCCAAGGAGGAAGGTGCTGGCTTCAGGGAAATGGCAGGACCGAGCATCCGAAGCAGAAGAGATGGGAGACATTCAGGGAAGGGCATCGCCTTCTTTAATTTGCTTTTTTCCCCCTTTTTAGGGCCACACCCGCGGCATATGGAGGTTCCCAGGCTAGGGGTCTAATCAGAGCTGCAGCTGAGGCCTTCGCCACAGCCACAGCGACGCGGGATCTGGGCCACGTCTGCGACCTACACCACAGCTCACGGCAACGCCGGATCCTTAACCCACTGAGCGAAGCCAGAGATGGAACTTGTATCCTCATGGATACTACCCAGGTTCTTAATCCCTAAGTCACAGCAGGAACTCGGTTTTTTTTTCTTTTAGGGCATCCCTTTTTTAAATGTTTTTTGTTTATGAAACTTTATTAAATCATAAAATACATTCATTATAACTGGTTTTTCTTTTTCTTTCCCTTTTTTTTATTTTTTATTTTTTTGCTTTTTAGGGCCACACACTCAGCATATGGGGGTTCCCAGGCTAGGGATCAAATCAGAGCTACAGCTGCCGGCCTACACCACAGCCACAGCAACTCAGGATCCAAGCAGCATCTGCAACCTACACTGCAGCTCACGGCAATGCCGGATCCTTAACCCACTGAGTGAGGCCAGGGGTCGAACCCACATCCTCATGTATGTTAATCGGATTCATTTCCACCGAGCCACAACGGGAATTCCCTATAATTGCTTTTTCTGTGATCTGCCTCACACAAGTAAAAAGTTCTTGCTTTATGTTTAAAGAATTTGACTCATTTGACAGGATCGAAAAATTCTTGTTTCTTCTGAGATGTGTTCATGACGAAAGGTCATTCCTTGATCTCATTTTATGTTTTTGTCTGTTGCTGTCTTGTCCTGCCTATGACTAGCCACATTAAGACCAACGAAGATGTCTTTCTGTAAATTATCACAATTTAACAATGCCTTATGCATAAGCATTTCAAGAGACCGAGTTGCAAATTAAATTTGGGGTATTTAATTGTAATAATTAGTCAAAACATTCTAATATACGTCACCCATCGCATTGCTACTTTCTCTGTATATCACACTTCTCTGCTTCCAGAATGGCTGTGCTTGCTTTACAGTGTGGTTTTTCCAAAGAATATAGCCTTTCTTCTATTACAGACATAAAACATTAATACACAAAACTTGGGGAACACTCGGGGAAAAAAAAGATAGACTCCAAATCATTTGTAAGCCTCATTATAAGCACCACTTTGTTTTGCTTCATTGGTGTTAATTCTTCTTTACTTTTTTCACGTTTCACTGAAGCGTAGTTAATCTACAAGGTTGCGATCATTTCCGCTGTACAAAGTGACCCGGTCGTACTCAGACACACATCCTTTCTCTCTCAGTCTCTTCCCATGTAGACGTCGCGGAGCACCGGGCAGAGCTCCCTGTGCGGTACAGCAGGTCCCCGCTGGCCCCTTGCCCCTCAGTGTCAGCACTTCTGTGAGCGGGACCCTTGGCCCGGGCGCCCAGACGGTGGCTAAGGCTCTGTCCTCAACCCCACGTCCTGCTCTGATCTGAGCACTTAGGGGACCACTGTGGGGGCAGCACGGATGGACTGGGCAAATGGAAAGGCACAGAGACTGGACGTGCTCGTCACGTGGTAGGTACAACATGCAGGGGACAGATATGCCAGTGAAATACTAGGGATCGAGGAGACAGGGTTCGTTCACAGGAATCACGTACTTCCCCTTCGGAGCCCGTTCACTGCAGACAGGCGTTAAAAGGACCATAAAGAACTGTGAAGGGGTGCTGAGTCAAACAGTGGGTCTGGAAAGTATTCATCCAGATACAGCAACAGCCATTAACCCAAAGTCTTTTACACTGTCATTCTTTCAAAATGAAACCTTTCGAGTTCCCTTTGTAGTTCAGTAGGTTAAGAACCCAACATAGTGTCCGTGAGGACGTAGCTTCAATCCCTGGCCTCGCTCAGTGGGTTAAGGATCCGGCGTTGCCGTGAGCTGTGGTGTAGGTTGCAGATGTGGCTCGGATCCCACGTTGCTGTGGCTGTGGTGTAGGCCGGCAGCTGTAGTTCTGATTCGACCCCTAGCCTGGGAACCTCCACATGCCTGAGGTGTGGCCCTTAAAAAAAAAAAAAACAGAAAGAAAGAAAGGTTTCTCATAAGAAAAATGCTACTGCCAAAAGTCTTACCATGATTGCTTGGAGCCAGCTCACACTAGTGCACAAGACCCAGCTGTCAAATTTTGAGATTTTCAAACCAGTTATTAAACCTAGCCATTATACAAAAAGGTATAAACACTTAAAACTCAGCATTTTCTAATTACTGAATTGCATTTTACTCTGCTCTGTCGTCTTGAGGTTCTTCACTGTCGCTGGTATCCAGATGCCAGAAATTCTCTGTGCTGGTGTCCACTGGCCGTGTCTCCCCAACAGCACAGTCTACGTGGTCACACTGTGAGCTTGGAACCGGCCGTGATGAATGTGCTTACATCAAGAATACAGCCAAACACCACAAATCACTGCAGGCCTCTGACCCTCAACCCCAAGTGAGGCTTCTTAAGTGTTTGTATACATAGCCTACCATGTCTTCTGCACATTTTGTGATGAGAATTAATTAAGGGGATTGCTCGTATATTTATTATAATACAAACCAGTTATCATAGGAATTGTCCATTGCAAATCATAGCTGTTAGAGGTTCCTATAGGACTCCTTTTCAGAAGTAAACGCTTGAGAGGGAGAGCATCAGATCTGCACCCACTGCTCCAAGCATCTGTTTTAGGAACTGCCTGACCATTTGGTTATCTGAGAGCATTTTTTTTTTTTTTTAATGGCTGTCCCTGCAGAGTATGAAGTTCCCAGGCCAGGGATTAAAACTGAGCCGTGGCTATGACCTACGCCACAGCTGCTGCTGGATCCTTTAATCCACTGTGCCAGGCTGGGGATCCAACCTGCTTCTCCACAGCGACCCAAGCCGCTGCAGACAGGTCCTTCACCCACTGTGCCATGGTGGGAACTCCTAAAAGCATTTTTTAAGCCAATATTATCCTGGGAAAAAATTCACTCTAGCATCATACATTCAGACAAAAAGACTTCAGAATCTTAGCTTGTACACTACTCTGTATCGGAAAATAAAGATTTATTCCATTTTCCTGGATTGCAGGCAATAGATTTCCATTCTCTAGGAACTGACTTGAGACTCACTGCACATCCACAGACTGTCTTTTGACTTCCATGTATTATTTTTACACCTGTGTTTACTGCCTTATCGCTTTGGTGATACTTTCTCTTGATTCGAAAAAAAAAAAA
>PVHT021183584.1:4181618-4217878 GCA_004024745.2 Catagonus wagneri
CTCCTGCACACAAGCCCCGCTGGCCTTCAATGCCAGATGCTCCGGGGGCTCTTTCTCCCTGTGCCCGATCCCCAGGCGTGGGGTTTTGACGTGGGGCTCAGAACTCTCAGTCCTGTAGCTAAGTCTCTGTGATGCAGTTACTTTCCAGTCTGTGGGGCTTCCCACCCGGGAGGTATGGGGTTGCTTCTATAGCGTAATCACCCCTCCTACCTCTTGATATGGTCTCCTCTTTGTCTTCTGGAGTAGAATATCTTTTTTGGAAGTTTACAGTCCATTTGGTTGAAGGTTGCTCGGCATTTGTTTGTAGTTTTGCTGTTTTTCGGGAGAGAAGTTTAGCTCCAGTCCTTCTATTCCGCCATCTTAATCCAATCTCCTGAAAGCTGACTTTTAAAACCCAAATTAATTTGTTTCTAACCATGGTAGTTTTGCCAATATATTTACATGCCAGAGCAAATGAACTCACCACTGAATTTCTCTAACCAATGGATGTAGCCCAGATTTATACAGGAGGAGCCCAACACCGCCCCCAGGAGAACAAAGCCAAGACTACCTGCGCTCCCTGCCGTGGCATCTCAAGCAGTTGCTGGTCAGATGATTTGGGTTTTACCTCTGCAGTAGCTCTTTTTCTTTGTCGCTCTTTTGGTGCTGGGACCTCTTTATCAGACTGGATAACCCAACAGCTACTGGAAAGTTTGATTCAGTTTTTCTTTTCCTTCTACTGGCTGGGAGAGGCCTCTAGGAGCCTTGCGTGTATAAGAGGTGCATTTTAATTCATAAACCATATACTAGGTTTTAGTATAATGAAATCTGAAGATCAAGAGGGAAAGCATTTACATAAGGCATCTATGACATAGCATTTTTTTAAATTATAGTTGCTTTACAGTGTGCCAATTTCTGCTGTACAGCAAAGCGACCCGGTCATACATACATATACATTCCCTTTCTCATATTATCTTCCATCACGTTCTGTCCCAAGAGATGGGATATAGTTCCCTGTGCTGGACAGCACGACCTCACTGCTTCTCCATTCTACATGTCATAGTTTGCATCTCCTAACCCCAAACTCCCCATCGATCCCACTCCCTGCCCGCCTCCTTTGGCAACCAGTCTGTTCTCTGTGTCTGTGAGTCTATTTCTGTTTTATAGATAGGTTCATTTGTGCCACTTTTTAAAAAAAATTTTTGGCTTTTTTTTTTTTTTGCCACACCCACAGCATACGGAGGTTCCCAGGCTAAGGATCGAACTGGAGCTGCAGCTGCTGGCTTACACCACAGCCACAGCAATGCGGGATCCGAGCCACATCTGCAGCCTACACCACAGCCACAGCAATGCAGGATCCAAGCCACATCTGCAACCTACACCACAGCCCACAGCAACGCCAGATCCAGATCCTTAACCCACTATTCGAGGTCAGGGATCAAACCCGCATCCTCTTGGATACTAGTCGGGTTCGTGACTGTGAGCCATGATGGCAACTCCCTGTGCCATATTTCAGATTCCACATGTAAGTGTCAAAAAATGTGGAACGCTTCACAAATATGCATGTCACTCTTGTGCAGGGGCCATGCTAATCTTCGAGGTATCGATCCAATTTTTGCTGCTGAAGCGAGCACTCTGCTGTAGTACCATTTAAGAAATAGATGGAATTTAACACTGTACATTACATTTAGCCATTGATCGTAGCTGGTGGACTCCAACCTCCCCTAGATCTATGAAACCAAATAGGAAGACACGAGTCTAATGACGTCAAAACATCCTATTAACTGTGTGGGCACTTCGACGAGCTACGCCTAGGAAGAGATCCACATACGAGATTCTAGAAGACCTTAATATACCATTTGATTTAAGCCCTCGCTACCGCTGACGGCTGCAGCACCCAGGGTGGAAGGACAAAGTCTGGAGTTCCTCCTTCTTTTCACAGGTCTTTCTGAGAGGACGCAAAGTGGGAAGATACAGCAAGGGTCTTAGGCAGAAAAAACAGGAAAAGAATTTGAACACACAGAGCAACTGAATCTTTATCTTTTCTTCCAAAAAGGTTCTCAGCATTAGAGCTAAGAAGCATCTGGCTATGCTTTAAGCAACAAAGTCGTTATCTAACTAATTGCATAGTTACGTGTATTTAATAAGTGCAAGCCCTGAGTGGGGAAATTTTTTTTCTAGGTAATGCATTCTCCAAAGACGTTTCAGGTATATGCTCTCTTTAATAGATGATAGATAGATAGATGATAGATAGATAGATAGATAGATAGATAGATAGATAGATAGATGGCAGACAGACAGATTTATATGAAATACATAACTGACCCCATTTCCCTCTCTCCACCCTTTCCCCATTCCCTGTGAGACCCAGGAGGGCAGGGTCTGTCAACCCCTCCTTCCTGTGCCCACGTGAATAAATGTCCAACATGCAACACAAATACCTAAACTAACCTCCTGCCCTCCATTCCGAAATGGCAGCCCCATACTCACTACAAACCACACGACCACCTACTCAGGATGAAGAAAGTGTTTGGCTGAAGAAACCTCAGACGTCCTCCTAGGAGCACAGTTTCTGTTTTGACCCAGGAACTCACGCAGGAGCATCACCGCTTTCACATGGTTTTGATAAAAGCCTCCTAGAAGGAGCATCTTAAGTGAGGCGCATATGGCAGCACTTGGCAAAGCCCCCCCCCCAGAGAGAGCTGATGTCAGTAAATCAGGCTCCTTCTCCTGTAAAGTCCATTTGATGTTGCTAAGGAAAAAACAGCACTGAAACATTAGTCATCTAGAATACGCTGTTCAACTTGGAAAGCCACAGAATGTATCCCTGAGGAAAATTAACCCGCGGCTAGCTCTGCAAACCAAGCAGAAGTTTTCTGAGACTGGAAATTTGATTTAAGGAATCATTTTTGCACAAATAGATTTACATTTGCATTTCCAGGTAAACAGAAGCAGCATATGCAACCTTCCAGCTAAAAATGGGGGTGAGGTTGGCTGGATAGGAAGAGTTAGGGGGAAATTACAAGACGATAACTCTTGAAATGATATGATGAAAGTTGTAGTCTGGCAATTTTTTTCTCTCTGATTTAGACAATAAGGAAAGAAAATTACAAGTACTTTCAGCAATGAACTTGAGTTCCGTGTAACCAGCTGTAGAAGTGAGACTGACATATATTCTGAATGACATTAGCAGTCCACTCCTGTTTATTTAACTCTGAGTTACCATCCTTCTGATATTGAGTTAATGGGGGGGGGAGACATACCATCATCTTGTCAAGCTCTGCAGAGGCACAGATCTGATTTCCCAACGGGAAATTATAAACATATCTTCTTTCCTGTTGGGATAAAGTCAGAACTGTAGCTCATTTCCTATTGGCCTTTTACTGGCTGCCTCCATGTCACTGTTAATGTAGAAGCAGCGAGGTTGTTTGTGTATTAGAATCGTGATCGTGAAAATTATCTGTGCAGGAAAAGAATGCAAAAGGCAGCCTAGAATACAGGAATATGAGATAATCAAGTGCATATGTTGGCTTTTTAACTGAAATTTCAAAGTAAAATCTTGAATGTACATAACTAGCATATGTTTTCCTTCAGATGGATTTTTCCCCCTCTCATCTGAATATGTTGCTTTTTTCTTTGTTAGAGTCAGTAAGTATTTGTTAAAAGGCTCATTTTACTGAAACCATGTTTTTTTTCTTTTTTGGTTAAATGCAGTGATGTTTATCAGAAGCAGAAGGTGAAAACTATTTAGAATGTCTGATCTATACCGAGCAAGGCATGAGCACAAAGACCTCTCAGGAAGGGAACTCCTCTTCCATGAATTAGAACTTGATGGGAGTGAGGAGTTCCGCGGAGCTTTTCACTCCCTCAATGGATGTTTGGGAGAAAAGACAAATTCCTGCAAAAGGAACAGAGTATCAGCGAGTTTCGTCACCACTGGACCTGGGTAAAGTCGTGGAATTCTGTCTCTCCCAGGGGAGCCCCTCAGCTGAGCGGCCACTTACTCCCCATTGCTTCATGGCATGCAGGTCAGATCACCAGCCCTTCAACCTCCTTCTTTTTTCCTTCCTCACAAAAGCCCGGGTCAGACCCTCTGGTATCTGCAATCATAGTCAGGAAAAGGATCCCTACCTCATCCTAAAGGCCTCAGTGGAGAAACCAAAAGTAAAATGGAGAGATTTCATGGACCTTTAATGAACACCATTAAGTCACCACTAAAACCGCATTTCAGTGTTTCTCAGAGTGGCATCATTTCTTCCCTAGTTGATCTTTAAGTCAGCAGAAGTTCATTCCTCTTCTTGTACTAATTACAAGAACAGGAAATTGGGTATACCAATTGTATTTATTCATCTCCAAAGTGGTTCCCGTGAGCCTGCTGTGCATTAGGCACTATCTAGACCCCAGGATGCAGGGGTGATGAGACAGAGTCACCGAGCTCATAGGGTTTATGTTCTAAGCGAGAATCCCAACAACAAAAAATAAAGGCGTCATGCCACAGTCACAGTGATAAGGGCTCAGAAGACAAAGCAGAGTCAGGGGTGGAGGGCGGCTGGAGAGAAGACAGCCAGGTGGTTGGGGAAGATTCTCTGCAGAGGTGACATCTGAACACAGACTGTATGCTGACGATGTGGAGAAGCTCCCAGGAAGGGTTCCAAGCCAAGCGGAAGCTTGAGAAAAGAAGAACCGAGACGTAAAAGGAATAGTAGTAACGCTGATGGAGCACGGGAGGCTGACCGTCAGCATGAGGTCAGAGAGGCCAAGGTCAGATCTCGAGGGGCCTCTTGGATGAGGTAAAGGACTCTGGGTTCTTAGCATGATAGGAAGCCACTGGAACATTCCCAGTATAGAAGTGACACAGCAGACTTATACTGAAGATAAAACCCCTCTGATGGCTACAGGAGGAACTGCCATGGGGGAAGCGTGCGGCCAAGGGGGGAGAAGGGCAGGAGGAGAAGCAAAGACAAGCAGGCAGGAGATGATGGAGGGGACTCAGACCAGCCAGGAGCTGATGGGGCACAGGTGGCAAGAAGATGCCAGACTCGGATCTACTGAAAAGGAGGAGCTGGCGGACTGGATGCCAGGGGAGAGACTGATAGCATGGACAAGGGTACTTGTAGCATTATAAGTGGAAGAGTGGAGTGATCATTTATGGAACAGGGAAGACTAGGGCGAGAGCAGTGGGGGGAGCTTCACATCGGCCTCGGTAAGTGCGAGATGGGTAGGACAGACGTCAGCATAGAGCTCCGAGAGGTGCTCAGGGCTGCGACACGAATTTACGAGCACCAGAATACTGACGGCATGTAAGTGCACAGGACAGGGTGAGACTCCAGGAAATGGGCTCAGATGAAGAAGAAGTGTGAAGGCTGAGCGCTGAACTGAGATGTTCTCTGAGTTAGCAACAGAAGAGAGGAGAGCCAGCAGTGCAGACTGAGGAGACACGGGGAGGTGGAAAGGACACTGGGAGGTCCCCGTACCCTGGGGGCCAAAAGCAGAATGAGTTTTAGGAGGATGAGGCGTCCCGACATCATGTGCTCCCAAGACGTTAAGCACGGTGACCATGGGACCTTGATAATTATATCTTGTCTAAGGCATGGGTGGTGCCAGAGGAGAAGGAGCTGAAGAGAGAACTGGTGATGAGGAGGTGGAGGGGCTGTAGAGACAACGCTTTTCTAGATGGATGGTTCCAAGGTCACAGAGGACTAGGGCTGAGGCTGAAGGCACTGCGGATTCTCAGAAGGACATTTTCATTCTTGTGGGAATTAATATGTACATTTGCTGATAGTTGTGATCTAGAACAGAAAGATAAACTGATGGGATAGGAAAGAGAGAGGATAATTTCAGTATGGAGGTCTTTGGGTAGGTAAGACCCAACGTGCACTTCAAGGAGTTGGCCTCAGGAGCAGACACAAGTGTTATAGGAGACAGATGCACAGAGAATGGGCAGAGATGCCACCAGGCTGGTAGATTTGATGGAGGACAGACAAGTGAGTTCTTTTCCTAGGAGCTATTTTTTTTTTTTAGTGAAATAATAAGTAAAGCTATTATCTAAGAGTGAGATGAGAAAAGGGGTAATTGGAGTTTCCAGGAAAGAGAAAATGTGAAATAACCACCTCCTCCAAGTGGAAGAATTAGTCAACTAGGTAGTTAAAGCTGATTTTCTGGGCGCTGTGGAAAGCTTACTTGAAAACGTTGGCCATAAATGTCAACTGAGTTCATTCAGCTTCCGCGTGGGTTTTTGTTCAGCCGATCCTGATGCTCACGGGTAGGTAAGGAGTGGGTGAGAAGTGGAGTTCTTCCAAGTGAATGCAATGGAGAGAAGGTCTAGGGCATAGATTAGAAAACTCCTTCTGTAAAGACTCGGACAGTAAATATTTTAGTAATATTTTAGGCTTGTATTGTGGGCCACAGGGTGTCTCTAAAACTACTCAGCTCACTCTTTCAGCGCAAAAGCAGCCACAGACAATACCTCAATTCAAGGAGGTGGCTGTGTCCAACTCCACACTGCTTATATAAAACATGTCCATGGGTTGATTTGGCCGCAGGGTCTTAGTTTTCTGACCCATTGTCTAGGGAATTGTGAGCCTATCTGAGAGGTCTATCATAGCGACTGAACCAGGGCTCGAAGCCGGTGATGGATGGGCTGGATCCAAGGATGGGATGGGTTGCAAGTGGCCTGGAAGCCCCATGGGGTCAATGAACTACTGGAATAGGGGTGCTAAAGCAAATGAACTGGAAAGAGAGAAGTCGCTTCTTTGAATACCTTTTGCTTAAAAATTAAAATCTAATTGTTGGAGGTGCTGGCCTCATGGGATAAGAGCCCTATGAGGATGGGAACCTGGCAGCTTGGAGCTTGGTGGGCATCCATTAAATGTCCCGGGGCTGAGTCTTGGTGGGGGAAGCAAGGTGGTACCGAGAGCAAGGAAACTGCTCTCGAACTGGGGCACATCGAGTCTTCCTAAGTCTCCTCTATAGAGAGCCACAGGCAGCAAGACGGGCTGGACTTCCAGGACTCGGCCCTCTCCCAAACCCTGAAAGTAAGTGATGGTGCAGCCAAAGAGAAGTCATTTTGCAAGAGTATGTGTGCCCTACATTTTCTTTCATTCATTTGTCAGTTACTTCTGGCGTGCCTGCTACCACCTCTCCTCCAGACCATCGTTTGGTTATGTCTGCGGACGAGTGGCGGAGACGGGGTTACTGCTGCTCTTGTAAAATAACTGACAACTTTCACCCAACATTCTTGATATATCTTTCTCAAGAAATGCAGTATTTACATTGTAAGTCTGCTCCTTAGGAAAACTTAACGGTCCTTAAAGATATAAAGTATTGTTATTGATAGTCAGTTTCCCAAATTAACTGTTTGTTTATTCATTCATCTCATATGTTGGCCAGATAAAAATATTTAAGGCAGAGTTTCTGCCCTCAGGATATTTAGACTGGAATTGGAGTGGATTATGTAAATAAATAATTGCAAGACACTGAATTAATTGCTACGACAGAGCAAAAAAAGTAATCATTTATCGTTCACCACAAGTTTCTTTATTACTGCTTTCTCTATACCAGGCAGATAAAAATAGATAAGATATTTTCTTTGCTGTCAAGACACTTAGAGGTTAGGTGTGGATATTTCAGTGAGTAACTGCAAGACACTACACTTACTGCTGCAGTAAAAGGCATGAATAAGCCACAGTGATGACACAAAGGAAGGAAGGATCACTCTGCTTGGGAGGTGAGGAAAGCTTTCACAAAAGAGAAAATTCCCGACCGGGTCTTGTAAGGTGATTAGGATATTACCAAAAGCAAAGGAAACGTCAAGGGCAATTGGCAAATAGGTAGCGTCTGAGTATATGGCTGGAGAACTGGGACAGCAAAGGGGAGTAACGGGTCATGAAGCTGAGAGAGAGGAGAGCCAGAGAAGAAGATGCTAGAAGGAGGAATCCAGACCCCCCCCCCCAGGCAGGCTACGTGGCAGACCCCGAAGAGGTTCATTAGGAAGGTAAACATCAAATTTGCATCTCAGAGAAACGGTGGAGAAAAGATTAAAGGAAAGTGGGACTGGAGGCAAAATGTTTCCAGTTCCCTTTTCTTTTTTTTTACTTCCAAAAATGTTTTTGGGTTATGACCAAATAAATGGACATCATAACCACTGATGGGCCAAGTTATGAAACACAAAAATTCAGAGCTGGATGCTTCACCTGGTCCTTCCTCATTTGCACCTGTGCTGCTTGAGGTCCCCTCCTCTGCAGTCAGTGCTTAGAGCCATCTTAGAGCACAGACCAGGTCCCATGGCCAGTATTCATACATGGTGCCTTCTCTGACACCAAACTGGGAATTCCTCGAGGACAAGGAACAAGACTTATTCACCTTCGTGTATATCTGCCTAAGGTCTCCTTGTACAGTCTCGACAGTGAGGACTGAACTGAACCAGACACTTGTTGCTTTGGATTCAACAGACATCACATCCCTGGAGCCGGCAGGGGGAACTAATGTCTGCCAGCTCTCTTCTTAGCAACCTGAGGCCATACCTACCAGAGGAAGCAGCTCAAACTTCTAAAAATTGCAGAACTGAATAATCTTAAATGAAAAAGAATGAGTGCTCTGCTGGGTTTAATGTGATTCTAACTTCTTCAAAGTACGTATTTTTAAACTTGTTTGTAATTTGTTCCCTAAGATGGTTCCTTATCATACAATATATGAACATGACATAAAAGCAATTTTTGAGGCAATATTAGAAAACACTAAAAGCAAAGCTAGAAAATGATGTTGTACACAGATAATCAGCTTTTTATGTCTCTATTAATCTCTGCTGCTTCAGGCATTGTTATCTCCATAGTTTTATAACATCACCTGCTTAAATTGGAGCCACACTGCTCCATTGTACAAACAGAAGAGCTGTTTTCGTAAACTTGATTTATCCATTTTTTCCCTAAACGTTGCCTAGCACAAATGGATAGCTGTGGCACCATTTTAGTAGCATATTAGCCATCTGATGAGAACTAAGATCAAAAATGAATTCCACATTGTGTTCTTTCAAGTATAATTTAAAATTTTTAAATATACTGATGCCCTTCAGCACTATGGAATCGATAAAACACAGCTCTCTATAAAAGTCCTAAGATACAGGTGGGATCTTGAGAGTTGTGCTATTTTTAAGAACAGGGACTAATAAACTATGCACTGGTTGAAGAAAGAGAATAATCCTTGAGTTATCTGCAGGAATGAGGGCGACACTAGGCCTAAATATTACTAGTTTGAGGTCTCTGGTTATGATGCTAAGAATGAGTGTGTCCTTTGCAAACTTATAGTACAATTTGTTTACAAGCTAATGCTAGACTGCTTGCCCATATGGCCAATGTACACACAGAGGAACATTCTCAGAGCAAGTTGTTTTTCTTCCTCTGGGCAAGGAAGACCTCAGCTACTTAACGCTTATCTTTTCACAGTAACACTTAGCACTTAACATAACAGACCTGCATACTGTAAAACATACCACATTTCTGTGAACTATGTCTTGTGGCATTAGGTAATTTTGATAGCTAATATGTCACTGAAGATGAAGAGGCTGTACTGACTTTCCAGGGTGGGGAGGGTCGGGGAGAGGCAGAGGAGGCAGTCTTCAGTTGGATCGCCCTGTGGGGTCGCGCCGGTTGGGAGTTCTTTTATTACTGAATTTCTTCACGTAAAAGGTGAAGAGTCGTCAGGAACTTCCCACCGGCAGAAGGTACCGAATCGGTGTGAAACGATGCCTTATCCACTGGTCAAAATACGACACTGGTTACCGCCAGAAACCTTAGTAGAGGGCCTTTCATCAAGGAATCCTGCAGAAGACACGGCCAGTTTTCCCTGGCCCAGGCATCACTGCAAGTCTCATTTTCGCTCGGGCCGTTTGCACTCTAGGACACCTCCAGGCAGGTGAAGTTTCAGGAGCTCTAATAAGAACAGCAACAACGATCTGGGCTGAAGAGGAAGTGAATTACATGAGTCACTGAGGCAGGCTGTCAAACCACTCTCGTTCTGTGGTGTCTGAGCTCCTTTGGATGTGGTCCTAGAAAGCAGACGTGATGTTTACTTTATGTGTTAACTTGGAGGCTGTTTGGGGTGAGATTATTTAAATCAGTGAACTTTGAGTAAGCAGATTGTGATCTATAACGTGAATGGATCAGATCCAACCCGTTGAAGACCTGAATAGAACAAAAAGACCAGGCTTCCCCGTGGGGTGGGCTGGGGGTGGGTTCCGCCTGCCTTCAGATGGCATCTGCTCCAATGACTCTCTTTGGAGGGCTTTGAACGAAGAGGCATTGAGACAGTCAGGGTGAGCACTGCCGATAAACCAAGTACTTATAAGACGGTTTGCTGCCACCTTCTAAACCCACAAGAGGTTCACCAAAGAGGGCGTGGGAACCGGGAGAAGCTCCAGCGGTGAGCTAAGCGGGAAGGGCCTTCCTTCAGCGGGAAGAGGAAGATCACGCATTCACGCGCCAAGAACTAGAGACATTAAGAAATGTGCTGGGCCCTGAGGACCCAGACGGGCACCCACGCCCACGAGTGTCCTGTGGATTTAGCTTTCGGTTCGATACACCATTATTTGACCCCGGAAAGGTCGCTTATTGTCTCTGAGCTCTGTTTTCTCACCTGTAAAATAACATGCGTGGAGAGCTAGAGAAGCCAGCAGTGTTGAGTTGTCCTATGAAATAGGGATCATTTAGTGGTGGGTTTTCCTTTAATGTTATTCAGCTCTGAATCCTATCCGTTCTCTCTGTGGCCATAATGGTGATATGTTCTTTAGAGAAATAATGTTTTAAGGTTTTTTTTTCCTTTGGTCAGGGAGCACTTTGTTAAAAAGAAGTCTTACAGGGAAATTTAAGCAAATGAAATAGATAAAAGTGAAGCAGATCTGTTCAGAGTGACTGGGTCTAGAAGCTTCCCTCCAGTGGCCTCCCCTCCCCTCCCCCACCGCCACGTAGTCTACATCTCAAGCTCGGCAGATTCCAGCTTGAAAGCCTCTGCCCTTGAGAAAGAACCGAGATGAATTAGGAAGAGGGAGAATGAAATAAAGTTAGGAATCGCAGGAGCAGCTGGAGGCCAGCAGGATTTTAGAGATACACAATCTGGAAGTACTTCTTGCTCTGGCACGGCGAACTCCAGCAAACGGCACGGGCAGGAGCTGAGGGGGGACAGCTGCAAAGCCGGGGTCAGAGGTAATGGGTACCACGGGTAAAAGGACAGGAGGGAGCAAATGTGCACGATGTGGGGTTACTCCGTCCCCGGCTTCAGACAACACAGGAGAAAAGATAGGAAAGAGAGAAGGAAGGAGAATACCTCCCAAACATGGTTAAGAGGCTTAAAAGAAGGAGACTTTTTCCTTTACCTAAAAAGAGGAAGCAAGGAAAACTTAGAAGGAACTTTTCTTATACACTTTCTACGAATGTGTAGATTGAATGTTGTTATTTCCATCACAACCAAAGAAGATGAGAATACCACCAGAGACAGTGGCATGAGTTCTCTTTTCCCTAAAAGCAACTTAACTCTGGAACTTAACCAAAGCTTGAAGCAATCTAAGGGGCATTTATTCACATAAAAGAGAAAACTCTCAGTGAGAACGGTGAGCTTTGCGGTGTTCCCACTTGCCTCATCTTCATCCTTCCCTGCACAGCTTTGCAGCAGCCTTGAAGATGAAAAGCTGCAAATTGTGGTGAAAACCAGCAACCTGACAGCCTCTGGGGGCAGAGTAGGGCTGCTCCCAGGAAATCACCCTTATCTGACCTGTCTGGTATTTCCCTGTTCTATAACCCTTTCAAGGTTACCTTTATTTGACCTGACCTAGAGCTCAACCTGTACAAACAGCCTTTTCCCCATGGACGTTTGTTGAAAATAATCAGAGGCAATCAAACATTGTGGTTGCCTGAAGCAGAAAATAACTGTTGAGGCAAACAAAATCCTGACCAAAATGACTAATAAGAAAGGCTGGGGTGTAAGATGTCCATAAGGAGCTACAAAAGGCTAAAGTATATTCCTGGAAATCTAGAAGGCCACACTCATATTAAGGCCAAACAGATTCCCAGAGCTGTGTCCATGCTCATTAAGACTATAGTGGAGATAAACAAAATAGAGAATAGAAGAAAACAAAATCAATGAAACCAAAAGTTGGCTCTTTGAAAAGATCAACAAAAGTGGCAAACATTTAGGTGAACCGACCAAGTGAAAAGAGAGAAAACTCAAAGTACAAAGATCAGAAATGAAAGACGGAAATATCACTACTGGCCTTACAGAAATAAAAGATTCTACGGGAATACTATGAACAATTGCATGCCAACAAATAAGATACCTTACATAAAATGGGCTAGTTCCTAAAAAGACACAAACAAGTAAATAGAAACTGATTCAACTAAAAAATGAAAAATATGGATTGATCTATAACAAGTGAAGAGACTGAATTAATAATAAAAATTTCCTATGCCCCTCCCCAAAAGCCTAGGACCAGATGGCTTCATTGGTAAATTCTATAACATGTTTAAAGAAGAATTAACATAATAATTCTTCACAGACTCACCCCTAAAATAGAAAAGCAAGGAATGTCGCGGGGGAAACCCATTCTATGAGACCAGTATTATCCTGATGGCAAAAGAAGACAAAGACTTGCAAGAAAAGAAAACTGCAAGCCAATATCTCTTATAAATATAAACACAAAAAATCCTCATAAAAAGACTAGCAAATTGAACAGCAATATATCAAAAGGATGATACACCACGTCAATTGAGATTTATCTCAGGAATACAGGTTGAGTTGAGTTAATCAATCAATGTGCTATATCACACTATCAGATTAAAGGACACAAACTACAGAATCATCTCAATGGATGCAGCAAAAGTATTTGACAAATCCAACACCCTTCATGAGAAAAAATACTTAACTAGAATTGAAGAAAAATTTTTCAACCCAATAATGGACATCTATGAACAACGCACAGCTAACACACTTATTGGCCCTGGCAGTATCTTCTCTCATCTGGGTCAAAGGGTTCTGTCGCAGAGATAAAACTCTTCTACTGATGGCTGGTGGAGCAGACAAGGAGGCAAGGAAAAGAATTCAGGTAATTAGAAAAACGGTAAAGACAGAATGCTGCGAGACCACTTGAGATTCAGTTCAGGGCTCCCTTAGAGAAGAGGAAGAGCGGTGTGAAGCTGGAAAGGATATGAACCCAGGGGAGGAAACTTGGAGAGACAGTTCCAGAAAACTTAATCCATCACATTCAAGAGTATGGCCAGAATGCAGCCAAGGTTAGAGCTGGGTTGTGAAGAAGCAAAATACAGAAGAAAGAGATTCAGCAAATGGAATTCTAACCTTTTCTGTTTGTTTTTAGCATAGTTTGGGAAATATTTAGCACTCGTGAAAATCATATTTGGTCAAGAGGAGAAGAGTCTTACAAAGCAAGAGAGACTATTGGTGAAGAGGCAGTGTGGAAGGTGGTTATTCGCTGGGACTGGGAGGGTAAGAAGGAGGCTGCTTTATCCCACAATAGAGGGTTATTTTGTTCTGTTTTCTGAATTTTTTGAAAATGTTATTAAAGTATAGTTGATTTACAGTGTTGTGCTAATTTCTGCTGTACAGCAGAGTGACCCAGTCTCATATATAAATACATACACACACACACACACATACATACATAGACACACATATGCATTTTATTCTCATATTGTCTTCCATCATGTTCTATCCCAAGAGACTGGACATAGTTCCCTGTGCCGTACATCAGAACCTCATTGCTTGTCCATTCTAAATGTCATAGTTTGCATCTACCAACCCGAAACTGGGTGAGGCCAGGAGCTGAGAAGCAGGTCCGGTTACAATATGTCATAGAACAAACTCTATTACTTCAAAGAGTATCAAAAATAAACTGGCATTTTGCTCTTGGGTTCATCCCTTCTCTTCCAATAGAGCATATAAGGACAATTCTATTTCAATATGTTTCCATCATCCCAGGTCCTGAAGAATCTAAAGTATTACTTCTCATCAACAATGCTAATAAATTCCAAAATGCCTAACAATTAAAATTTTCCTCCATAGACACACCACGGGGGACTACTGTACTTAGAAAACAATTTTTGCTGTGAATGGAAAATTTCTCTCTTAAGAAGTCATTTCCTAGTCATCTTCATTAATAAAACATGATAGATTATTATTTAAAATTAAATCGTTATATACGCTGTTCATTATTTTAAAGCCTAGGCTCAGTTGAATTTAAGGCAAGTTTACACTTGCTCTGGGGATAGTGATTTAATTGACCAGTGATTTAACTGATAACATTTCAAGTACAGAAAAAAAGGGAGTATAAAATTTGTACACAAAAGCAGAGACTAGTAAATTTCCTCTTTTTATTGCAGCTGGATATTCTACATGACAGAAGAAATTAAACTGGGATTTAGAAACTCTCATATTGTAGAGTGGAGGGCGTTTATGATTTTACTTTAATTACCTTCCAATTTTTATCTGTTGCCTAAATTAATCAATGAACATTCTTTCATCTTCCACTTATTATTATCGTATCCCTTGAGCAAAATTACTTTCTCTGTGTCATATCAGAGATGGACCAAGAAAAAAGAATTTACAGAAATAAAACATTGCAATGATGTTTTCAAAATTTTCTCGAACAGGGACAGTCATCAAGTATCCAATGTGTCAACGTGTCCGTATTTAAATGATGGTGATGGCTATATTTCAGGGTCGTTCAGGCTCCCAACTTTTTTAGATTTTCCCACATAGTCGTCTGCTTTGCATATCTGTGGACATGTATGTGGTTAGCTACTTTTGGTAGAAGCAAAGAAGCCTGTGACGCTACAGACGAATTGGCATTGGATTGTAGCAGATGGACTGCCACCAAACTTTAGGAAGTTTCCACCTGCTTCCACTTTACTAGCAGGTGGACAGATAACCACAGCTGATACGCTGGGAGCATTTTTACTCTACTACATACTGTTCTAAGCTTGGAAAATGTCTGAACGCGCTTCATCTTCACAACAACCTTATGAGGTATGTACAGTTAGAATCTCCACCTAGAAAAGGAAGAAACTGAGACACAGAGAATTTTTTTTTTTCTTTAGGCCTGCACCTGCAGCATATGGAGGTTCCCAGGCTAGGGGTCGAATCAGAGCCACAGCTGCCGAACTATGCCACAGCCACAGACACGAGGGATCCAAGCTTCATCCGCAACCTACACCATAGCCCAAGCCAACACTGGATCCTTTAACTCACTGAGCGAGGCCAGGGACTGAACCCGCATCCTCATGGATACTAGTTGGATTCGTTACCGCTGAGCCACAACAGGAGCTCCGGAGGCACAGAGAAGTTACGTACCATGAAAGTGAGCGCCAAAAATGAGGACTTGATCCTCAGCAATTAGGATCCATCTCCATGCTTTTAACTACATCCCCTCTAAATATTATCATTGCTTTAGTATTAAGAAAGTACTGTTTTGAACTTTGATGAAGGTCATTTTGAAGCTACCATCCACCTTTTAAAAAAAATCCACCTTTCTGATAACCTACTACCCATTACTTCTTTAGTGAGTGATAATCCAGTCTTCAAATAAAGACAAGCTATATAGCTATAAACTGATCATCCTGATGGGCTAAAAAATAAATTTTCTTTTATTTTGTTTTCAAACTTAAAAATACATATATTTATTAACACTAATATTTGGGGGAAATTAAAACTATAATTGTATGGAATCATTTTGATATATACACACTCTTTGAAGTAAGTGCTTGTAATTTAATTGCTCTAATTTACTGCAGTACATTATATTACTGCAAAAATCACAAAAATTATATATACCATAATGCTAAGGCCATATACCTGTAAAAACTTCCTTTTTCTAACAATATCCTCAGCACCAGAGGAGAAGAGAGAGAAGTAAACAGAAGAAGGAACAAAGAATGTGCACCAGCTCGAACCCAGGAGGGCTCTCTGACCCCTAGGGCACAGTTCAAGCCGTTCTGGCAAATATTCAAAATGATATTTTCCAGTGGGATCTCCCAGATTAGGCCAATCACAGGAAGCAAACGTGCAAAGGTCTGAACATTTTGAGCCACGCACGCGAGCTGAGATGTTCCGCAGGCAGATTTACGCCCCGGCCCCGGCTCGGGTGAACGCCAGAAGCTTGAGGTTTCTTCTGATTTTCATAGACTGGGGTGTCTTTCAAACTCTATGTCCCTCCCACGTGGGTAGTTCACCCTCACACTCTAAATACTCTCTATAACAATATGCTGTTAGGTTTCTTGGATGTCAGCATTCTGATAAAAGTGTTGTAAGCTGTTCCATGTAATTGCAATGATGACTTTTGCTTTGCTGCTTGACTACACACACACGCGCACGCGCGCACACACACACACACAAACACGGCAGGAAAGGAAGAAAGTCATTTTAAAGGATTCAAATATTGGGAAACAGCTCAGTTAGTGACAGGCACTTTTTTTTAGGTGGAACTCAGAGGCATCCTGCCCAATTCCAAGAAAGCGACTTTAATGGTAGTTTGTATCCTTCAGGTTATTTGAGAAGGAAAATACACAGCAGTGCCCTTTAGATACAAATGGAGAACAAAGATTTGCTTATAATGTGCTGCCTAAGGGAGAAGAGGCTTGTCCATTTCCCTCTGGGAAGTAATCAAGGGGAAAAGCCTAAGGATCTGTGCAAACTCCAAGCTGTTTACGGAAGTCCTTCTATGCCAATGGAACCACGACCTCGGCACCCCCAGTGATAACGGGGTGAACACAGAAGAGAGTCGAATTACAGCCAGCAGAGTATCTGATATGAGGGATTTAATTTAATGATTTGTTATCTATGACTTTCCCTATTTAGCAAATAATTGATTACCGGGCATGGACTTAGAAATCCACCCAGCAATTTGGGCCTTTGTACCAGCCCAGGCTGGTGAGTCTCTGGCTGGGACTGGTTTGTAATAAGACAGATCTGGTTTTCGCCTCCACACCACTTGTTAGTCAAGAGCAAAGAATCCACTGTGAAACTTGGGGAATTCCTTGTCATCGAGGTCTTGGATTCAGAGTCTGCAGTTGAACTTGGAACGAGATGAAATCATCTCATCACAATAACAAACCATATGCAAAAAAAAGAAAAAAAAATGGCACCATGAGAATAAAGAAACTAAAGCTCCTCACACATTAAAAGTGATGACAAGAGTTCCTGCTGTTGCAGGGTGTGCTAAGAACCTGACTGCAGTGGCTCAGGTCAACACAGAGGCATGGGTTTGATCCCTGGTTTTGCACAGTGGGTCAAAGGATCCTGCATTAAGCTGTAACTCAGATTCAATCCCAGCCCAGAAATTTCCATAAGCTGCAGGTGCGACTATAAGGTGATGACAGAAGAGAGATACACTACAAAGTGATGGCCTGGGATTGAGAGGGTGATGCTTGTTTTTGCTGTGCCTTATCCTGGGGTTGTCTTTTTCGCTAAGAATCAGGTAAAAGCTGCTTCTGAAAAGAGAACGTCCAAATCAGAAACGAGAGCATAAGACCCATGGATCTTTATTGTCTCTCTCCCTGGTTGCATCAGCAAGGGTTTAGGATCATGGCTTTTTGAAGTGAGCAGAGCGTCTGCTCTTAAAAATTCGCCAGGGCTTCTGAGGATGCCTTAAAATGTGGTTCAGATTCAGGCTTGAGGAGCAAAGCCTCAGGTGACCACGACAAGGCACTGCCAGGGGGACGGCTGGAAAGTGCAGAAGTCTCGAGACTGCCGCGTGACTTAGCATCAGAACTCCACGTCTGGCTACTGCACACGCGGCCAGTGACGTCCAGCAGAGGAACCTACTGGAGGATGCGTTAGGAACAGTGTAACGCTCCCAATTCCGTGCTCTGAAGGGTTAAGAAATGCCGACTTTGAATGCCTGCGGCAGTGCCGGAGCTCTGCTCTGTGTCTTCTGTCTGGTTTTGCAGTCATTTCAGAAAGTCTCCATATGATGGTGTGGAGTGTTTAAAACGGATGAATACATTACAAAAGGGATCTTTTAGGAGTTCCCTTCATGGCTCAGTGGTTAAGGAACCCGACTAGTATCCATGAGGATGCAGGTTCGATCCCTGGCCTCGCTCAGTGGGTCAAGGATCTGGCATTGCCGTGAGCTGTGGTGTAGGTCGCAGACGAGGCTCGGATCCTGAGTTGCTGTGGCTGTGGTGTAGGCCGGCAGCTGTAGCTCCGATTAGACCCCTAGCCTGGGAACCTCCATGTGCCGTAGGTGCAGCCCTAAAAAGAAAAAAAAAGAGAGAGAGAGAGATCTTTTAAGAGGAAAACACTGTACTCACGTGGGAGACCTCTCCCCCACACCCTTATGCGTGATCTAACCAGACAGACAGACAGACTGCGGACATCTGAAGAAAACTAAGGCAATGGAAAGTTACTATACCCAAGTCTTAAAAGAGGGGAGTTAAAAGACAAACTTATTCATCCTGTCTTATAAGTGTATTTATAATTTGTAAATATAGGATTTGAATTTTAAAAATGAGTTTAGCCCTCTTGTTTTTTACCTTCGGATCACGGGGTGTTTTGTTTGATTTGGTGTTGGAGGGAAGAAAAGACTTTCTCAGGCTTGAGAGCTTGTTTGTTTGTAAGAGCTGAAGATGTTTTGAAATGCAATGCAGGTCCCGCAGCTCTGTCCCCGGCTTCTCAGAGAGTGCCAGTGGTCTCAAGATTGGTGCTTAATAGCTGGATCGTGATCCCAGTGATAAAGATGCTTATCAAGCCCTCTGGTATACAGCGAACTATTACTGACTCCAGTTTACCGCAGCCCTCTCTGACCCTCGGGGATTTACCACCTGCATTCCAAAAGGGCATGGCTTGGTGTTTTTTGTTTATTTACAGTGTGCAATCGTGTTTGTCAAGATCCCTGCACCCTGACTAACCAGTAATTCTTGATCAAATTTTTGATCAAAAAGACACAACCAAAGAGAGCCACAGCGGCTCATCTTCGCAGCTGAGCTGGCAGCCTTCGTAAGAGCACAGTGATCGTCAGGTGCTCTGAGACTCGGGGCAAGCTTTACAAACACCCTCTCTGGAAGCTTATAATAAAGTCGCACACGGCAAACCCTTTTCTCACGCTGTCTCGTGCTTCCGTGGCGGGGGGGGGGGAAGCAAGGAGCAGGGGCCCGGGGGAGGAAAGCATGGAGCAGGGGCCCAGGGTAGGAAAGCAATCATTTTCCTTTTCATTTTCCTTTTTCTTTTCCCAGCTCTGCAACACGCAACTAAAACTTCCACAGGAATCTGAATAGACTTCCAGTGACTAAAGGATCCTCTTTGATTTTCACTGCTCAGCAGCACAAGCCGCACATTCTGAGCACGGAAAGTAGCTCAGCTGAGATGAGCAGCTGAGTCGGTGCTTTTCATAAAAAGCCACTCACGGCCCAAACCCAGGGAATCAATATCTTGGCCCATATTAGCTCTGCAGCTGAGGATTTTAAGGCTCTTTTCAGTGAGACTGGGCACGAAAGCATGATGCCTGCCTCGATGGGGTGGGGGTGGAGCTGATCAGCGTTGCCTTGGGAAGTGAAATGAGCGCTGTTTGTCATCCTCAGCCGGAAGGGACATTGGTCGTGAAATATCCAGCACTGAAGTCTGGTCTGACACGAAGCAGCGAAGCTACTGAGCAGAAAAGGGAAGGTCATTACTTCTGTCTGTCGGGGTTAGAGGAAGGAAACTCATTCTGGACCACCTGCGGCAAAGCTGAGTGAAGACTTCTTAGCATCTTCTATAAATCCACAGCCTCGTCTGGGAGAACGGCATGGCATCATTTTTTCAGATGGCAGGGCTGGTGTTTTCCGATCCTATAGGACATGCTGTCTCCTTATAAATCAGAGCAGCAAGGCTGTCCCTCATACCTAGTTCTCCTTTATCAAGAGACCTGAAGCAAAGCATTGTAAACTTCAGCTGCTTGCAATACATTCAAAACCTCCAGGAGCCCTGTGATGTTTTGTTTACGGGCTCCTGTGAGATAATATTTAAGCATAAATGGGTATTCCTGGCACTTTCTGTCATCACTGCCTCCCTGAAGGACCTGCAGGGGAATCTGGTTTGGAGAACTGAAAGGGTACTCTTGGAGGAGCTCCGTGATGATCTGTGGGGAGATGTGACATGCAGAGATATCCTTTGGAACAAGCCAAAAGAAAAGAAGTTCCAAGGCACAACTTCGATTTTTGGCCCTATGTGCTGTCTGTGCAAGTCCAAGATTCAGATGATAAGCGATTTGATAAGGGGTTTGTCAAACTATTAAGAGAAATTATGAATTAAGATGATTATAAAATATTTATGATTATAAGATGAGCTATAGAAAGTTCTAGAAGTCCAAGGTAATAATACAAAAACTATGCTCTTTCTATAAAATATAATAGGTCTCTCCAAAATATACACATTTGTGTTCCACGTAACTTATAGCCAGTCTTAAGAGTGTAGGCACCATCTCAGACAAAAAAAAAAAAAAAATTGGGGAAACAATCTTAAAATATGTGCCTTTTAAAAATACGTAAAATGTGGAGTTCCCATCGTGGCTCAGTGGTTAGCGAATACGACTAAGAACCATGAGGTTGCGGGTTCGATCCCTGGCCTTGCTCAGTGGGTTAAGGATCCGGCGTTCCCGTGAGCTGTGGTGTAGGTTGCAGACACGGCTCGGATCCTGTGTTGCTGTGGCTGTGACGAAGGCCCACGACTACAGCTCCTGTTAGACCCCTAGCCTGGGAACCTCCATATGCCACGGGTGTGGCCCTAGATAAAGGCAAAAAGACAAAAAAAATAAATAAATAAAAATACATAAAATGTGGGAGTTCCCATTGTGGCTCAGTGGAAATAAGCCTAACTAGTACCCATGAGGATGCAGGTTCGATCCCGGGCCTCATTCCGTGGGTTAAGGATCTGGTGTTGCCTTGAGCTGTGGTGTAAGTCACAGCTGCAGCTTGGATCTGGTGTTGCTGTGGCTGTGGCACAGGTTGGCAGCTGCAGCTCCAATTCCACCCCAGCCTAGAAACTTCCATATGCTGCAGGTGTGGCCATAAAAAAAGAAAACACACACACACACACACACACACACACACACACACACTGCTACCGGAAGAGGCTGCTACTCTACGAGATACCCAGGCTTGTCAAGGGATGGCTCAGACACCTCTGCCTCTCCCCAGCCCTGTCCCTCGTGAAGGGTGTGGAGTAAAGGGTCAGAGCCCAGCCCCCCGCGGCCTTGACCATGTCTTTGTCTGCACACTTGGATAAACAGCCCCAAGAGGTCCTTGGACAACGTGTCAGGAAGGCACAGCTCTCAGAGAGCGCTGGGCTGCCCCTGAGGCCTAAGGAAGCAGGAGAGGAGTGTCCTTAAATTCTGCCCTAGCTCTGAGCACTTGGGCTCTTGGTGCCGGAACATTCTGGAAGGGCTTGGTCCACTTCTGATACTGCATGTCCCAGGGGACCTGTTGGGACTGTCTGAATGGTCGTGCCATCGATGCCAAGAGAAAAGGTTCTAGGGTGAAAGTATTCACCACGTGGGTAAATGGGATTTATTTTTGGGTCTGTGCACAGCTGGGTCAATCATAACCATGTGGGGAATTAAAAGTGAAATGTTCATGCCATTTGGAATTCATCTGGGCCGCGGTCAAAGGAAGCCCTTACGGTTTTCAGGGAGATGCAGTTCTTGGCTCATGATTAATGGCCCATGAACATTTTTTGCAAAAGCAAGGACTCTTGATAGGTTCTAGAAAAAATCCAATTACAGCAATTTTGTCTCTTGCATTTCCCTCCGGAGGTGACCATGGGTGTGGTATTCTTTTCCCATTTCTTTCTCTGTGCTCTTGAATCATCCTGAAGACCTTGGAAACTCGCATTTTACTTTTCAGTGTTCCTATACAGGCCATGTCTAGTTGAGCCTTTTCAGGTGAAAAGAACTAAATAAATAATTAAAATCATCTCATTGATATGAGAACTCATCTCCACTTCTCTCCGTTTACCAAGTGGATTCTGCCTAATTGTCTTCAGCCCAGAGATCTGTACCGTAACAGCTTCATTGCACAGTATCCCAAGGACAAACTTAACTGAGAGATTATTTTTCTTAGAAGTTGCATTACACCACCTAAATCCCTTCTAAGGCATCAGGTAATCTTTGAGGACTTAGAAAAAAACGGTCAATTCCTATCTTCAGTGTGATTTCAGAAAACCTGCAAGATCACTGTGCAAAACCATCCAACCTGCATCGTGACAAGTGGAGCACAATCAGTCTGGGCTTGGCAGAACTGCACTGGGATCCGCGGCACACGCGGCACCGCCTCACAGAACCTGCCTCCGCTGCGCCCACAGGAACCCAAGTCCTACTTACTATGCCACCCTGAAGACTGGGGCATTTCACTGAAGTCTGGAAATGAAAATTGCCTTTTGTCTGCAAATTGTCATGGACAGGGAATGAAAAGTGCATTCAGCTGGTGGCAGGACCAAGACTCTCATCACCAAGAGGCCTGAACCCCTGGTCACCACGCACTTCTCGGGCCAGGGCTGCTGTACTCGTCTGTTTATCATCAACGCTGAGCAACAGAGCACAGACGGGCACCCAAGTGGCCCACCTGGTCGCCACAGGTGTTCCTCTATGTTCTGCTGTGGTAACAGCAGCCCTACCCCCTCCTGATGGCCAAGGAAGGTGATGCGTTTTCTTGCCTGTTGTACCTTGGTTCGAAGAGTCTGAAGTGTCCAGGAAGCAGTAGAATTAAGAACTAAGTTCTCTAAACATCTGTAGCCTGGAGGTGTAGGAGCGGGAAGCACCGATTCCCTCGGTGGGTCACTAGGAGTGGTGGTGAGCAGCACCAACTCTACACCTGCTTCGGGTACCAGGTATTCGTGTATTCTTCCTGCTGGTGACACAGACCAAATTAAGGTCTTTGATGAATAGTGCGTCCTGTGCCCTGATCTCAGAGGCTAGCATGTCGGCTGGCTGTGCCTTCCGCAGGCTGATCTATGGTTTGATGGTGCTGGTGGCTTCTGGCCAGTCAGCATGGGAGATACAGCGGTACCTACAGGCTCTAACTCCACGGGCCTTTGACAAAGGGGAACCAGACTGACACTCTGTACCCACTGCCTGTACAATTCCCACTTTCCTCCACGTATCAGATGGCTGGGAACTGCATGCTAGGACATCTGGTAGGCACTAGCTTCCACCCCAATTCACCTGAAAATCTCTCATTCTCAACATCTTAGTTACTTCTAAAACCAAAGACTGAGAGATGGACTTGAACAAACAAACAAACAAAAACTCCCTCCCTTGTTATTTCTGCATTTTCTAGTAAATCTTATCAAAAACAAAATACAAAAGTTGTCATTCTGAGCTGCTCTGAAAACAACAACAAAAAAACGTTGTATTTAGAAAGACTACATCTTTTGAGGAAACCATACTCAATCTTATAATAACTAATGGAAACAAATCTTAAAAAAATGATACACACGTATGTATGTATGTATGACTGAATCACTTTGCTGTACAGTGAAACTAACATTGTTAAGTCAACTGTATTTCAATAAAATTTCTTTAAAAGATTCTTACCAAGAATTATTGTTGAAGAAGTGTGTTATTTTCTTTCTAACGAAAAATGTAGGTTTCCCCAAACGATGTGGAAGAAGACATTCTTACTGTTCTATCGGTCCCTCTGATTTCTTCTAATACGTGGTGGCAGGATTTATAGCACCCAGAACGTCACTCATGTTTCTAAATCTGTATTCACAGATACCTGTCAGATTTACAGCTACCTGTCAGACTCCAACGTGAAGCCAAGGTGACATCGGAGAGCAGTGACATGATCACTAAAAGTGTGGGACTGAGGCACCTCACAGATGTGCAGAGAGAGCCACTACTTTGCGATTTCAAGTGTTAAGCCTATCTTATTTCCTCCGGGACCCCACATAATGTTAATCTTCTCTTTACCAATGATACAAGTTGCTGATATTGATGCTTTTAACCAAGACGGAAACAAAGTGTAGCAGACTGCCTTTTTTTCCTTCAACAACACAATTCTTACTGATTTTAAAGGATAGTTATTTGAAGGTCTCACGACAGGTAATGAATGAACACGGCAATTAGGTAGTTCGTTGCTGAGACACTATCAGAGTTGAAATGTTTCTTATCTTAGTCTTCTATGGTTGTGTGATTGTGATAATCGCAAATAGACAGTAAAAACTGCTCCTTGGCCAGCTCCCTTTTCAGGCAATAAAGAGATTAAATCAAAGGGATGTCTGACCTGGAAAGCAAGTCTGGGCGCTGACAACAGACACTGGTCCCAGGGCTTATTCAAGCCGCACAATCTAATGAAACTAATTAGACTCTGGAAACTATATTTCAACAAAAGACGTGAAAATGCCAATTTAGGCTTTTTTGTTCACACCTGCTCAGGTGTTGGTGTTTGTCGGTCACGCTCTGTATGTTTTCTTCCCGCTCGCCTACGAATCTGAGTACAGGCACTGCCGCCTCACACTTCAAGCCCCTCTGACCAGGGCTGCTCCTTTTCCACTTGCTAAGAACCAACTGGATTTGTGTCCACAACAAAAACGAAGGGAAAGATCGAGGCCACAATTTGGAGGATTCAAACAGCATTTTTAGAAACTCAGACAATTAAATAAAGGAACTAAAAACAAAGCCACCGGACCACCTCCCAGAGACATTCTGAAGACAGGAAATACTGAAAGTGAAGGCTTTTACGTATCACCTAGGAGGCCAGAAGGTCTTTAGTAAAGTGAAAGCCCAATTTATCTTATTTGTACTGACTATGTTTACATGATAATTATACCTTAGTTCTGCCGACCTTCTTAATGATGGTTCTTAATTGATCTGTTCACAATGCATTTCTTTGGCCCGTGCTCTCCCGCTGTTTATAATATTTCACACAGCGAGTTCATATACTAATTCCCTGAACAGATTCTTGATGGCTGCTACTGTGCCCCAAGCATCGCAGGAGTGAAACCCAACCCCCGCCCTCAGGAAGCTTACATCCAACTGCGCAGCTAGACAAAGAATAAGTAAAATGCAAGCATTATCAGTTACCGGTAAGTGCCAAGGAGAGAAATTAAGCACGGAAGGTATCTTAGATGTGTCGAGAAGGAGTTAGGGTTTTAAACAGAAGTCATTGATGTGACATTTGAGTGGAGACCTCAGAGAATGAAACAGCCAGCCCTGAAGTTGGCAGGGCGGGAAGCCTCTGGGAAGAAGGAAGAGCAGATAAAGGTGAACAGTGGGGACCAGCCGGGAGGGGCATGCGCAGATCAGCCAGGGGCGCTTCCGCGACTCCGCCGGCAGGTGCGCGGGCAGATGCGCGGAGTAACAGCTGTAGGGAGCACCGGCTGCCTGCAAAGCTGAAGAGCCGTGGGCGGCGCTGGAGTCCTCCGAGCAGGGGCACGACCTGCCTAAGGGTATGGCAGCACTGCTCCAGCCGCGAGGTGTGGGTAACAGAAAAGAGGCAGGGAGACCATCAGAGAAGTCACTGCTTGATCCAGGCGAGAAGGGACGGTGCCGCGGCCCTACCCGTCAGCAGGGACGCTGATGGCAGATTATCGGATGCGTGTATTTTGAAGGGAAATTGCCAGGGTTGGTTGATGGATTACATGTGACATGTGAAGGGCAGAGGTGGGGGACCCGGAAGATTCAGACAGTGGTAACTGCAAGGTTGGTAACAGAGTCAAATAAGAAGCGAACCCGGGGTCGGTTCTGCGCGTCCTACTTTCAAGATGCCAAACAGCCGTCTGAGCCGACAAGTGGAGGAGGCAGTTGAACAGGCAAGTCTGGAATGCAAGGGGGAGATCTGGGCTTAGACAACAATTGGGGAGTCGCTGGAAACAGACGGTGGTCAACCCGCGTGACCGGATCAGATCTGGGAGGGAAGAGGTGAGAAGGATCCCGGTCTCTGTCCTTCAGAAGAGGAGGTGGAACAGCACAGAAGGCCAAGAAAGAGCAGACAGGAAGGTCTGTGCCACTCCCGGGAGCACAGGAAGCCCAGGTCTCGGTTAGGCACTTGATTTCTGTTGTACCTGTCCTTTAATGGTTACACCGCCTTCCAGATGTTTGCCACACAACAGGTCAAACCGTACACCTACGCTGTAGTTACGCGGGAAGGCTCTGAAATGTGCCTGCTTTTGAATTGTTTTTCCACTTAAAGCTGTGGAAGCTTGGAAAGCCACATCCACATGCCTCAGGTCCCGTATCTGTAAATTGAGGACAATTGTTGTATTCCCTTCCTGGGCTGTGGTTAAGGTTGATGGAATAGATCATATCAAGCAATTAATCCAGCACCCAGCGGAGGATAAGTATTCAGCATACAGTAGCTAGAAGCAGAATAACAGTCCAAAAAATAATCACCAGGGCTTAGAAACATCAACAGGAAAAGTATTACCTATAATAATGCATGTGGGCTATTTTTCTACGTGTTTCATTATTTACTTCCGATTGTCAAGTAAGTCAGTTTTACTATTCCAATTTGGGGATTTCAGGACTAGTAAAAAAATCTTTAATATTTAGAGCTTTTTGTTTGTTTGTTTCCTTGAATTAAAGAAGTAGGAAAAGGACATTAGATTTAGAAGACATTTTTCAAATGGAATGAATTTGACTTCTTTAAAATTCTTTTTTCAAGGTCTTGTGGAAACTTTATCTTAGACCAATGCTGCTTGCAAATTCGGTGATGAGAGAATACGGGGCTATAGCAAATTTAGCTGTGAGCGCCAAAATATGGATGGACAAGCAAACCTGAAGGGTGAAGTTCACTTCTCCAGAAACTACCCCCCCCCCCATTCCCTTTGTGGAAACACTGGGGAAATGCATGGGGTGATGGCTGGAAGGACTTGAATCAAAGTCTTTAATCAGGAAGGCCCTATTTCAATCACAAGCCTAGTCCCTCACACTTAATGTCACCACATTTACCTCTTATATTCTTTCGCCCGAAGAGACAGAGTCATCTTTGAAAATTTCTTTATGAATAATCCTAACACACCATTAGTCATTTTTTCGGACACCTCTCCCTTTTCCATCACCTTCGGAACTTTTTAACCTATCTAACCTTTTCATAACTAGTCCCCCTAAGCTGACCACCCTTCTATAGTCACAGATGCAGCGTTCGGCATTTGAAATCACGGAGTGCAGGGGCACTCCAGGAACTTTCATTCTTTAATGCGCTTTTGGCAGCTCTCTTCAGAGAGCTAATGGGAACTGAATTCTGCGTAATGCTATGTGAAGGAAAATAGCTTTTCCTCCTAGATCTGAGTTTTCTAAAGAATTTCTAATGCTAGGCACTTTAGCATCAAGTTCCCTAGCGATATGTACATAGAATTAATTCTATTACAGCTTTTTCTCATTTTGCATTCCTGCTGTAGGAAAAGGCAAATGCTGCCATAAGCAGCAATTTTCTTTCAACTCGTTTTGTTCACAATGAGCCAGGTTCTCTAACAGTATCAGCGGGCCGGTGCAGGCTGAGAGAGAGTGAAAGTTGAAAGACGGGATATTGTTTTTTTTTTTTTTCTGTCAATAATTTTTGTATTGATTATGCATTGAAATTATTATATTTTGGGTAACTGTGTTAAACACAATACATTATTAAATTAATTTCATCTAAATTACTCAAGTCGATCACATTGTATCTCTATTGGATAGTGCTGTCTAATTTTTCTTTTTTTTTTTTTATTTTTCCATTATAGCTGGTTTACAGTTTTCTGTCAATTATTTCAGCTGTACAGCATGGTGATCCGGTTACACATACAAAAATAGATTTGTCACAAGTGATTAGACATAGTCCCTGGTGCTATACAGCAGGATCTCCTTGCTTTTCCATCCCAAAGGCAACAGTCTACAACTGTTAACCCCAGACTCCCAGACCATCCCACTCCCTCCCCCATCCTCTTGGCAACCACAAGTCTGTTCTCCAAGTCCATGATTTTCTTTTCTGTAGAAAGGATCATTTGTGCTATTAGATTCCAGATTTAAGTGATATCATACGGTATTTGTCTTTCTCTTTCTGACTTACTTCACTCAGTATGAGGGTCTCTAATTCCATCCATGTTGCTGCAAATGGCATTTTGTTCTTTTTTTATGACTGAGCAGTATTCCATTGTATATATATATACCACATCTTCCTAATCCAGTCATCTGGAAAGACGGGATATTGTTGCTCTGAGATGTGCAATGGGTTGAAATGACACTGCATCACATAAGGGAAAATGGTGTCACCCTGAGGCTTTTTCCTTAGCTGTGACATTTCTCTATACTTTTTCTTTGGCATTAAAAAGTTAGGGCTTTTCTGAAAAAGCAGAAACTTCATCTCCCAAAGGAAATTCATCATGAAGGTGAAAATTAGAGGTGTTTACTCTCAAAGCTGCACACACGGTCTTAACGAGTTCACAATTTACAATTTTCCATCCAGATTTAAGAGGAGAACCTACGAGCAGTGACACAAAGGTCAGAGTGCCCTGAAGGCAAACAGACAGAGGACCACTGAAAACTGCCTTCTCTGAATGCCAGGCGGGGTCTGCGAAAGGCCATCTACAGCAAAAGAGGGCTTTTCTCGAGAGAAAATTAGAGACTGCAGGACTGAAGAGGGAGCATGGCTTTTACTCCTCCATGTCCTTGGGTAATCTGTGAACGCTAGAAGGAAATCTACTAAAATGTCAACTTTCTAAGTTCAAACTCCAGTGAACCAGAGACCAAAGCCACAAAATGGAAAAGAAGAGGAGAAAAAAAGGAGAAATGCTTAAGAGCAACTTTTTCAGTTTATATTGTAGGCCGTTTCCCTAAAGAAAATAAGAAAATACAACTGTGACTGAGTCCCATTAGTAAGACAGCTGCTTATAACTGATTGTGTAGTATCTTTTTTTTAAATTTTAACTTTACTCAATAAGTGTAACCTTTACCTACAGATTAGGTTTAACAAAATTGATAGGAAGCCACTTTTGGTTTCAGCTCTGACAGGCAGTGAATTTAGAAGTTTGTGACTCCTGCTTTTAATACAAAGACTAATCTAAAAAAACAGAAATTTCCTAAACATAACTGAATATAGAAAAAAAAGGAATGAGTAAAACAGAACAGGGCATCTTAATACCATGGGAAAGTTTTATTATTTTTTAAATTGTATTATTACTATTATTTTGCTCTTTAGGGTTGTACCCACAGCATATGGAAGTTCCCAAGCTAGGGGTTGAGTCAGAGCTACAGCTGCCAGCCTGTGCCACAGCCACAGCAATGCAGGATGCGAGCCACGTCTGCGACCTACACCACAAATCATGGCAATGCTGGATCCTTAACCCACTGAGTGAGGCCAGGGATTAAACCCACATCCTCATGGATACTAGTCAGTTTTGTTACCTCCAAGCCATGACAGGAACTCCTGTGGGAAAGTTTTAAAAACTATAACTTACACGTTGGGGATATACCAGAACTAGAAGAAAGAGGAGGTGAAGCAAAGGAAATATTTTAACTAATAATTGGCCAATAATTTTACAAAATTCACTAGAGGCAACAAATCAAAACTTTAGCAAGCTCAGGGAACACCCAGAAAGGTTAATACCAAATATATACACCTCATACTCATGCTGAAAACCAAAAACAGGAAAAAACCTGAAGAAGCTAGCGAAAATAAAACGCTTTACTATAGAGAGGCAAGAATAGGGATGGCAGAAGCTTTCTCACTGAAATCAATAATGTCTTTAAATATGGAGTTCCCATCGTGGCTTAGCGGAAATGAATCTGACTGGCATCCATGAGGATGCAAGTTTGATCCCTGGCCTCACTCAGTGGGTTAAGGATCCGGTGTTGCTGTGAGCTGTAGTGTAGGTCACAGCCATGGATCAGATCCTGTGTTGCTGTGGCTGTGATGAAGGCCAGTGGCTACAGCTACGATTCGATCCCTAGCCTGGGAGCCTCCATAGGCCGTGGGGGTGGCCTTGAAAATCAAAAAATAATAACAATAATCAATTTAAATACAAATGGTCTAAATATACCAATTAAAAGACAGAGATCGTCACAGTGAATAAAAAAAAAAAAACCCTGGGGATACTCATGTGGGAACTATATACCTACATAATATATTTTAAATAACTTTTTAATAACTATATGTATATTTTAAGTAATGCCTTTTAAGTAATTTTTATTATCTTTAAACAGTGCAGAAATCTCGCTGCTAGTGTGTTTTCATTTAAACTGTCTCTGGCATCCTTTTTGAATATTTTAGGACTATGTACAAATCTTAATTTAGTCTTTTATATTTATTAGCTGTGGTCTTTTGAAGGACAGTTTAGATCAATTTATTTCACTCGGTTGGCTTTCATAACACAGCTCAAGAATTTTACTGAATTTTAAAGAATTTTACTGAGCTCAAAAAAAGTGACACAGAAGTAAAATTCTGATTGAATTGGATAAACACAGATACTCACCCATGTATTTATGCACTTGTAACTCTCCACTTTCCTTAGAGGGATTTTAAAAATCTTTTATGCCTGCTCTTCTATTACTTTATCATTTTGTGTCATTGTTTTTCCTGCCTATCTTTCTGGCCGAGATGATTTCGAATTTAGTCATTCTCACAATGATGCATTTTAAAATGATTTATATGCAAAAAGTAAAAGCAGCTGCACTGGGGTGCCAAGCCTCAGACTATGTCTCAAGAACTAGCTTTTGCTAATTTGCAAAGTGTTTGCATACAGGAGTCCTCGGCCACTCTACCGTGCTCCTCAGATTGCGGTCTACCACCTGAAATGGTCTGGTTGGGATCAGTCAGAGGAGAGTCAACCTCACATTTTTTAAGCAAAAGTACTTTAATGACCTCAAAACATAGCACGTGAAACAGTCCCTTGGCACCCCAAGTCCTTCCCTAAGCTTTTTCTTTTATTAAGCAATCTATGATTCAAGGGACTGTGAATAAAATTCAATACCAGAGTATTGACCAGAGTCCTAAAAATCTACGTCCATTTCATTTTGTTTTAATTTTTTTTTCTTTTGTCTTTCTTTAGAGTCACACCCATGGCTATAGAGGTTCCCATGCTAGGGGTCGAATCAGAGCTATAGCTGCTGGCCTGCACCACAGCTACCGTAACGCCAGATCTGAGCTGCACCTGCGACCTACACTGCAGCTGACGGCAACACCAGATCCTTAACCCAGTGAGCAAGGCCGGGGATCAAACCCATGTCCTCACGGGTACTAGTCAGAATTGATAGCACTACGCCACAACGGGAACTCCCTTTAATATTTCTTAGTTGAAAGACAATTCAGGAAAAAAAAGTGCTGGGGAGGGCTTAGCTTGCTTCTGGGTGAGCCGCTCCTTTGCTTTCACGGCAAGAGAATCCCAGACACCCTATAGCCCTGACAATTTGCTCCTGAAAAATAAACCCCATTCTATTCAATGTGCACATAAATCAAAATGAAGCCATTCATTTTCTTAATTTTTTTTCAGCTTCATGGGAATAGGAAGTTTCCAGATCTTCTTTCACGGAAGTTAATATTTTAAGCTTTCCCTTTTTACCTCCCGATGTTTTTCATGGACCCATTCCACAGCGGTGTCTTCGGGAGTTAAACACAAAGCAACAGAAACCTACTGAACATATTGATCACCGAGTAAAATGGTTTCCCTGGCAACCATCACTCAATGAAAGCTCACAGAACCGCCTTCCTTTCACACAGGAATTTTTTTTCTAATGATTTCAGACATCGCAGAAACAGATACAAAAGTACCTGCTCAACCTATGTTGCTACAAAAATAAAAGCTGATTCAGAGAGAGATACTGTTCTGATTAGCTAATGTATTTCTAAATTTAGCATAATTTTTCAATAATGAGGAAACAAAGTCATTCGTTTGTGCATCACAGTAAGTGAGTATTACTGCTTTCACAAATCACCACACACTTAGTGACTTAAAATCACAAACCTTCACTACTGTACAGTTCTGCAGGTTAGAAGTCTGATACATGCCTCGCTGGACTAAATTAAGGTGTTGGCAGGGCTGCATTTCTCCCTGGGGTTCTAAGGGAGAATCCATTATCTCGTCTTTTTCAGTTTCTAGAAGACACTGCCTCATCTCTGGCTCAGGCCCCCCTCATCAGTTTTTACGCTATAGCAACATCACATCTCTCCAGTTCTTCCTCTGTCACCACTTCAGCCAGTAGAGATTCTTGCTTTTAAAGATTCTTCTGAGTATACTGGGAACACCTGGATGATCCAAAATAATCTTCCCATCTCCAGGCCAGACCCTTAACCACATCTGCAAAACCGCTTGGGCCATATAAGGTAACATATTCAACTGTTCCAGGGATTGGGCCCTGGAGGTTTTTAAAGGGCCATTATACTGCCTGCCACAATGAGTCTGTTGTCTGTCACACTGACAAAAATAAGAAGATGCTCCTCAAAATATTGATGTGCGTTAGAGCATGCACTTTGAACTGCTTCTTTTAAGTGTTGGTGAATATTTCACATTGATTTAAAGCAGAGGTCAGCAAATCTTTTCTGTAAGAAGCAGACCCTGTGTGTACTTGGCTTTGCCAACCATTCAGTCTCTGTTACAGCTATTCAATTCTACCACCGTCGTGTGGAAGCGACCACTGACAATCCATAAGTGAGTGAGCTTGGCT
Organism: Catagonus wagneri; assembly: GCA_004024745.2. Lineage (NCBI taxonomy): Eukaryota > Metazoa > Chordata > Mammalia > Artiodactyla > Tayassuidae > Catagonus > Catagonus wagneri. The sequence goes on from PVHT021183584.1 coordinate 4,214,200, forward strand.
GTGTTCCAACAAAAACTCCTATACAAAAACAGGCACTGGGCCAGATTTGGCCTGTGGGCTGTAGTTTGCTGATCTGTAAACTAGACCTATGAACTCTCTATTCCCATAGTACGGTCTCAAACGTTTTCAAAACCAAGATCCCCTTTGTTTTTGAAAATAGAAGATAATGAAACTAAAAGTCTGCATTTGACTCTTCAACAATATAATGAATAATATAGCATTCTTCATTATCATAACACCTTTGCAAAGTCCCAATGATAGGGAATAAGACCACAAGGAGATCAAGAGTCAGCCCTCAGTGGGCTTGTAATATAACTGGATAGGTGACACATATTCATCAGAAGGTAATCACATCATTTTTGATCTACATTTGAATATATTATTTAGCTCCAGAAACATTATGTAATGAGAGCTCCACTGCTGCTGAGTTCCACTTCTGGTGATGGCAAAGTACTTCCCGCAGACGACAGTGATAAACTCTGGACAAAGTATTTTTAAAAATAAACAACCAGAAGTTCCCGCTGTGGCTCAGTGGTAATGAAACTGCCTAGTAACCATGAGAATGCGGGGTTTGATCCCTGGCCTCTCTCAGTAGGTCAGGATCCAGTGCTGCCACAAGCTGCAGTGTAGGCTGCAGACATGGCTCGGATCCTGTGTTACTGTGGTTGTTGCTTAGGCCAGCAGCTGCAGCTCCAGTTCGACCCCTAGCCTGGGAACTGCCATATGCCACAGGTGTGGCCCAAATAAATAAATAAATAAACAACTATATGTTGGCAGCAGACTGACTGAAAGCACACTGAACCTGAAGAGCAGTCTGTCCTTGATAGAACATAGTTTCACTGGATGAAAATTTGCACTTGTAAGACTCTTCGCTGAAAGGCAGACCCCAGTCTGTGCGGCATGAACCAGAACTAAAACAGAAGTTTGATTTCTCTGGCTTAAGAAGTCAGGACGTGGAGTTAACAGATGCTAGAAAGCATAGGGAATAAGTAAGAAGTTCCAGAAATTAGGGACTCACAGAAAAGGAATCCTCAAAACTGCCTGTGATCTCTGTCCAAACCCTTAGCTGAACCTGAACTTCACATGCATTGGAGAAACACCAAGCTTCCCTGTGAAAAGTGACAGCTGGAAGGTTAGAAAAACTGAGCATTTTTACTTGCTCTTCATTCCAGGGGAGACAGAGATTGAGATTTGATTCTAATAATATTCAAAAATCTATAGTTATAAAAGAACGACAAAAAGGACAGGAGACTCCATCTTTACAAGTGAATGTATCATTTAAAAATGTCCAGTGCACTATGAACATGGAAAGAAATAGGAAACTGTGAACAACTGATAAAAAGAAAGGTGGTATGCAGTAACAGACATCAAGATATCAGATGTAATTAGAAGGCGAAGACTTTAGAGTTGGTATAATAGATACATCACTGACTTAAAGAAGAGCATGATCATTATAAGTGAAGAGAGGGAAAAAAATCATTTGAGTAAAGGAAACTGTAAGGACAGAACCAAATGGAAGATTTAGAAGAGAAAAAGTAAGATGGATATAATAAAAAATATTTACTGTGTAGGCCTATCAGCTTATTGGAGAGAGCCAAAGAAACTTTTAGTGAACCTGAAGATAAATCAAATGTGAAAAGAAAAAGAAAAAGAAAAACTATTGAGAACAGTGTGAACAGAGCCTAGTGGTACAATAGCAAATAATTTGCATATGTACAATTGGAGTACTAGAAGGACAGGAAGAAGACAAATTTGAAGAAATAATGACCAACAAGTTTTCAAATGCAGTGAAAACAAGATATAGATCCCAAGACACTCCACAAACTAAGCAAAAAAAAAAAAATGGAGAGAGAGTGCAGGAGCCAGAGAGCAGGTTCCCACTGTGGTTCAGTGGTACAAACACAACTAGTATCAATGAGGAAGTGGGTTCAATCCCTGGCCTCGCTCAGTGGGCATTGCTGTGAGCTATGGTGTAGGTCGCAGATGTGGCTTGGATCCCGAGTTGCTGTGGCTGTGGTGTAGGCTGGTAGCTGTAGCTCTGATTCGACCCCTAGCCTGGGAACTTCCATATGCCACAAAGATGCAGCCCCAAAAAGCAAAAACAAGCAAACAAACAAACAAAACAAAAAAGAAAGCCATAGAGAAAGAAAAGAAAGAAAGAGAAAGAAAACAGAAATATACAACACAGTTAAACTGCTCAACATTGAAAACTAAGCAGAAAATCTAGAAAGCAGTCTTTGAAAAATGTCATTATTATATATAAGGATGGAATGACATTAATAACAGCTGACTTCTCATCAGAAACAATAATAGCCAGAATACTATGTCTAATAAAAAGTGACAGTAAAAGAAAATTATTTTCAAATGAAAGAAAGTTAAGAGAAATTTCCACCAGCAAACCAGCACTATAAGAAATACTAACAGAAATTTTTCACTTTGAAGGTAAATGACACCAAATGAAAATGACACCATAGGATCTATACAGGAAGAGAAAATTGTTCGAAGTGGGTGCATATATAAGACCCCTGCTTTTTGTGCATGTATAGGCCTATCTCTCCGTGTATTTTTTGCTTTTCTCAACATGTTTAAAAGCATATGAATGTTTAAAACAAAAATAAGAGTATTAATACCAAATTGTGGAATTCATAATGTAGTTGATATAAGATATAAGTAACAACAGCATGTAGAATGGGGCCATAAATTGTGCTGAACTGCTGCGCAGCTCTTACATTTTACACGAAGGGGTACAATACGAGCACTAAGTACACCGTGATCTATATTGTAGTCCCTAGAACAAACACACACGCACGCACACACGCGTGTGCACATACACACGCACATACACTGCGAAGAGTCATCGCTGCTACAAAGCCAATGGGGGAATTATGCTGAAACATTAAAAAGTATTAAATAAAGCAAATGAATGCAGAAAAGGTGAAATAAATGAATGTAAAGCTGATGGGACAAAGACAAATGAATAATAAAATGTATGGACCTAAATCCAAGCATATCAATAATCATTCAATATAAATGAATTAAACACTCCCAATAAGAAGCAGAAAGTATCAGCCTGAATTTAAAAAGCTATCTATGAGAGCTCCCCCTGAAATATAAATGCATGAAGAAATCGCAAGTAAAAGGATGGGGTAAAACACCACGCAGAGTGACACAAGCGGCTGCGCCAGTACTAGGAGAAAAATGACGTCAGTACAAGGGTTATTACCACAGATTTAGAGGGACAGCTCATCAGGATAAAAGCTTAATTCACTAGAAAGACATAATGATTATCAAGTTTGTGCAATAGTTGAAGAGTTTAAAAATATACAAAGCAACCTTGACAGAATTCAATGGGAAAATAAACAAATCCATACTCACAGATTAAATGAGTCAATATTGTTAAAATACCATTTCTCCCAAAATTGACCTTAGAGTCAATGCAATCTCAGTTAAAATCCCAGCAGGATATTTTTGGTAGATACTTACAAGTTGACTCCAAAACTTATATGGAAATGCTCAGGACCAAATAATCTTTTAAAAAGGAAAAAGGGAGTTCTGTCGTGGCTCAGCAGGTTAAGAATCTGACTAGTATCCGTGATGATGCGGGTCCGATCCCTGGCCCCACTCAGTGAGTTAAGGATTTGGTGTTGCCATGAGCTGTGGTGTAGGTTGCAGATGAAAC
>PVHT021183584.1:4217978-4379564 GCA_004024745.2 Catagonus wagneri
GACTTTCAGTGTGGTTTCAGTGTGGACAGAGCAGCCTTAGAATGGAAGAAGATGCCGTCCAGGACTTTCCTAGCTAGAGGGGAGAAGTCACTGCCTGGCTTCAAAGCTTCAAAGGACAAGCTGACACTCTTGTTATGGGCAATGCAGCTGGTGACTTTAAGTTGAAGCCAGTGCTCATTTACTGTCCTGAAAATCCTGGGGTCCTTAAGAATTATGCTAAATCACTCTGCCTGTGGTCTATAAATGGAACAAAAAAAGCCTTGGTTTACAACATGGTTTGTGAATATTTTAAGCCCACGGTTGAGACCTAATACTTAGAAAAAATACTTTAAATATATTACCGCTCGATGACAATGCACTGGTCACCCAAGAGCGCTGCTGGAGATGGACAATGAGATTAGCAGTGCTTTCACATCTGCTAATGCAACATCTATTCTGCAGCCCATGGATCGAGGAGTAATTCTGACTTTCAAAGTCTTATGATTTAAGAAATATGTGGTAAGGCTATAACAGCCACAGATAGTGATGCCTCTGCTGGATCTGGGCAAAGTAAGTTGAACACCTTCTGAAAAGGATTCATTATTCTAGATGGCATTAAGAACATTCATGATGCATAGGAAGAGGTCAAAACATCAACATTAACAGGAGTTTGGAAGAAATTGATTCCAGTCCTCGGAGATGACTTTGAGTGTTCGAGACTTCAGTGGAAGAAGTAACTGCAGATGTGGTGGAAACGACAGGAAAAACAGAACTAGAAGTGGAGCCTTGAAGATGTGATTGGATTGCAGTAATCTCATGGTAAAATTTAATGGATCAGGAGTTACTTCTTATGGATCAGCAAAGAAAGGGGTTTCTTGGAGCTCCTGTTGTGGCTTAGTGGTTAGCGAACCCAACTAGCATCCATGAGGATGCAGGTTTGATCCCTGGCCTCGCCTAGTGGGTTGGGGGTCTGGCATTGCCATGAGCTATGGTGTGGGTCACAGATGCGGCTCAGATCCCACTTTGCTGCGGCTGTGGCACAGGCTGGTGGCTGCAGCTCCAACTGGACCCCTGGTCTGGGAACCTCCATGTGCCACCAATGTGGTCCTAGAAGACAAAAAGACAAAAGAAAAAAAAAAAAAGGAAAGGGGTTTCTTGAGATGGAATCTATTCCTGGTGAAGACACTGTGAAGATGGTTGAAATGACAACCGTGGATATAGGACATTACATAAACTTAGTTGCTAAATTAGCAGCAGTGTTTGAGAAGGTTGATTCCAACTTTGAAAGGTCTTCTGTATGTAAAATGCTATCAAACAGCTATAGAGAAATCATTCTTGAAAGGAAGAGTTGATCAAATGTAGCAAAAATTTTTATTGTCTTATTTTAAAAAATTGCCACAGCCACCCCAACCTTCAGCAACAACCACCCTGATCAGTCAACATCCATCAACATCAAGGCAAGACCCTCCACAAGTAAAAAGATTATGACTTGCTAAGGCTCAGACGATGGTTAGCATTTTTTAGCAGTAAAGTATTTTTTTGGCCAGAGCCATGGCATGAAGAAGTTCCCGGGCCAGGCACTGAACCCACGCCATAGCAGTGACATGCCAGATCCATAACCCTCTAAGCCCCCAGGGAAGTCAAGCAATAAAGTACTTTTACATTAAGGTATGTACCTTGAATTTTTTTAAGACACAATAACATTGCATACTCCATAGACTATTGTGTAAACTTTTACATGTGCTGGGAAAACAAAAAAATCATGCGAGTTGCTCTGTTTTGATATTTACTTTATTGTGGTTCTCTGGAATGGAACCCATGATATCTTTCAAGTACTCCTGGAACCCCTTTTGGAGAAAGATTTAGCAGGTTATTATTAAGTTAAATGTTTATCTACCCTATCGACTAGAAATTTCGTTCCCAGGTATTACTTAAAGGAAAAAAAAAGATTGTCTCTTCTAGAAGGCTCATAACCATTTACTTGTAATAACCCCAGCCTGGAAACACTGCAAGTGCTCATCAGCACACGCATCAGCAAGCAATTTCTGTGGTATGCCATGCAATGTAACACTAATAACAAAAGAGGGAATGAACCACTGACAGATGACAACATGGATGAATCTCCCAAAAATTATGAATGAAAGAAGCTAGACACAAAAGAGGACCTACTATGTGGTTCAATTCACAGGATTTCTAGAACTGGCTCAGGGGTAATGAACCCAGCTAGTATCCATGAGGATGCGGGTTTGATCCCTGGCCTCGCTCAGTGGGTTAAGGATCCCACAAGGCTGCGGCTGTGGTGTAGGCTGGCAGCGGCAGCTCCGATTCAACCCCTAGCCTGGGAACTTCCATATGCCCTTAAAAAAAAAAAGGTAATGAAGAAAGTAAGAATCTATGTGCCTATACTAACATAAATAAATAACAGAATAAATATTAGTAAGTGGGACGATAAGAACAACTGTCTTTGTGGTAGAATGCCAACCAGTAAATGTAAAAAAAAAAAAAACAATGTAGTTAGAAAATCCTCAATGGATACTAAAACTGATGGTTACAACAAAGGCTGGTGAGGAACAGAATATTTACAGGCTAGTCTCCCAGTATCCCTTCAGGGACCATATCATCTCAACTGAAGGATCAAAGTCAATACCATCAATATTGAGAAAAACCAAATGTACACGCCTCCTGACATAACACACTCAGAGAGATACAACGTCACTTCTGTGGTATGCCTGACAATATGTACAACGAGAATCTAACCAAGGACAAATAGCCAAACTACAAATGAATAATGTTCTGTAAAATAATGTCTGTTTTCCTTTAAAATGGCAATATCCATAAAAGATAGTTAAAAGGCTGAGGGATTGTTTTGGAGTAAAAGGGTCTACATTAGCATGACAACAAAGTATCTGTAATCCTGGCTTACATCCCACATGAGAAAATAAAATTAGCTGTAAAGGACATTACTGGGATAAAGGGCAGTTTTGTCTCTGGATCAGACAAGAGTAGTGTATCAATGTTAAATTTCCATATTTTTTATAATTGGATCACGGTTATATAGGACAACATCTCTGTTCCGGGGAAATATACTTTGAAGTATTTAGGAGCAAAAGGACTCAATGTCTTCACATTACCAAAGGCTCATAAAAATATGCAGATATAAATAAATACATAGCAAGAGAATAATAAATCAAAGGGAACAAAACGTAAACAACTGGTAAAAACGTAAGCAATAGGATAACGGAGTTCCTAACACTATTCTTGCAACCTGTTTGAAAGTTTGAAATTATCATAAAATTTAAAATTTACCAAAAAAGAAGCATATGTAAAGGAAAGCTATGGTGCCAAGATTGCATTTTGTAGTAACGACCACATGGTTATAAAGAAAACAGGAAGACTTGGGGTATTATTTCCATTGAAAAGCAATCAGAAAATTAGACCAAAGTTCAACAGCTAGGACAAAGCCTCTTTTCACCTCTGCCTCGCCGTTCTGGGTTAACTAGGATGTGAAACCAGAACTTTGCTTCCTGATCTTGTAAAACTTTGTTACTTATCCTTTTTCCATGTGTCTGCTTTGCTTTCCAGCCTCTCACGTCTGGAATTCTCCAAATCACTGGTTCCAACTGGACCATTTTCCACAAATGCTTTCAGAGTTAAAGAATTATCTCTTTTTATAAACCCCAACAGAAAGCAATCAAATATTTATCATAGCTAAATAGCAGAACTTCCTCAAGGGAAAATGCCTTTTCAACTGGTTCCCATGTTTTCTTGAGTGGCTTTAGCTATTGTAGCCTAAATAATTTTAGAAGGAATTCTCATCTCAAATTAGTAAGTAGATTATAGCAGGCTTATTTTATTTGCAAGTAGCCACCATAATTAGATTTGGGAAAGGGGGGGGGGTGGGCAGAAGACATGACTACAATGCTATGTTGTTGAACTGGAGAGAAAGAGGATGGACCTACATTTATAATGTGGGTTGAACTTTTCCCATTTGTAGGGACCTTTATTGTGGAAATAACTGGGTTGTATATAGTTTTGTATTTACTTTTCCCTCCAACCTTGGGTTCTCCAATCCCCAATAATTTTTCTCCCCAAAGCTGCAATTACTGAGATTACAAATAATGTGAAGCATCACAGCTGGTCCTGGCACAAGGCCAACACATAATCACCTGTCGTGTGTACTAATTCCTGCCATGATGAAGCCCCTTTATTCGCAGGAGGGTCTGACAGCTCTATTGTTTAAAATGTCACCCATTAATAGAACAGGCATGAGCTTGTCTGTACTCTAACCAGTCCCTTGTATATTTTCTACGTCAGCTCCAGTTAAGCTGTTGTTCTGAGTATTTGATGAGTAATCACTTTTCCTGAAGCCTGGTATTGTCAGTAAAAGACTCATGATATGTGAGACCACAGCTTAGATATAAACACGGATTCAAACAAACTCTTCTAGAAAACACTAGAAGGCGTGTTAATGGGCTTCAGACTAAAGGAGCAGACACAAAATGGTTTTGGTTTCTTTTAAGATAAAATGCCATGGCTTGAGTATAACAATAATAACATTTTCCTTTGTTTGGGGAAAACAAGCCTATAGCTAAATCTGTGGGAAATCTGCCATTTAAAACACATGTTCAACATATTTCTCAATATATATGTTCAATATAGTTTCAACATGTTACTGACAGTGAAGAAAATCTTTTCGAAATCTTTTTATTTTCTCTAAAATCCAACTCTAGTAACTAAATGTGATATATCTTATAAAGCAAATAAAGGAGCTACAAAGCTCACTTCAGCTAAAAGAAGAATCCAAGTACACTCTATAGGTGACCGTGAAAAATGGAAAATTACAAGTGCTCATTCTGTTGTTTGAACTGAAAATTGTGTGTGATCCTAAAGAGCTCCATTGAGAAAAGTTGGCACAGCTCTAAAGTGACCCAAATGGTAATGCCAGGAAGAATAAGGAGGCTTTGTGTTAATGCTGAAGTTCCATCTCCCAACTATATCTCATTCAAATTCATGCATGCTTTGCTAATATCTTTCACCTGCTGCTGTTTGCACTTGTGCTTGCAGCTAGGTTCCTCCAGCCCTTAATCAAACAGCAGTCTCATTTCCGTAGCCCCGAGAGATGGTGCAATCATGTCTGCACCAGTTTCTACTATCAAATACTTGCCTAAAGTTGGATCAAAGACCACACACACCAAGTTGTACCGATTGTGCAAAAACCCATCTGAGAAGAATGCCTCTCCCAGATCCATCTGATCCACCAGCTGCAAAGACAGATAACAGGTAGATAGGTAGGTAGGTAGGTAGGTAGGTAGATAGATAGATAGATAGATAGATAGATAGATAGATAGATAGATAGACAGACAGACAGACAGACAGGCAGACAGACAGGCAGAATGACTAAGAACTCCCAACTCCAACATTTCCATCCTCCGACCCAAGAGAAGAGACTTTCAGATCCTTGCCTCAAGACTTTCACTTGTCAGTTGTTTTTTATCACTAAGTCCTGACCCTTCCCTTACATACAGTGAAGACTTCATCCCTAATGGATCAAAGAACTTGACAAGCAGTCAGTCAAAAGTTATCAACTCAATCAACAGGAAGTCAAATTCATGCACATTAAAAAAGACTGATCTAGAGGAAGAAAAGTTTTGAACGGAGTGACTCTGGCAATCTCACCAGAGATTCTGAAAAGAGCTAATACTTTGGGGACAAGACTTTAAGAGGAGAGGATTCTAAGCATGGTCTCAGATTTCCACTCTTCCATCGGCACCATAGAAAGCTTTTTGACACGGTGCACTTCCATTTGGCTCACACAGAGGAACGGATATAGAGGGCGCTAGGCTTTGTCCTGGACAAGTTTCTCTTCCTCTCCTCCTGAACGAAATCCCAGTAGGCTGCCAAAGGACAGCTCCCATGAGGACAGATAAATCTCATCACTTGTAGAAATCAGGTAAATATGTAGACAGCAGAACAAATTGGTATTTAGACTCTGCCATGTTTCTAAAAATAACAACAGTAACAATTACCTTTGAAAATGCTTGTTAAAGTGTCTAAAGCTCTTTCAAAAATAATAGTTAGAAATGTTATTGAATCATCAATCATTTTTTAAAGCCACCTGTTAACTGCCATAAAACCTTCTCTGTTGACATAATTTGTTGCAGTTATTCAGTCTTTTACAGATATAACAATTTAAGCTAAAAAGCATATAAATTTTATTTTGTAAATTGCATAACTTTTTTTTCTGTCTTTTTGTCTTTTAGGGCCTCACCCGTGGCACATGGAGGTTCCTAGGTTAGGGGTCGAATCGGAGCTGGAGCCGCCAGCCTACGCCACAGTCACAGCAACGCGGGATCTGAGCTGCGTCTGTGACCTACACCACAGCTCATGACAACGCCAGATCCTCAACCCACTGAGCAAGGCCAGGGATCAAACCTGCATTCTCACGGATGCTAGTCGGATTCGTTAACCCCTGAGCCACGATCGGAACTCCAAATTGCATAACATTTTAAATGTGCTTGGAGAACATTCTATCTGAAAATAAAAGCCTATACGGAGCCCATTTGAAAAGCGGAGCGAGAAAATAATATTCCAAATAAAAACTGCCCACTTGATTTTCTCAGTATTTTTAGTATTTTACTCTTTAGAGTTTCTTAAAGCTAATTATACCTATTTAAAATAGCATAACCTTATATGGATTCATATATGTGATTGCATAAGTGTATAATATAGTCACTTGCTAGAATCTCATCATAAAGTATACCAGTGTAGATATATGGTAAGTCAGGTCATATATTTCCCCACACATAGGAACTAAATATGCTGTGTATACAAACTGAGAAAAGGGAACCCAGCTTGAGCAGAGTATAAAAATCTTCAAGAACACATGGGCTCTGGCATCAGCTATACTTGACTCCTCTGTCTTCGGTCGCCTTGGGAAAACTGCTGATACATTCTAGGACTCAGTTTGCCCAACTGCAAAATGCGAGACAGTAACCGTCCTATTTTCAAAGACTTGCGGTGTATAAAAAAGCATTTTGCATGGTGCAAACTGATTAAGGCTGTAACAGTACCCTATCGGTCAGTTCTTGCTGCGATAACGTCACTTAACCTTAAAATCTGGGAGGCGTACACAAAGGTTTATCATCCACCCAGGTTACACTTCGGGAGCTGGCGACCGCTCTGAGAGTCTTGGGCTGTGCTGCAGGCAGCAGGTGGGTGATGGATCCTTCTCCACGTCTGCCTACACCGGGAGCCAGGCTAGAGAAGTGGCCCCTACCTGATACACGTTGTTCACACGGTAGAGGGCAGAAACTCGAGAGCAGGTGCAGTAAGACCCTGTCACTTCTCGCTTTACGTCTGGCCCACGTGGGTCACATAGGCAAGCCCAAAGTCAGGGGGGCAGGGGTACATATCCCACCAGGAGAAGACAAGTCGACGGCAAAGGGTGGATACGGATAATTACTTTATTCGAGGGGAGAGGTGAAGATCGGTGATAATGACACTGTTTACTGCGCGTACCCGGTGACAGAAAAAAAATGCAGTTTGGCAAAAAAAGGAGAATTTGCTGAAGAGACTTTATGGGGACCTGCCGCATGATTAAAGAGAGGGACAAACAATTAAATCACGGACAGGGTAGCCACGGGCCTGGTCTTCAAGAACAGCTGGAAACAGAGTCTTGATAACCGCTAGACCTCTGTATCTCTCTCACACCAGCGGGTGTTGGCTTCATTTTTTTCTCCCAAAGAACATTAAATCCCATCATGTGGCAGAAAACAAGGCTGCCTCTGGCTCCCACGCCCCACCTTCTCTCCCTAACTGGGAGCGGCGCCCTCTCTGCGTGTGGTTACTGAAGTCCTGGGGAAGAATATGGAGCAAATGAGATGCTGGTGTTTGGGCCCAACCTGAGTCGGTGTTCCATCAACTTTAGCCCAAGCTGGGGTCATTTTCCCCAGGAACACACGAAGGAGGAGGCTGGAATGGGGACAAAACAAGTGTTCACCATACCAGCACACCGTCCATGTCTGAGTCCAAGAGTTTAAAATTTACTTCTAGAACAGGTAGTATTTTGTTTACACGTTGAAATTTATTTTTTATGCAGAGCAATTCTCAGTGATACCAGTTTAAACTCCCGTATGCAATTCTGAATGGCACTTGAAGCCCAGTGTGTCTCACTGCGAAGCAGCCGGCTTCGGCTATAAAACAGGTATGAATGCAGTACCGTGTCATGGGGTTTTCATGAGGATGAAATCAGTTCATTCGTTCAGGGTGCTAAAACAGTGCTTGCTACACAGCAAATGTTCAATAAATGTTAACTAAATTTTAATTGGCCTAGATTGATGGAGAGTGCAATCTGTGTTCATATAACTATATATACATATATATGTATGTATGTTTACATGCATAATGATGTACATACGTATAACATATTTTACACATAAAGTAACATACATACATCGTTACATATAAACATGCATGCATATATATGTATATACACACATGCACACACGTACATACATGTATAGCATACATTGTACACAGGGAAAGAATCATTCTCATACAAAGGAGAAGGCCATTGTAAGATTATTTTGTGCTACTCCTACTGCAGTATTTCCTGGGCCACATTTCCTCTTAATGGCTAAGCAGCAAAGAGGACCTGGAAGCTGCCCACAGACGGTTACTCTGCTGTGGGTCCAGATGGCTTCTCTGCAGTCCTGCCGTGGCAGGCTTCTGGGTTCACCTTGAAGAGGGCCCAGCACATACTGCTCTTGGCGGTGCAATGACCGGAGAGGACAGTGTGCAGAGCCGCTCTCTGACTCAGCCCGGGGCATGGCGGTGGAGACACCACATGAAGGGCGCTGGAGTCTCACCCAGCCCCCTCCCCGCCAGCCTGCGGGTTCCATTCTCAGATGACTTTATGCCTTTCATTATTTTCAAAGTATCTACTCAACTCCACTGACATATTTTTCATTATTTTCAATCAACCCCACTGAAATATTTTATTTTTCTTTTTACAACCACGCCTGTGGCATATGGGAGTTCCCAGGCTAGGGGCTGAATGCCAGGCTACACCATGGCCACAGTGACACGAGATCCAAGCCACATCTGTGACCTAGCTGCAGCTCACGGCAATGCCAGATCCTTAACCCGCTGAGCAAGGCCAGGGATTGAACCTGCATCCTCACAGATACTATGTTGGGCTCTTTACTGTATGAGCCACAGTGAGAACTCTCCACTGAAATACTTTTGAAATGATTATTTTTAACTAAGATCCAGCAACGGAAGGGAAATATGAAGAAACTTCTGGGGTTTTTGTGAAAAGTAAGTGTTCTAAATTTGTGACAACTTTGCATTATTTAAAAGTTCCAATGGCAGGTTCAATGGCATACTTTGAGGGAAAAAATAACTTTTCACTGAAGAAGACAGCATATTAAAGTAATTCACGTGGCCTGGTATTTTCATGTCACCCGAGTAATGTCAGTAGTCACTCTTAGATTCTTCACATACTTTTTAAATATGGAAATAGAAAGACTGGAACAAATAAGATGATACACAGGATAGCTGTCTAGCCCAGTGGTAAAGAGTGTAGGCTTCAGCAGAATTCAGAAATGGGTATAAGTATTTGCCCATGTTTGACACACAACAGTGTTTTTATTTTGATTACTTTAATTTTTTTTTCTCTTTTTATGGCCACACCTGCGGCAAATGGAAGTTCCCAAGGTAGGGGCTGAATCGGAGCTGCAGCCGAGGCCTATGCTACAGCCACAGCAACACCAGATCTGAGCCACATCTGCGGCCTACACTGCAGCTCGTGGTAATGCCCAGATCCTTAACCCACTGAGCAAGGCCAGGGATTAAACCCGCATCTCGTGGACACGATGTCAGGTTTTTCTCCTGCTGAGCCACAATGGGAACTCCTAGAAATTTTTTGAAATATTTTAGACTAACCCCAAGTAGAATGATACAATAAGTAGCTGCATGTCATACTATAGCGAGCATCTCAAACCTATGGACATTTTTCCACTCAATCCCAATGCCACTATTACCCCAACAAAAGGAATAAATCCTCGTACCACTCAACATCAACTCCATTCACAAGTTTCCCCAGAAATTTTGAAAATCTCTTTTTTCCGGTAAGTTTCAAATATCAGAATCGAAACAAGGACCACATGTTGCCTTTGGTTGCTATGTCACTTGAATGACTTGTTTAAAAATGACTGAATTTATAGAATTTACAGTAAAATTCACCCTTCGAGGTGTACTGTTTTATGAGTTTTGACAAACGCACAAATTTGGGTAACCAGCATCGTAAGACATGACCAGTTTCAGGACATAAAAAAAAAAATTCCTCTTGCTGCTTTCCTGTAGTTTTACTCTCTCCAGTAGCTATGCAGCTGTTCTCCATGCATAAAAGTTCACCTTAACCAGCAGGTCAGATATTCCTGAGTAGTATTCCGTTGCTTAGGGATACTTCAACTTGTCTACCTATTAACCAGCTCACGAACATTTGGGTTGTTTACAGTTTGAGGGGTTGATAAATAAAGCCAGTATAAGCCTTTATATATAGGTTTTAACGTGAATATTTCTCCTTGGCAGATACCAAAGAGTAGGATTGCTGAATCATATGGTAAACACCTATTTAATTTTATAAGAAATGGCCAAACTATTCTCCCAGCGCGGCTGCATTATTTTGCTCCTGCATCTCTGTGGTTTTAATTTGCGTGTTCCTAAAGATTAAATAATGTCAAGGACATTTTTATGTGCTTTTCTGCCTACCATACATATTCTTTATAGAAAGATCTGAGCCAGCACATGCACCACACAAGGGCTGGCCCGGCAGTTGGGCAGTGGTTTATACAGTGTGATAGTTATTAGTCAAAATTGCAGGAGATAGAAAGAGGAATTACAGCTTGAACCGCTTCTGTCTATCGCTGGGATTCAAGAGAACAGACTGTGCCCTAATTCAAGATTCAATATTCAGTCTTCAGCATTGAACTCTTTTGTTGAAAACACAGTAAATAAAAGCCAGAGTTGTTTGGATTTTTTAAACCAAAGGAGATACCTAAGTTTTCTTTTCTTTTTTCTTTTGCAGCATCATTCATCAAATTTAAATGCATGTTTTGATAAAATCTGGTCACTTTATTCAGTTGTGTAACCACCACCAAAATCATCCCATTTTCCTCTTGCCTTGTTTGCAGTCAGTTCCCTCTTCTCACACCCAGGCCATGCAATCACAATAGTAGTGTCTTTCTTGGAATTTAATAAGTATGAAATTATCCATTACTTACTTTGTTGCGTTTAACTTCTTTCACTTAGCAAAAGAGTTCTGAGATTCGCCCGTGCTTTGTGTATTAGCACTTTGTTGTCCCGCATTACAGGTATACTACAGTGTTTACCCATTTTTTATTGGATAATTGGGTTGCTTCTGGTTTTTTGAGATTATGAATAATGCTGCTATGAACATGTGTATGCTAATGTACATTTTTTTGTGTGAACATATGTTTTCATTTCTCTTAGGTAATGCCTAGCAATGGAATCGCCAAGTTTGACAGCACAGATGTGTTTAAGTTCATAGGACATCGCCATATTGTTTTCCAAAGCAGATGAACCACTGCTGCAGTTCACCGGCTGTGTGTGATATTTACTGGCTCCACAACCTCACTAGTGTTTGGTATTGTCAGTCTTAACTTCTGTTCAAGTGGGTGCACTGTGGTATCTCATCGTATTTTTACAGTTAGGTTTCTCTGATGACTAGAGATGCTGAGCATATTTTTATATACTTATTGGTCACTGATATATTACCTTTCATAAAGTATATATTCAAATTTTTGGTCTATTTTCTACCAGGTTATTTGTCTTATTATTATTGAAACGTAAGAATTCTTGATGTATTCTAGATGCAAACCCTTGTCAAACATGGTTTACAATTACTTTTTCTGAATTTAACTGTGGCTTTCTTTCTTTCTTTCTTTCTTTATATCTTTCAAAAAGAAAGTGATTTCAACTTCATGAAATCCATTTTATAATTTTTTGGGTGTTATGGTTTGGGACTTTTGTACTTGTTTAAGACATCATTGCTTAATGTAATAAGGCAAAGATTGTTTCCTGGGTTTTCTTTTTGAAGTTTTATCATTTCTGCTCTTACATTTAGTGATGATGCATTCTGAGTGGACTTGAGTGTGCGAATTGACTGGACGGTGAAAAGCTGTTTTTTCTTTCCCCTCAAGTATATATCCAATTGTTCCAGCACCATTTTTTGAAAAGATTACCTTTCCCTCATTGAATCTGACACTTTTCCAAAACAAAACAATTAACCATATACGTGTGAGTCTGGTTTTGGATTTTCTATTCTGTCCCATTATTCAAATGTCTGATCTTACACATGAACACACTGTTTTGATCACTGTACCTTTATAGTAAGTCTCGAAATCAGACATTATTTAAGTTCAACTTTGTTCTTCTTTCAGATTTTTTTATGTCTGCTGTGTCTTTTCCCTTTTAAGATAAATTTAGATTTAGCTAGTCAGTCTCTTGAAAAGCAGCTGACTAAGACCTTGATTGGAATTACAATGACTCTACTGATCAACTTGAAGAAGACTGCTGTCTTAACAATAGCAAGTCTTATAATCCATAAACACAGCACATCTCTTTCAGAAAGTCTTCTTTAGATTAGCAACAATTACAAAATGAACATTTTCAGTATAAAGGTCAATGTGCCTTTCATTAAATTTATTTCTAAATATATTTCATGTGGCTGTAAATGGAGTGTTTTTTTTTTCATTTTGTAATTGTTGCTAATCTATAGAAATTCAATTGTTTTTTATATATTGGCCTTGTATCCTGCAACTTTGCTAAATTCACTTATTAGTTCTCAAAGCTTTTTTGTAAAGTACTGTCACTTGTAAATACGGAAATTCTTACTGCTCCCTTTCCAAATCCATATGTCTTTTATTACTTTTTCTTGCTTTATGGCACTGGCCAAGATTTTTAGCACAATGTTAAATAGTAATTGAGAATCAAATTGCCTTGTTGTCAATCTAGAAAATATTAAACCTCTCACCACTGAGTATATTAGTCCCTAGCCTGGGAACTTCCATATGCCATAGGTGAAAAAGTAAGTCACTTAATTGCCATATATGTTGGGTTTTCCTGGCTGCCTTTCTGTTGTTATTTCTAATTTAATTCCACAGTACTAAGAGAACCTACTTGGTATCACTTCAACCTATTTAAATTCCTTGCAACTTGTTTTATGTGCTAGAATATAGTCTCTCAGGGAATCTCTATCTGCAATTCTAAAGAATGAGAAATATTTATTCTGCTAGTGCTGGTGGAGTGTTCTATACATATCGATTAAATCAAAGCAATTAATAATGTTCAGATATTCTAGACCTCTGATGATCTGTGTGTGTGTGTGTGTGTGTGTGTGTGTGTGTGTGTGTCTATGAAATTCTCCAACTAAGATGTAAAGTTGACTGTTTCTTTGCTTAACTTTATCAGATTTGCTGCATGTATTCTGATACTCTTCTACTGGGTAAACACACATTCATAATCTTCCTATATTTCTAAATCGAACTTTTTACCTTTATTAAGTGTCTCTAGCTCTGATAATACAATATCTTTGAAATCTGTTTTATTTAATAGTAATGTAGACCTTTAAGCCTCTTTATACTTATTGGTTTGTATTGTTTATCTGTTCCTGTCCACTAACTATCAACCTGTAGGTTTCTGTATTTAAATAGAGTCCTGGCTGAAAGTACATATGTCGGTCTTGGCTAATTTTTGCTTATTTGTTTCATAATCTGATAATCTTTCCTTTAACATTTATAACACTCCTTAATGTAGTTTGGTTGGGCCTGTTTCTTTAAGCATTCAATCTTTGTTTTTTGTTCTATTTCTCCTTCCCTGCTTTTTAAAGATTAGTTGCATATTTTTAAAATTCCACTTTAATATTCCTGTTGACTCTTTTGCATTTTTTCAGCAGATTTATAATACATGTGCTTAAATTTTCATTGTCTACTAGCAGTAAAAACATTATTACTACTGTAATAGTTGTCTGTGTTACAGCTGCACATATTATAACCCCACAGACAAAATTACATTTTCTTTACACAGTTCAATTGTTTACAAAGAAATTGGAAGGAAAGGGGGCAAAAACAGTCTTTTGCATCACCCAGATATTCATTATTTCCAGTGCTCTTCTTTTTCTCCCTGAGGATCCAAGTTTCTATCTGCTGTCGTTCTCCTTCTGCCTGCAGACCATCCTTTCACATTTATTGTAATGCAGGTCTTCTGGTGACAAATTATTTTAATTTTCTTTTATCTGAAAACGTCTTTTTTTGCTCTCATTTTTAAAAAAATAGTGTGTGTGAGGAATACAGATGAAGTAGACACCTGAAGCCTTTAAGGACTTTCTAAACTTCTAAATGAGGTAGAGTGCTTAATTAAAATGACACTGTGCTTTTTGTTTGCTTTTTTCCCCTATATGATAAGTGTTTGCTCCTTTTCCCTCCCTTCCTTTGAGTGGGAATGCTATTCTTTTATTCTGACACACAATTCAAATTCCATCTCTTCTGTGAAGTCATATTTTATCATCTTAGGAAGAGCTGGCTGTTCTGTGCTAGCCTAAGAAGTATTTTCTTCACAGTCATATAATATATATTAAATCTCAAATAGGAATAGAAGACATCACAAGCTCAGAAGATGACAATGAATAAGTGACAGTGTGTCTTATCTGAACGTTTCTTTTTACTTTCAATTCCATTTACCTTAAAATTTCAGCATGCAGCTATGTTTTTGTTTATTGACCCAATTATGTGACCTCCTTCACTAATGAACTTTCTATTGTTTTGGAGTTTTTTTTTTGTCTTTTTTTTTTCAGGGCCGCACCTGAGGCATACGGAAGTTCCCAGGCTACGGGTCGAATTGGAGCTTCAGCTGCTGGCCTACACACAGCCACAGCAATGCAGGATCCAAGCTGCATCTGCAACCCACACCACAGCTCATGGCAACACCAGATCCTTAACCCACTGAGTGAGGCCAAGGGTTGAACCCTCGTCCCCATGGATACTAGACGGGCTCATTACTGCTGAGCCACGATGGGAATGCCAAACTTTCCACGTGCTTTCCCTTTGCTGTCACCATGAGGTCTTTGATCACAGATGTTTTACACTCTTGTAACTTTCTTATACTCACACGCAGGTCCTGCCTCTTCCCCTCCTTCAGAGCCTCGGTGCTGGACAGTGCATGTGGTCCTCCACCTGTGACCGTCTGAAAAAACGGAAGGTCTGACAGGACTGGAGACTCATCAAGAGGGCTCCAGAACACTTTCCTATTAGCCTTGAAATGATGTCTGCCTCTGGTCCCAGGAGCGAGGCTATGCAAAGAGGTTTGAGCGGATACACTACTGTTCTGGGAAGTTGTCTCCATTCTTAGACAACACTTTGAAAGGACACAGAATTCTGGGTTGACAGTTGTTTTTCTTTCAGTATTTTCAAAAGGTTATTCCACCCTTCTCTATCCTTCATGATTTTTGATGAGAAAGTGGCTATTAACCATCATTGTTCCTCTGTATGCAGTGTTTCAGTATTCAAGACGTATTCTCAGTCTTTGGCTTTTAACAGTTGGCCATGATGTGACTTAGCCTTGAATTTTCTGTGTCCATTGTGATTCTGTTTCTATGGTATCTTGTGTCTAAACATGTCCATCTTTAAATCTGGGAAACACTCAGCTATTATCTCTTCAAATATTTTTTCCACCCTGTTCTCTCTCTCCTCTCCTTCTGATATTCCTTTGATACGTTTGATTATCAGTCGAACAAGACATTGTTAATTTCCCCAAATCTTTTTTCTGTTCATCTTAGACAATTTCTATTGCCTTATCTTTGAGTTCACTGACTCTTTTCTCTGTCATGTCTATTTGACTATTAAGTGTTTCCAGTGGATATTTTTATCCTACTTCTAATTTTCAGTTCTATAACTTCCATTTGTTTCTCATTTTATTGTTTTTATTTCTCTGCTGAGATTTCCCATTTCTCTGCTGAGATTCTCATTCACTGAAAACATGTTCTGTTTTACTTCATTGGCTGTTGCTGTAATAGCTCTGCTTTAATATCCTTATCTGTTAGTTCCAGCATCTGGTTCATCGCCAGGGCAGACACAATTCACTTTTTTTCCTCTCGAAAATGTGTTCCATTTTCTTGGATCTTTGTTGGACAGTTTTGACTGTATCTCAGACGTTATGAATGTTAACAGATCCTGGATACTGTTATTTTCTCTGACAGTATTATTTTCCTTGTTTTAGCAGGTAATTTTCTTGGCTGGTCTTAAAGTGCAAGTTGTTTCTTGGACAGAAGTTCAGTCTCAGTCTGGACCTCCTGTCCTTAACTGAGTGGCCTTGTGTCCATTCCAGGCAAGCATATTTCTGAGGTCCGTCAGAGATACTGTGGACAGAGACTTGGGACCCATTCTCTGCCTCTTTGCCTTCCAAAATTATACCCACTCTTTTCAGCATTCAGTTTTCCCATATGTGCCTCTACCACGGCTGTGTGAGCCAGGAGACTATGCCCATCCCAAAAGCTGTGGTGAGGAAAATTCACTCTGTAGATCCACGTGCGTCCTCCTGCAGGCGAGCGCATGTGCGCTGTCCAGCAGTCTGTTCTACTCTTTAGAACGTGTTATGTCCCGTTTTCAAGGTTGTTATCTGCCAGGGCAGTGGAGGCAGGGTGGAATCCTGAAGTAGGGTCTCAGTCTATCAGACCAATGATTGAAGTTTTTGCATAGTTTATTTTTTGTTAATGATTTTGTACTCCAATGAAAAGCTTCTATTATAAGTATTTTTTAAAAAAAACTTCTTAGTATAATTCAAAAAGATACATGCACCCCTATGTTTTTTGCAGCTCTGTATTTACAACAGCCAATACACAGAAGCAACCTAAACGGCCATCAACAGATGAATGAATAAAGAAGACACATGCCAAGGAATATTACTCAACCATAAAGAACAAAACAATGCCATTTGCACTAACATAGATGGACCTAGAAATTATCTCACTAAGTGATCTAAGTCAGAAAGAGAAAGACAAATACCATATGACATCGCTTATATGTGGAATCTGAAATATGGCACAAATGAGCATTTCTGTGAAACAGAAACTGACTTGCAGGCGTGGAGAACAGATTTGTGGTTGCCAAAGGGGACCAGGGTGAAGGAAGGATGGATTAGCAGGTGAACACTACGCTATACAGAGAATGGATAAACAACAAGGTCCTACTGCAGAACACAGAAATATCCTGTAAAGAACCATAATGGAAAAGAACATATATATACATATGTGGTATGTGTGTATATATATATGTATCTGAATCACCTTGCTGTGCAGCAGAAACTAACACAACACTATCAATCAACTATACTTTGGAGTTCCCTTCATGGCTCAGTGGTTAACAAATCCGACTAAGAACCATGAGGTTATGGGTTCGATCCCTGGCCTTGCTCAGTGGGTTAAGGATCCGGCGTTGCCGTGAGCTGTGGTGTAGGTTGCAGACGCAGCTCGGATCCCGCATTGCTGTAGCTGTGGCGAAGGCTGCCAACTACAGCTCCTGTTAGACCCCTAGCCTGGGAACCTCCACATGCTGCAGGTGTGGCTCTACATAAAGGCAAAAAGACAAAAAAAAAATCAACTATACTTCAATAAAATAAATTTAAGAAAAAAAACTGCTTTGTAATCTTAAAGTTTCCTTTGAACGCCTTCCTATACTGTAAGGGATTAAAGAAGCTGTCTTGTTCACTTGCTGAAAGAAATCAATAAAGATGCCCAGTCAATCAATAAATGTCTGAGAGATGAGGCTTCTCTAATCCTCAAGGTGGAAGCAGAGTGGAATAATTTTTAAAATAGCAAAAATTTACTGAGCGATTACGCTGACTCTTCAGAACGGCACATGCCAATTTAGGTACTGGTTCCTCCCTGTTTCACAGCTGAGGAAACAGAGGCAGAGGAAGTTAAGGAAGATGACAAGGTCACGGAGTGAAGGGGCCTGGGCACGAAGGGAGTCCAGGGAGAGCGCAGGCATCCTCTGGGCTGGAGTCTGGAAGACTCTCCGTGCCTCAGCATGTGCCGTGCCCGACAAGCAGAGCCAAAGGCAAAGTGACCTCCTAGAACCACCTGGGGGCGGGCAGAGGGTGCCATCCACTCTCGCAGGGAGAACAGAAACCCACCTACCCTGAGAGGGACGCAGAAGACACAGGAGGAGGCCTGGATGGGTGGGAAGGCTGCAGAGAGCAGGACCTTCACCGCCAGGGCGCTGTGGGTACCGGAAGGACGGGGGCGGTCAGGGGCAACGGCGCGGGGCTCCGAACCTGCAGCGGGGGCCAGCCGCACCTGGCCCGGATGCCCAGGGGGGCCACCGCGGTGCAAAAAGCCCTGTTGCTGCCAGCATCACCCCTCCTCCACTCAGATGCCACCGAGGAGAGCAGACCCTGGGCAAGAACCTTGAGAGACAGCTAGAAGGGAGTCTGAGCTTTGTACTGACAGACAAGGGGCTCGTTTTCTTCACAATGTACAGAGAATGGCCAACAGCGCGACAGATACTGGGCAAATATGTTGTCGGTTCGCAAAAATCGCGAATACAAATATTCTTAAAACAAAAGCATGAGATCGTGTTCAACCGCCCTTGCAACAGGAGAAGTTCAGATCGGCGCTACCCCCCAGGTCACACGGCGCTCACTCCGCAGGGGGACAGAAGTCACGGGATGAAGCCCCCGGAAACGCTCGTCCCTCTGGGGGGGTTCCCCGGGGCTGGTCTGGACACAGACTCCACCTCGGCGTCCCCTGGGGCTTCAAAGATCCCCGTGTCCAGGGAGGAGTCCGAACCCTCGCAGGGGGACCCAGGCCTTGGCGCTTTAAGCCCCCTGGGTGACCCCGGTGTGCAGGCAGGTTGAGAATCGCTGCTCAGAGGAATTTCAATTTCGGACTCGCGCAAAGAAAATGATGCTCAGAAAGGTTCCTCTTCGAGACACGGCTGGCAGCAGCAAGGACGGGCAACAGGCAAACAGCCACCAAGGGACTGGTTAGAAGATTCGAGGTGCCCGTGTGCGCGTGATGGAGAACTGTGCAGAGGGCACCTGTATAAACGTGGACTTGAAACAATCACCGCAGTGCAGGGTAAAAGCATACAAAGAGCATCACCATTTTTGAGCCCGTAAAACCACCCACGTCGGCTGGGAGGCAGGAAGAAACCGGTCACGGGGCCTCCGGGGAGGGAGGGGGATGGGAGGGAGGCTTCTTTGCGCTATACAGCCCTTTGTCCTTTTGGATTCTGAGCTGTGCACATGTATTAGCTATTTTTCAAAAATAAAATAATTTTTTAAAGCAGTCATGGGCCACATCTCTGGGGCAGATATGAATTGTCTGTCGCTGTCTGTCGCTTACAAAATTTTAAATTTCTTAATTCAGTATTTAAAATCAATAACTGTATAGAAAAATCCCACCCTGTTATCTTTCTTTATTTTTTATTTTTATTTTTAATGTCTTTTTGCCTTTATGTAGAGCCGCACGCGCAGCATGTGGAGGTTCCCAGGCTAGGGGTCTAACAGGAGCTGTAGCCGACGGCCTTCGCCACAGCAACACGGAATCCGAGCCATGTCTGCAACCTACACCACAGCTCACGGCAACGCCGGATCCTTAACCCACTGAGCAAGGCCAGGGATCGAACCCGCAACCTCATGGTTCTTGGTTGGGTTCGTTAACCACTGAGCCATGAAGGGAACTCCTACCTTTCTTTAAAAAAAAAATCAGGAGTTCCCATTATGACTCATCGGAAATGAATCTGACTAGCATCCATGAGGATACAGGTTCGATCCCGGATCTTGCTCAATGGGTTAAGGACCTGGCGTTGCCGTGAACTGTGGTGTAGGTCGCAGACGCAGCTCAGATCCCGCATTGCTATGGCTGTGGTGTAGGCCAGCGGCTACAGCTCTGATTCAGCCCCTAGCCTGGGAACCTCTGTATGCTACCGTGCGGCCCTAAAAAAAAAGGAAAGAAAAGCAATCAGAAAATCTAGGAGTTCCCTTGTGGCTTAGTGAGTTAAGGATCTCCCATTGCCACTGCAGTGGCTTTGGTTACTGCTGTGGCGCGGGTTTGATCCCTGGCCCGGGAACTTCCACATGCTGCGAGGATGGAGAAAATAAATCAGAAAACCCAGAAGCATGGGAGATGCATTCCCACAGCATCAACAAACTGAGCGTGGCAGTGCCACTGTCCCCTTCAGACAGGGCCTGAGGATCCTGTGGTCACAGGAACCTTCTAGACTATGGGCTCTTCAGGCAGGGGTTTTATGGTGTTTATTTTTCTCTCTCCTAGAATAACACATAGGAAAATCTCAATAATTTTTCCCATAAAATGGAACCAAAATTCCCATATTAATTAAAAACTCCAGCTTATTGGCGTGAGAGGAAAAGGGGAAGCAGGGTAGGAGGGGGCAACTGCAATAAAATAATTCTTATTTTACCCCCAGATGACGGCTATTAACGTGCAGTCCATGTGCCTCGTATTCTTCTCCATGATGATACATGAAAAATGGAAATTAGTGTTTCCCAGTACATGTTTCTAGGAAAAAGGATTTCTCTCTCAGGAAGACTTTGTTTCTTACTGATGCATTCAAGAGAAATGAATTTGTAATCTGGTCAGGATGTGCTTATGAGTTAATACACTCATTTTTCACTCACCAAAAAAAAAAAAAAAACACACAATAATAATGCCTATCATCTAGTATGCAATTCAGAGAATAGAAATTGGCATAGGAACTAATTATGGCTCACGAAGAAAAAAAATCTGCTGTTTTGATGAATATGTGTTTTCCTAGCATTTTTGTTATTTCCGTTGGTAATTACAGAAAATAGTTTTAGCGGGGACAATTGTTATGGTTCTCTATGTATTCTGTTCTAAGTTATGAATAAGGCAGTGTTCCTGGCAAGTACTTGGGGATCCATCTGGAGACAGGGAACGAAGAAAGCTCCAGAAGATAAGCTTTCCTTGTTTCAACGTCCTATTTTAAAGTGTTTGTTAAATAAAAAATATATGCAATGTGTCTTAGGAGACTCGGAAACTTACACTTTCAGTCTTGAATGAACAAAAAATTCATCAAGTCCTGAAATACCTATTTGAACAATGAAAAAGCTAGAAAATCGTGCACTCTGGGCTTGTCAGCTGCAGGTTAGGCTCAACCAGCTGCTTCTTTCTCAAGGACGCTGGAGACATTCTTTGGCAGACTGCATTTTGAAATTTCTTAAAACTTCTATTCCAGGGTATGATGTGGTCCCAGAGCCTCTGGCTGCTCCAGCTGCTAGGATGAAGAGTTTGATGGGGACCAAGGAATGTAAAAACAGAAGAATTAATACACAAAAGGGAGCTCTGTTTTCCAATAGTGTGGTGGTGCCAGAATTTTATAGATGCATAGCCATGAATTTTCAAGTAAGTGTCACAATTTATTCTACAATGACCTAAAAAACCTGCTTCCTACTGGCATGTATCTCAAATTTAAAACACTTTTCTATTCAACTAATGTAATAAATGATGTCTGGGAGAAGGGCTCAGGGGAGTCTTAAAACCTCTGACCAATCACAGAGTTGCCAAAATACTGTATATTTAATTCTTTTTTTTTTTTTTTTGGCTGCCCTCTCAGCATTGCAGGAGTTCCAGGGCCAGGGATCGAACCCGCGCCATAGCAACAACCCAAGCCACTGCAGTGACAATGCCAGCTCCTTAACCTGCGGCACCACAAGGGAAACTCCCAATACTGTATATTTTAAAGGAAACAAGAACAGGACAAAACAAAACAAAAAAATTAAACCTGCATTTGAGATAGATTATGTCTCTTAAAGGCTGCTTCTTGAGCTAGAAATAAATCAGTCAGAAGCAGTAAAACATCAGTAAGGAAATAATGAAGATATATTTAGTCAATTACAGGGACTTTATGAAGGTTTTTTTCCTCCCTAATTTTAAACACTGTCATCGACATAAGGTGATCATTAGTGATTGTCTTATGTTGATCAGCTATAGTTAATGTTATGGAAAAGCGAGATTGTCCTCAGATACTGGGCACAAATTGTAAAAGAGGGTATAGGGCGAGAGAGTATGTATATAAATATGTAAGGGGGTAAAGCCTTCCGTGGAATAAGTGGGGTCGATGACAGAACTGAAAAGGGAGCATGAGTGGGCACGATCGTCCAGAGAAGACGGGAGCCCACGCCTGCGTGCTGGCGAAGGGCCACAGAGCAGGACACGGTATCCGTGATGCACTGTGACCCTGGCACGGGCCTGACCATCCAGCCCGGCACGTGGCAGGGGTCCAAAATACCTGGGGCATAAGTGAGTAAACAAATGAGTGGACGAATGCATCCCGACCCCTTGGGAAGCCGGCGTCCCTGCGTCCCCCACCCGCAGGAGGGCAGAGGCTGGCCCGGGAGGCAGGGAGGCCGGTCGGGGCAGCGCGGGAAGGAAGGCCCTCCTGCCCGGAGCCCTGGCTGCTCGCCACCAGCGCCCGGGAATACGGCTCAGGCCCGGGCTGCCACCCTCCTTGCGTCCCGCTTCTCTACCCGTCCAGGCTCTGAGGACACTCCCAGGTTTATCGTCACACATGAAGGTGAGCTAGAGGGTCAGGGCACCTTTCCCACAAGGTCTTGGCAGGAGCCCAACCGAGCCAGCTGAGGCTTCAGGAGAACGATCGAGTCCACCATGGTTAGCGTTTTAAAGCATTTCCTTATAATGGAATTTTCCCTTCTAATTTTCACATTGTCTTGATAATAGGCATCGACAATTATTTGCTCAGAAGGGCTTTACTGTAACGATTTTTCTGAGGAGCAACTTGAGGGTAGGTGTGGCTTGTAAAGCTTGGCCAAAAATAAACCAGTGGGACCTAATCAAACTGAGGAGCTTTTGCACAGCAAAGGAAACCATTAAAAAAAAAAAAAAAAAAGAACTTACAGAATGGGAGAAAATAGTTTCAAACGATGCAACTGACAAGGGCTTAATCTCTAAAATACACAAACAACTTATACAACTCAACAGCAAAAAAAGCCAACAACCCAACTGAAAAATGGGCATTTCTCCAAAGAAGATATACAGATGGCCAATGAGCACATGAAAAAAATGCTCAGCATCACTGATTACTAGAAAAATGCAAATCAAAACTACTATGAGGTACCATCTCACACCAGCCAGAATGGCCGTCATTAATAAGGCCACAAATAACAAATACTCGAGGGGGTGTGGAGAAAAGGAACCCTCCTGCACTCTTGGTGGGAATATAAATTGGTACGACCACTATGGAAAACACATGGAGGTATCTTAGAAAACTATACAGAGAACTACCATATGACCCAGCAATCCCACTCTTGGACATATAGCCGGACAAAACTTTCCTTGAAAAAGACACATGCACCCGTATGTTCCTTGCAGCACTATTGACAATAGCCAATACATGGAAACAACCTAAATGTCCATCAATAGATGACTGGATTAAGACGATGTGGTATATATACACAATGGAATACTACTCCACTATAAAAAAGAACAAAATAATGCCATTTGCAGCAACATGGATGGAACCAGAGACTCTCATACTAAGTAAGTAAGAAAGACAAATACCATATGATATCACTTATATCTGGAATCTAATATATGGTTCAAATGAACCTTTCCACAGAAAAGAAAATCATGGACGTGGAGAACAGACTTGTGGTTGCCAAGGGGGAGGGGAAGGCAGTGGAATGGACTGGGAACTTGGGGTTAATAGATGCAAACTACTGCCTTTGGAATAGATAAGCAATGGGATCCTGCCATATAGCACTGGGAACTATATCCAGTCACTTGAGATGGAGAATGATAATGTGAAAAAAAAGAATGTATGTATGTATGACTGGGTCACCTCGCTGTACAGTAGAAAACTGACAGAACACTGTAATCTAGCTATAATGGAAAAAATAAAAATAACAAAAAAGAAAGAAAAAGAGCTTGGCATCATCTGCGTAGGTACAAGATATTACAGCCAGAGCTTCAGGCGGAGCCCAGATCTCACCCATTGTTCTCTCACAGCGCCTCCTTACATCCAACTTGCAAACCTGACCTGGCCTCGCACCATCACATTGCCATCAGCCTGGGCTGGCCCCTGCCTTGGCCTCCAGCCCCAGTTTTCCCCAGGCTGGGTCCTGCTGGCCACGCTTTGGGCAGCTCCCTCCCAGTGACCCCGATGCGGAAGCTTCTGCTTCCACACGCCCCAAACCTGAGACTCACCCCGAACCCGATCCTCCTCCTCAGATCGTCCCTGTTCCTCCCCGCCGGTCCCTGCCCAGGAGGCCTCTGCCCCGGACTCACGGCCTGTGTCCAGCATGGACTGAGCGCTTGCAGATGCAGCACATGCTAAGAGCGTTTAGCAGCAAGCAGAGCAGAGCCCTGCCTTCGTGAGGCTCACATCTTGGCGTGTGTGACCAACACTGGACAGGGATGACAATTCTGAGGACTGCCCTAAACTGGGGACAGTGGGATACGAAGAGCTGATGGAGGCCGGGGAGCCCGGGTCAGCCAAGGCCTCCTGACAAGCTTTTGGATGACTCTGCCATTTGCACGTCAGATTGAATCTGCAACACTTGAGGCTGCTTCCGGTGCGGTGCTGGCCTGTCCTCTCCCGCTCTCTGTAATGACAGATCACGGACCATGCTCACACCAGGATGCGACAAAAATAACATCTCTTATAAACACATTCCCTCTTTGTAGTGTATTATTCCTTTAAATTGAATACATTTTTTAAGTTTTTTTCCTCTAACTCACACCTTTCTAAGTACACGTGCCCTTTATTGAAGGGCCTACTAAAAATGGGCATGGTGGCAGCAGATGGGCACAGAAGGCTTACAGGAGCACAAAACAATATAATTGGGGAGTTCCCTTGTGGTCCAGGGTGTTAAGGATCTGGCATTGTGACTGCTGTGGTGTGGGTTCAATCCCTGGCTAGGGAACTTTCACATGCCATGGGTTTGGCTAAAAAATGTGTGTGTGTGTGTGTGTGTGTGTGTGTGTGTGTGTGTGTGTTCAGGAATATGTTACTGATTGACTGTGTTAATTGAATTTTTAAAATGTGGCCACGCCATCTGAACTCCGCTTCAGCATAAGTCTACTGGTGGGTTTTCAAGAGGCATTTAAGGACCCCTGAGTCCAATCTGGATCCACCGAGTTCTCCGTGGCGGAGCCGAGTGAGTTGAGTTCCCACGTCCAGGACGCCCGGCTCCCTCTGCGACCTGGAAACATCTGGAGAGCTAAGCTGGTCGTGTAAGGGCACGGTGAGGGGAGCAGCCAGAGCGAGGGGCCTGGGGCAGAGAATCCAGAATGACAGAGTGAAACAGGGTTTGGGCTTTCCGCCAAAGACAAGAGCGAGCCTGATTATGCTGCATATCTTAGGATTCTCTTTCTATTCCATTGAAAATGAGGAGGCAAAAGCTTCTCTTTGTCATAAGAAATCAATTTCTTAGCTGCCATCTCTTCTCGGCACACACAGTTTCCTGTTAGATCCTTTAAAATGCCATTTGTTAGAGAGATTACAGAATGAATTCCAGTTCGTGTTTAATTCTTTAAAAATTATCTCTTGCTTTTAGAGGGTATAAAAAGCATATGGATGAGCATATTAATCACAGTTACTATTTTCCAGGGACTGAGTGAAAAGAAGCGTTTATGTTCATGGTGTATGCGGCTGAGCACAAAAGTCTGGAAATACTCCTGATTACCAAAATGATCTCCTCTGCTGCAAGGAGACTATGACTGAAAGAACAAATTACCATAATAGCACACCCCGTCCCGGCTACCTTGCTGAGGTTCCACTGCTGCTCTTTGAATGGAGGTTACAGAAAATACACTGCCAGTCACAACACTCAGGCTATGATTGAATCAGCCAAACTGCTGAGCCACCTTCTCTGGCTCTGGCTCTGAATTAATTTAGAGAGTCTTGAGTGCATCCAGTTGGGCTCCCTGAAGAATCAAACCTTACAAAATCATTCCTTATTCACTTACAGTCAAGTCTCTTGCAATCAGTTCCTTTGTGGAGAGCTGGCAGCAGTTATTCAGGGGATAGCGTACATCACACAGTCAGGGGCCACCTGAGCGCTGGATGCCAAAGACTGTGCAGGTGTAAGTATAACACATTGTGGCAGAACTGGGCCGGGAGAGCTTCTGCACAACCTCCCCCTCGCGACCTGGGTCCCCGAAGAGTGTTCTAGAGCCTAAGGAGGGGACGTCTTGGGATGATAAACCTGTCAGCATCGTGTATCAAAGTCACATTAAACAGGGTGAGGCCAGCTGTCTCCAGTTTCTTGTCTACTCTTTTCCTCTCCATGAAACAGCACAGATTCTCCCCATCACATGCAGAAAGGATGCCCGGATCGGTATACCATTCCTAGAGATACAGTTTCCGTTATTATTAACTCCGAACTACAACCACAAAAACAAGTGACTTTTTTAGCCCATTTCGGAGACACTGTGAACAACTAACAGGTTTTTCCTACCAGTGAAAACAATAAAAGAACACCTAAGCATCCAGGGCCAGGGCCACGCCTCACCACAACCGTGGGAGCCTAAGATATCAATTTCGGTTGAAGTCTTGGTCTGAAGAACAAGAGTCAGACCAAGCCTGAGAGACGGAGAGTGGCTGCAACACACGACGCTGTGGTCTTAGCACACGGCCGCGGTTTCCTCAGTTCGTCAGAACAAAATGGCAGCAAGCGAGAATATCCCAACACAGGACTCCAAGTGGCTAAATGGGGCTTTTGCTGGCACTGCGTTTACTGGTCAGATGTAAAGAAAGGAGATGGATGAAAAGTGTTAGAAATACCACCAGTCAGGGCCGTCACCACCCAACACACCCGTGTCCCTGAAAGATGGAAATGGGGACAGTGATTGCTTCTCCACCAGGAAACAAAACCAAGCTGCTCGTCTGCCCTGACGCCTGGACAGGTGTCGGAGCCCCACAGCAGGGCCGTGCCCGTGACACTCCTACAATCAGGCGTCGGAGCGGGTGCTGTCATGTTCCAGCAGCCTGGTTCCAGTGAGGAGCGAGAAGCCCCACAGTGAGTTAAACAAGGCACGTTTAACGTAAAGAATAATTAAACTCTAATAAAAGTGCGACTCTAAGAGCCAGAGGCAGACTCTGCCGCGCCATCGGGGAGAGAGGGCTGAGAGAGAACCGAGGGAGGGCAGGCTCGAGACCCCGCCGCAGAAGGTGCAGCTCAGAGAGCAGGCAGGTTGCTGCCGTGCGGGGAGCAGAGGGCAGCCGGCTGGAGTGCGGGAGCCAGTGCCGCGGGTGTGCTCAGGGTGCGACGGCTCAGAAAGAACTTTCCAGGCCTAGGCGAGCCCCATGTGGCCGGCAGAGGGGGTCGGGGCGCCAGTGTGGGCAGGAGGTCTTCCGGACACTGGTCTCTGTTTGGAGAGTTGGTGGGAAGGAGACCACCAGGCCGGGGGTTCGGTCTGGGCTCCCCGCCCCCCGCCCCGTGGTGTCCCCTCCGAGGTGCTCACTGCGAAGGGCAGATGCTAGTAGGGAGCCGCATGGAGCTAAGAGGCAACGCCCCGAGAACAGGGACACACGCGTGGGCACCTCGAAACCCCCAGGGGCTCTCAGTGTGCTGTCCTTTCGCGGACAGGAGACAGCTGCGCAAGGCACACAAGGGCTCCAGGTCACAGACACAGCAACCAAGCCGCGTGACTCCCAGAAATGAGGTCTCCACCCCCAGGCTGGCCTCAGGATCCTTCGCAAAAGTGCTGGGCTCCTCCCGAAAGGCCCTGCTTCTGGCAGGAAAACTTTTTCTCAAAAGCTCTGACATCCGTCAGCAAACCATCAAAATAAGCCGCCGTCTCCGCAGCCGTGAGACGTCCCCTTCTATGCCGCGGGAGGGGGACCTCCGAGAGCGCAGACTCATGTTTAGGCAGAAGTGAGAAAGACGAGCCCCTCATGTGAATGGAGAAAAGGGTGGAAGACGACGAAGCAAGGGGACCCGCGTCCGTGAGGCCCTCTTCCGGGCCCCGGGCTCACTCAGACTCGGGGAGAAGTGGAAAAAGAGTGACGCTTCGATATGTGAAGCTTTTCTCAGCTGAGACTCAGGAGATTTCTCCCTTCCCCAAGGTCTGAATCTGAGGAAACGAGCCTGCGTTACAGCCTGACAGCTCTCTGCTGAATCTAAGGAAGAGCTTCTTACCCATTACCATGATGGAACACGAGAATAAAGTTCGCGGGGAAAGCCTCCTTTCCCAGAGATATTAAAGAAGAAAATCAAAACTATCCATCACGAATGATCTAGACAACCCTCTAGACGAAAACAGCTGTTTCTCAGAGCCCTTCCACATCCCAAGCCTTCGTGATCTTTCTCCTTAGCACACAGGCAAAGGCCTTGGACAGGCCAGCAGGAGGCACTGCTAACCCGAGCTCACACCTACCCAGCAAGTGCCTGCTGCCGCTCGTCTTGGAAGTACCACAAGCTTAGCATCATAATTTCTAGTTTACAGGTTCTGAGGCTCAGAGAGGTCAAGAAGCTTATCAGAAATAACACAGCAAATAAATAGCAGTCAGCATTCTAACCCAGGACTATCCGGTCTGCACAACCCCATAGGTAAACCATGCCTTTTCACTCCTTCAGCAGGCTACCCAATAGTCACCACTGGAGGCCTACCCCACCACTCCTGGGAAGTTTTCGGGACACCCCCCCCCCAAATCTGCCACAATTTTGTACAAACAACATAATCGTGCACGCCTGGAAAATTTGCAAAAAAAAAAAAAAAGGGGGGTATGAATGGAAAGAAAAAGATAACTGGCAAAGACATTTAAAAAAATAAACGCGCAAGATCAACGAACACACACTGTATCATTTCCCTACTTTCCAGGCTCTCAGAAAATTGTGAAGAATTGAGTGGGTTCACAAAACTAATGTGAAGGGAGAAATAAAGGGTTCGGCCCGGGTGAAGCATGCGCAAACCACCCCCTTTTTCCCGCAGTGGGAACGTGTGAAAACTGAACAGCTGGGCCAGAACATTTCTATTCCCTCGCGCTTGCAGAAACGGGGCCTCCGGAAGACACAGTCCCACGGGTCTCTGAGGCACTGGATTACCGGGTTTGGGTAACTACAGCTTCTTTCTTAGTCGCTCGCTGTTAACAATTTGCATTTGAGGTCACAGAAGGAGGAAGCCAATCCCTTTAGCACAGATGCCTCCAGGGGGCGGCCGGGGGAGGGGTAACTCCACCTGTTAGGGCGTTACCTGAGTGTGTGGTTGGTACCCTGCCCAGGACCTCCCCAGACACACCAGGTGGCCAGCTTAGGACCCCTGTTGCTCCCTCTGTCCAGGTGGCTTCAAGCTGGAAGTTACTCATGAGAATTTGGCATGAAATCTCCTCCTCCAAACACACTTCATTTGCCCTAGAAGATTTTAACAACACGCCCCTAAAAGCTCAACCAGCAAAACATCATTTCCGTCCTGTACTTCTTTCAACATTAAAATAAACAATTAAGTGCTGGAGATTTTGTTGCAAAGGTGAATTAAAGGCTGACTCTGCCTTCACCAAGTTCCAAGAGCAGGCAGGAGATCACCAAGCTGGTAAGCACAGTGGGATGTGGGCCTGATGACGGTATGGGGGGCTGAATGTGGCACAGGAAAGGCAGCCAGCCTGGGCACAGGGCATACTGCCCAGGGACGGAGTCTGAGCCGAGCCTTCGGTATCAGGCAGCTCGGGCAGCCATTAAAAAATGACCATAGACCACATGGCTTAACATACAGACACTTGCTTTCTCACAGTTCTTCTTTTTTTTTTTTTAGTTGTTTGTTTGTTTGTTCGTTTAGGGCCACACCCGCAGCATATGGAGGTTCCCAGGCTAGGGGCTGAAGCCACAGCAGCAGCAACGCCTGATCTAAGCCACCTCTGAAACCTACACCACAGCTCATGGCAACACCAGATCCCCTACCCACTGAGTGAGGCCAAGGATCGAACCTGCATCCTCATAAATACTAGTTGGATTCGTTTCTGCTGAGCCACAATGGAACTCCTATACTTTCTCATAGTTCTTGAGGTTGAAAGTCAGAGATCAAGGCGCCAATAAAACTGGTTTCTGGTGGGCTCTCTTCCTGCCTTGCAGATGGCTGCCTTGTGGCTGTGTCCCTGTCCCCAGGCAGCAGGCAAGAGAGAGAGCGTCTCCTCTTATAAGGACACTGATCCTGTGGGGTCAGGGCCCCACTCTTATGACGTCATTACTTCCTGAAGGCCTCATCTCCAAATACAGTCACAGCGCGGGGTCAGCGCCTCAACATACGAGTTTGGGGAGGTCACAACTCGGTCCCCAGCACCTTCGGAATGACGGGGTCATCCAGGTGGTAGGCAATCAGGGCAAGGAGGCGTCCCAGGCAAATATGCCAAAGGGTGTGGCTGAAAGGCTCAGGCGAACAGTATGTGGCAGGGAGGGGGCCCAGCAGTCCTCATGGCTGGCGTGGTGGCGGACTCCGTGAGAGCCGGGCACAGGGGAGCATCTCAAACGCCTTCTAACCAGCGTGTACTTTATCATGCGGGCACTCCGGATTTTTGCACAAGCCTCTTAATTAAAAAGCTGAACAGATCTGCATCTGAGGAGAAAAACAGTTGATCCACATTTGAAACAATAAATAGTAGTTCAAAGGGACTTGGAATTCTGGACCCAGGCCACGGACACTACAGCAATCCCAGGAAAGATATTAAGGGTTTTGCCAAGACGTGAGGGTGAGCCACAGATGTGAGTTACTTGGGAGGCAGAACCATAGGAGTGACTGGCTGTGGAGGGTGGGGAGGGAGGGAGCGGGGCCGAGCCCTCCTTCCGAAAAAGGAAGCCCTTATGCCGTCACAACAGTCGAGCTAGGACCATGTGCTTTGCTTTTTTGTTGTCACAGCCTTTGTCCCATCCAGGGACTACGCTTCAGCCCGTCCCACAGATTCTCCTAACACACTGGTGGCTCCAGTGTGGGCAGCAAGGGGAAAAGACGAACAACAATCAGTATAAAAATTTGAGTTTAACACTCAATCATGGTAAGAAATTTGATGAAATAAAAAAGAGTAGCACACCCAGTGTGTGCATAGATTTTGGACAGTACACTAAACTAATGGCAATGATAAAAGTTTACACTTAGTTAACCCACTATACCCAAAATATTATCATTTCACTCATCATTAAAATAAGTTATTAATACAGTATTTTACATCTCTTACACTTTGTTATTGAAATCCCATTCATATTTGTCAATGGAGCGCCCAGCTCAGTCTGGACGAGTTACCTCCCGTGTGCGCCACAGGCACATGTGTCTGTGGGCTCCACGCTGAAGAGCACAGTCAGACCAGGAGAAGGCCGTGATGCAAGCATCAAATATCAGCGTCAAGCTAGTGTTTATTAACCAAAAGGTCAAAGTAAACATTTATTATAAAAATAGGAACACTGAGTGTTGTTCAAGGAATAATTATTTTAAAGTCTAGCTTCCTGGGGAGCTCCCAGGAAGTGGCTCAGCAGTTAACAAACCCAACTAGGATCCATGAGGATGTGGGTTCAAACCCTGGCCCCACTCAGTGGGCTAAGGATTGGTGTTGCCATGAGCTGTGGTGCAGGTCACAGACCTGGTTCGAACCCCACGTTACTGTGTGTGGGGCAGGCCGGCAGCTACAGCTTGGTTTGACCCCTAGCCTGGGAATTTCCATATGCCACACGTGTGACCCTGAAAAAAAAAAAGCAATCAATCAATCAATTCTAGCTTCCCAAGTCTACACAATAAGCCAAAGCTTCTGTTTTATTTGCACTGGCCATGCCCACAGCCTGTGGCAGATCCTGGGCCAGGGATAGAACCCAAGTCACAGCAGCGACAGTCCTGGATCCTTAACCCACTGAGCCACCAGGGAACTCCTAGAAGCCAAAGTTTAATGTTCCCGTTTTGAAAGTAAATTTTCTGACACATTGTTTATGAAGCCATCTGCCACCATGTGACTGTCCGGATACTTGATGGGACTTTGTCTGGATAAACAAGAGACCCCTGCCTCCAGAGACTCACCAGAGGACGTCAGGGAAGAAGAAGCCTACCTCATTACACACATAATCAGAGCACAGGAGATTTGTAAAGCCCCGTGGCTATCAGATGCAATGAGGCAGTAAATGCAAATGAGCTCGGTTTACCAATATTTACTTGTCACAAGTATACTAATCTGGCTGATGAATATTACAAACACCACTTTAAGTCTTTTTCAACCGGAATGATTTTAGGTGGAATAGTTTTGAATGATGATGACTCCATGGTGAAACGTGAAATAAGTGTTTCAGTTTTTCTGTTGGTATAAAGAAAGCAAAACGAGGTGCAATCTTTTCACCCTTTTTCCGGCCATTTGCCACCACTCACGAGTCCTTATGTGTGTTATGACCTATACCCATAACGTGCGTAAAGAGAAGACACTTCCTCTTTCTGCACAAAGTGGATGGCTTGCTGGGTGCTTTGCCCCGGGAGGAGGTGCTCTCATGACGCTATTTCACGGCTGCCCCTGATTGCAGGTCAGTGCGACCAC
Organism: Catagonus wagneri; assembly: GCA_004024745.2. Lineage (NCBI taxonomy): Eukaryota > Metazoa > Chordata > Mammalia > Artiodactyla > Tayassuidae > Catagonus > Catagonus wagneri. The sequence continues at coordinate 4,250,534 of PVHT021183584.1, forward strand.
CAGCCATTTCACCTCGCACCCACATCATGACCCAATCCGACCATGAACCAACCTTGGGCTTTTTCTTTCTCCATCCACTGCTCATAAAGGATCCCTCACTGAGCAACAGATATTAGCTGAGGAAGAGGCGATGGGGTTAGCAGTCACTGATGACATGGCATCTAGGCCACTGGTTCAGCTTCTGGGAATACAGCCCACCGCTGTCCAAGGTTAAGTACTCTGCATCCAGCAGCATGCCTGGAGCTGCTTATCAAAAGGTCTACAATTCTTCTATAATGCTCTGCCCTAGAACTCAGGGCATCATGTGATAGTTCTTGCACTGAGGATTGCCACAAATGCCCCACGGCATCTTTTGCTACCTGTGACAATTTTACTCTAATAGGCCAAGTTGTCTAGGCCATGGCCTAAGTGGCAAGGCTGTGTGTCCTGCAGTCTGGACCTGCTGCTGAGCCCTTTGCTGTTCTGGCCCCACTCAGAGCAGCCAGCCTGTGTCCCCTTGGGTATGAGTTGGAATGACTTTCCCCAGTGTGAGGTACACAGTCTCCAGAACCTGGGAAGGCCTACCAGGCAGTCTGCTTCCCCCTAGAGGTCGGAGGTGCAAGGTGCACTGCTGTTCCGCTCACGGCCAAATGCCCATATTATGCATGAGTGACCTCTGGGCTCTGTATGCTGTTCCACCGACCTATCAGTCTATTTCTGATGCAGTTCAAACTGCTGTGGCTTTGTCGTGGTACCTTTTTTTTTTTTTTAATTTAAACTAAAAGCAAAACAAAAACAGTTCACCCATTTCTCCCACTCCTGCCCTCCTGCCTTTGGCAAATACCAATCTGTTCTTTGTATCTATGAGCTTAGTGTGTGTGTGTGTGTGTGTGCGTGCGCGTGTGTGTGTGTGTTCCAGGTATAAGGCATATCATTTGCCTTTGTCTTACTTCACTTAGCATAATTCCCTCAACATCCATTCATGTAAGAATGGTAAGATTTCATTCTTTTTTGTGGCAGAATAAAAGTTTTGTTGTATATATACAATTTCTTATCCAGTCATTTACTGATAGACACTTGGGTTGTTTCCATACCATGGAAATGATGCTAAAATGAACAGTGGTGCAGGTATCTTTTTGATTTAGTGCTTTCATTTTCTTCAGATAAATACCCAAAAGTAGAATTGCTGGATCATACGGTGGTTCTACTTTTAAGTTTTGGAGGCACCTCCATACTGTTCTCCATAATGGCTGCACCAATTTAGATTCTCACCAATAGCACACAAGTGTTCCCTTTTATCTGCATCTTTGCCTCGTCTTTTGAAAGTGGCCATTCTAACAAGTGTGAGGTAATGTCTCACTGTGGTAGGAATTTCATTTCCATGACTATTAACGACATAGAGCCTTTTCCCATGGATCTATTGGCCATCTGTATGTCTTCTTTATGCAAAGGTTTATTCAGATCTTCTGCCCATTTTTTAAATGGATTGTTTGGGGATTTTTGCTATTGTGTTGTATGAGTTCTTCTTATATTTTGGATATCAGTCCCTAATCAGATACACAATTTCAAAATATTTTTTGCCACAAAATGTCTTTTCATTTTGTTGATGGCTTCCTTTTCTGTACAGAAACTTTTTAGTTTGACATGGTCCCACTTATTTATTTTTACTTTAGTTGTTTTTGTTTCTGGATTCAAAAAAAATCAGATTCAAAAAAATCATCACTGAGACTTATGTCAGGAACATTATCACATATGCTTTCTTCTAGGAACTTTATGGTTTCAGGTCTTTTTTCTTCTTCTTCTTCTTCTTATCCTTTTTCGGCTGCCCCATGGCATACGGAGACCCCAGGCCAGGATCAGACCTAAGCCACAGTCGTGACCCATGTCACAGCTGCAGCAATGCTGACTCTGCACCAGGACGGGGACAGAACCTGCGTCCCAGTGCTCCAGAGATGCCGCCAATCCTGTTGTGCCACAGAGGGAACTCCAGGTCTTATCTATAAATCTTTAATCCATTTTGAATTAAATTTTGTGCATGGTATAAGATAATGGTCCAGTTTCATTTTTTCATGTGGCTGTCCAATTTTCCCAGCACCATTTATTCAAGAAACTGTTCTCCCCCCATGTACGTTTTGGGGTTGTCATAAATTAATCGACCATGCATGTATGGACTTATTGCTGGCTCTTTATTCTGTTCCATTTGATCTATGTGTCTATTTTATGCCAATGCCATACTGGTTTGATCACTACAGCTTTGCTGTAATATAGTTTGAAGTCAGGGACTGTGATAGTTTCAGCTCTCTTCTTCCTTCTTAAAACTGCTTTGGCTGTCCAGGGTCTTGTCCAGGGTCTCGTAGGGTTCCACACCAATTTTAAGATTTAAGAAGCATGACCGAGGAGTTCCTGCTGTGGCACAATGGAATTGATTGTATCTTGGGAGCATTGGGACACAGGTTCGATCCCCGGTGCATCACAGTGGCTTAGGGATCTGGCATTGCCACAGCTGAGGCTTAGGTAGTGACTGTGGCTTGGATCTGATTCCTGGCCCAGGAACTCCATATGATGTGAGTTGGCCAAAAAGGGGGGAAAAAAAAGAATAACTGACACGGTAGGGTAGGATGGGAACTGTCCTCCAGATATAAGGAGTTATTAAACAGCTACAATAACTCAGAGGCCATAATATTGGTAACAGGAAAAAAGAATATACAGGGAGCAGAGCAGAAAGTCCCCCAAAACTGACATCTGATTACAAAAATTTTTAATATATTTAGATCGACAAAAGGTGAAATCCACAATAAAGGACAGATGGTTCTGTATACCTATTTGCCAGAAGACAGTTTTAACATTAATAAAACAGAAATTGCATGGAAAACAGAAATACATTAGCAGTGGAAAGCATTATTCAAGAGAAGACTTGAACAAATGGAAAAGTCTCATGTGATCTTGGACAGGATCAACTGAAGACATAAATTCTACGGTAAATGTGAAAACTAAAGGTGATATCAACAAATTGCCCATGGATTTATTTTCATTATATAAACTCATTCCAAAGTCCACATGAAGATACAAGTGAGGACAAACATCAATAGCCAGGAAATCTATGAAAAATAAAAGTACTCAGGGGAAACTAGCCTTATTAAATACTAAGCACAAGGCACTTGAATAGACAGATTAAGGTAACACCTTAGCAAGTCCAGTAATACAGCCAAATTCAAGTGGAAATTTAGCATATGGCAAAGACTGTATTTCACATTGATGACAAAAAGATAAATTTGTCATTAAAGGATAACAGAACAATTAGTAGGCAACTGAAAATTTTTATTTGAATCTATAACTCATACTTTATACCCCCAAAAAATCCAGATAAAACATTGTTAAAAATGTTAAATATGTTAAAATATCAGAGAAAATATTATAAAAGATTTTTATTTGTGTTGGCTTGTTTGTATATCTACTTTAATTTTGATAACTTTAGAGTTGGGAAAGCCTGTCTAGATGACACTAAAGCCAGACCCCATAAAATCCAAACCTAAGTCAATTCCATAAAAGTAAATAGATACCATTAAAGAAAAATTGTTGCAAAGTCAAAACATAACAAACTGAGGAAACTATTATGTGTACTATAAGAATGCAATTTTATATCAAGAAGAATTGTTGGAGTTCCAGTTGTGGTGCAGAAGAAATGAATCCAACTAGTAACTGTGAGGTTTCGGGTTCGATGCCTGGCCTTGCTCAGTGGGTTAAGGATCCTGTGTTGCCATGAGCTGTGGTGTAGGTCACAGACACAGCTCGGATCCTACATTGCTGTGGCTGTGGTGTAGGCCAGCACCTACCTTCAGCTCCAATTCAACCCCTAGCCTGGGAACCTCGATATGCCACAGGTGCGGCTCTAAAAAGCAAAAAAAAAAAAAGAAGGAGAAGAAGAAATGTCTAAAACTCCAAAAATAAATAAATAAAATTATAGTAAGTAACATTTTTTGTCTTAACAGCCTGTCAACAAAGTGTTTGCTCACCTGGCACTTTGGTCATGGTATGGGGAACAGGCATTCTCACACTGCTAGTGGGAGTGGAAAGTGGCAACAACTTCTGTACATAAAAATTTGGTAACAGACACTGAATTTTAGAATGTCAATGACCTTTGACCCAGAAACTTTATCTCTAGAAGCATGTTTCTCAGATACACAGGACATGTACAAAGTTGTTCAATAATGAATTATTTATGATAGAAAAATGTTGAAAATAATGAAATATACAAATCCAATAATAGGGGATTATTGAAATAACCTTTGCATAGCTATAAAACAGACTTCTTTCACTGCTTAAAAGAATGAGATCGCCCTATGTATTTTGTAATGAAACAATTCTCAAGATACATTTTAAGTGGAAAAAAACAAGTTCAGACCACTTGTGTGAGATTAAAAGAATATATGTGAAATGCTTATATAAGCACTGACTACCTCTGAGTAATATAAAAGAACTTGATAACCATGAATGTACCCAGAAAGGGATCCTGGTGGCTGGGGGTATGAGGAAGATTTTATTTTTACACTGTGAATTTTTAACGTTTGTACCAAGAAAATGTTGATAAGTGTGTTGGTGTAAGAAAAGGCCATTTATCTCGGTGGTAATAACCACAGTTGTTATGGTAACTAGTCTTGGTTCATCCGACTGGAAAACAGCTGAAAAAAAAATCACTTAAACTGTGGGAGATAAAATTAAACCTTCTATGGGACTAATGTGATGCAAATGTGTACTCATTTTTGCTTTTTGAATATAATTTTTAGATTCTCCTGTCATCTGTACAAGTTAAAAGTATATCAAGAATATACAAGTCCTTCTAATATCAAAAATTATTGTTAATGTGATGGTGTTAACAGTTAATTTAATAAAAAACTTTTTTTAAAGTAACTATTCAATACTCCATAAAATTAAGTACAGCGAATAGGTACTAACCCACAGCCAAAGGGGCTTTGTTTTACAGCTTATACAGAAAATACAGCACGATTCTTTCAAGTAAGAAGCACAGTCATGAAAAGAGCACACAGCCAAAGATTTGGGGCCTTGATATAGTCAAGTAAATATTCTCAAGTACCTTACTGATCAGTTTGGAATGCATAATCTTTGTTTCTATGGGCAAATAAAGTTGATGAGACTGTAGCATTATAACTTGGGCTTTTACCAAGATTTCATGTCCCACTATCTTCTGCCCAGTTTAATGAAACTTGCAATATCATGTGCTAGGTAAATGCTAATCCGCAAAACTTAAAGCCTCAGAACTGGAAAAGTGAGATAGAAAGCAGGGGCAGCGGGGGGGCAGGGGGGAGCATGTTAATTATTTTGGATTGAGGAACAAGAGATGGATCACGTACAATAACATTCAGTTACAAAACTTCAACCTTGCGTAAACCACTTCCGCCCCCAGAGTCCTTCCTCAGTGCCGCTCTGTACCCACACACCACCCACAGGGGGACCTTGACGCTCTTCCTTTGAACATAAACAGTTTCACAGAACATCACCACTAGACAAGGCCACTCTGTGACCACGACAAAACAGTCAAAAAGTAAGACCACTTCATCATTTTTTCTAAGGACAGACAACAGCAAGGTCACTGTGAAAACCACAGTACCACCCAACACCCCCTTCTCCTGACTATCGCGAGTGACTAAACTAAGCACGGCTTTGCCCTCACTCTAGTCTTCTTGTGAAGATTTATTAAGACAGCAAAGCATAGAGTGTAGGCTTCCAGACAGCCTCCACTCCAGAACAAAGACCCGGTTCCTCAGACCTTCCCCCCAGTTACCAAGCACCTTGCTGAGATGCTTACCGGTCCCCACAGCGCACGGTCTCCCTCATGGTAATGAGCAATAAACCCAGCTTGCTCAGCTACAGTGTAATCTTGGTGGTCTTTGGCTGGAAAAGCGAAAGAGTTTACAGCCAACAATGTACATTCTACGTAACTTCTCTTTTAAACACAAGCCGATCAGACTTTCACCCACACTGAGCCCCTGAAACCACTCTTGTCAATGTCACCATAACTACATTGATGGTCAATTCTCAGTCCTCTGACGCCACCAATCTACTGTCCTGCATTTGATGCCAAGCACATCCTCCTACTGCTGTTAGTTCTTCACTTGGCTTCCGCAACACGTGACTTTCCCCCTTCCCTGCCAGCCACTCCTCATTGCTTTTCTGGATTCTGCCTCATCTCCCTAACTTCTAAACATGGCGCACCCAAGGGCTTAGGTCTCTGACTTCTGTCTCTACATATTCCCTCTGTGATCTCCAATCTCATGCTAGTGAACATTATTTATGCTGATGAAGTGTGTTTTCATTCATTCTACCCTGAAATACGTGTATACGCTTATCCTGAAATATACAACTCTGTCTGAACTAGAATGGATATATATTCATTGCATATTCATTTCATTAAACTAACATGTATATTCATTCCAGTTCAGTCAGACTTCTATGCTGAAATTTGAACTCATATAGTCAGTTCCTTCTTCAGCATCTCCAGTGTTGTGATGCCAAGTAGACCTCTCAAATCTGACTTCCAAAACAGAGGTCCTGATATTCCTTCCCCTTTAACCATGGAGAACACTTGCACATCTACGGTGCTGGATCCAAAGCCTTGAGTCATGCCTGACTTCTCTCTGTGCTCACACTACATCACCCCACACAAAATCCAACAGCAAGCGCTACTTAATCTACCCTCTCTATACACAAAATAGGTAAGCAACAAGGACCTGCTGTACAGCACAGGGAACTCTACGCAATGTTCTGTATTAACCTAAATGGGAAAAGAATCTGAAAAAAAGGGACATGTGCATGCATAACTAATTATCTTTGCTATACACTCGAAACTAACACAACATTGTAAAGCAGCTATACTTCAATAAAATTTATTTTTTAAATTATAATTATAACCATTCAAGAAAATGTTAAATAGTATATATACATGCTGGCTCTCAAAACACTAACAGCATTAAATATTTAGAATGTACAAGCCCAATATTCTCAATTCTCCTTAAGCTATAATATTAAAGTCTATAATTTGTCATAATCCACAAGTCTACTTCTTCCATTCAACACTCTCGCTTGATGTTCTAACACCACCTCTAAGTCTGGAGTAACCATAGATAGAAGCATTTTCTAGCTTTGAATGTTAGGGCAAAGGAGTCAGCTCTGAGCATTAAAAGGAAGTAGAGGTTTCATGAGATTTCTGTTTCTTTCTTGTGCCCCCAGACTCTTCCTCCAGCCTGACTCATGTCTTTCTTTTTTGGAAGCACCTACAGTATGTGAAAGTTCCCTGGGCCAGGGATTGAACCCCCACCACAGCAGCAGCCTGAACTGCTGCAATGACAGCAGCTCCTTAACTAGATCCTTAACCCACTGCACTGCAAGGGAACTCTAGGTTCGTGTCTTTAGATTGGTTCTGGAATCTCAAAGACTCACACAAGATGTGGTTCACCCACCGTTACGAACTGAATGTCATATCTCCCCATGATTCCTAGGCTGAGTCCCTGACCTCCAGTATGGTGCTATTTGGAGGTGAGGCCTTTGGGAAGGAATTAGGTTTAGATGAGGTTCTGAGGGTGGGAGCCCTGTGATGGGATTGGTGCCCTTATAAGGGGATACCAGAGATGTCTCTCTCCCCATCATGTGAGGATATGACGATTCAGCAAGAAGGAAACCATCTGCAAGCCAGGAAGAGGTGCCCTCTGCAAAAACTAAACCTGCCGGCACCTTGATCTTGGACACCCTAGCCTCCCAAACTACTGAGACACAAGTGCCTCTCATTTATAAATCATTTTATCCCCACTCCATGGCATTCTGTTTTAGTGGCCTCGGCTAAGATAGCCAGCATCCCACCAACAGCATCTGTAAATGAGCTTACCATAACCCATTCTCTGATAAAAATAGGCTGCCTTTGGTCCTTACCGATGAAGCATGAGTTTTCTGTTGGGACATTTAGCAATAGCATGCCGGTAAGCATTTTTAATGTCCAAGAGAAATTACAGTTTTAGATAGCCTTGAAAAGTGTGCTGAATATTAGATTTATGTTTTTAGAAGAAATTACATTTAGAAAGTAATTTTACACCTAGATAAAAATATTTCATTTTCATAACGGAGATATCTGGAATAAGCTTGGGGGAATCATTCCAAATGAAATGATAAAAGTTTACTTCACAGTTTAAAATATTGTCAACATTTTTAGCCTACCTTACTCAGCTTGGGCCTGAGGCTTGCAAATCATTCCGTTATCATCTGCCCAAAATAAAATCTTATCTTTTGAGACATCTGTGTAAGAAGATAAAATGCTGAAGGCCATACAATTATTCATTGCTATTGTTCCCAATTTGAATAGAAAAGTAGAAGCAAAACAGCCTTATTTAAGATAATCAGGTAAGCACTGTATACTGTGTAATTTATGAAACAAGCTGGGTTTTTTTCACATTTTTCATTGATCACTCATTTAAACTTAGACTCTGAGCCATTTAAGAGCAAAATTTGTACTTTTGGTTGAAAGTTTCACAGTAATTGCTTAATTATACCAAAAAGCCTAGTTGAAATTATCCAGCTCAGCTCCTGAAAAATTCTTAACCATCAAAGGTCTCATCTGCATGATGTACCTATCAGTGCATGTGTTGGAGAGCATTACTAAGTCAATGCACACCTGTAAGTTCCTCCAGGAACCTACCTAATAAATATACCACAAACTGGCAGAAGATTGACTTGAGATACTGGACTTTTCTGGACCATATATCTATGGGTTAAGGGGTGGAAATACAAGAAAGGGCTAGCAGGCCTGTCCAATACCACCCTTTGCCTTCTAGTTTGAGAAGGTAAAATGGCCACTAGCAACAGCATCCTCTGGCTGGCATCATCCCCAGCCTAGAAGCAGTACGGAAGTTATTTAAGATTCAGAGGGAGAAATTGCAATTGCAATGGTCTACTTTTCTTCTCTCTGCATCCTCACTCTTTTTGTTTGTTTTTGGCTGTGGCATATGAAAGTTCCCGAGCCAGGGACAGAAGCCACGCCACAGCAATGACCCAAGCCACAGCAGTGATAATGCTGGATCCTTAACCTGCTGAGCCACCAGGGAACTCATACATCCCCACTCTCGAGGGGGCAGGGAGATTCAGACGGGTAGGGTGATGCTGCAGGAGCAAGAATGTCATCGGGTTAGTGTGATGGAGACACCAGCTGAACATCAATCGAAATCCCGTCACGGCTGAGCACATGGCCAGGCTACACGACACAGTCTTCCTCGGTTACGTGTGGCCATATGACCCCGTTCTCAACGATCCAACCTGAGAAAATCAAATCTGCTATTTCAATACGATCCAAACCTCAAGACAATGCCCTTGCCTCCTCCACTGTCAATTTTCCCTTCTTAAAACCTGTCAGAAGGATTATAGTGAGAAGAGGAGGCCGTCAGCTTCCCTCTCAGCCTCCGGACTTGGGGCCTCTGCTTCTCCCTGAGGGGTTAGGGAGAAAGCACCCACTTCCCTCTACTTCTCGCGGATGGTGAGGGATTTATCTGTGCTAAAATTAGGCTCACGGCTCATTCTTCACGCCCGGCCTGGTCTGGTGGCTCTCATTCCGGGTACGGGTCTATCTTCACGGTGTACATCTTCTCTTTAGTTACCCCTGCTCCTAACCAATACAAAAACCTGGGTCAAGAGTCAGAGTCAGCCTTCCCGGGACAGAGCTGAGGCCCATCTCTATTTCAGCTGCCTTCCTACACTTGATGGGTACATTGCAGGCGGCCGTTTCCAGGGCAGCCGTCTACCCTTGAACGTACTCTCTAGATGCCACCCTTTGCCGTGGCAGGCCTCCAGTCTACGTTGGGAGAAGGGGAGACAGACGAAAGCAGTCTTTTGACCTTAGCCCTAAGCACAGTCTCTGTTCAACTCACCGGATTTATTAAATGATGACCCTCACCTGACTTCTGGGTGTATTTTCAGCTTGGTTCAGAACCTTCAGAGGAAGAAGGATGTAATTGTTTGGCACATTTATACCCCAAATGAGAGAGCAACATCTCCAAGAAGTACAAGGCCCGTGGATACGTGCATAATTACACCGCCTCTGCTTTGAGAGACATGGGTGCTGTCTCATTGGGCACGTGGGTACCATCATTCCGGAGGGTTATTTGGCATAATCTATCAGCAGAATTAAAACCAGCTGTGGCTGAGACAGATACAGGTGCACCAAAGACTCATGCGACTCAGGGTAAGTGACCAAGCCGGCCAGGTCATTTCACAGCCGCCTTAGCATCTAAGCGAGGCCAGGGGGACCACTCTCACCAGTGGGATGGGAGCGGATGAAGCAGCATCGTTGCTGTGCGCGAAGCTTAAGAGATGTGCTTCCTCATCCTTTAGATTCTCTCTCCGCTGGCCTGAGGCTGCTGGTGTGATAGCCCTGGTGGCCACATCCAAGAGATGGCCGAGTCAACACTGCCAGAGACCAGGGACGCAGCAACACTCGCTTTGAGATCTGAGTAAGAAATTAACTTTTATTGTATTTAAACCATTACAATTTTTTAGTCTATTTGTTACAGAAAATAAAGCCCCCAATAATATAAGTGTGTAGTATTGTAACTATAACTATTTACCGTCATTGGTATACAAGGAAATAATTATATATATGGTAGAAAACTCATGCCCAAGGATATTATTTCAGCATTATTTATGACAGTAAAGCAACATGGAAACAACCTAAAGGTCAAACAAAAGGTGGTTAGGTAAGTAAACATATTCGTGTTAAGATATTTTTAAGCACTTTAAATAGACTTTAAGTCAAAGGATAAAATAATAATTTTAACAGCAGCTAATTAACACTTGCAAAGTAGTTGCCACATTGCAGGCACTGTTCTTTCTAACCACTTTAATCTTCCAAACAGATAACCCTGTTATCTATATTTTACGGATAAGAAAACTGATGCACAGAAGTTAAAAACTAACCTAAGGTCACATAGCCAATACATGGCAGAAATAAGAAATGAACATATAATGATATGTGAAAATACCCATAAGATGTGAAAATTAAAAAGCAGAGCGCAAAACAGGTATGCATTCTTATACCTACTATTTTGCATGAGTGGGCTCAGTCAAGTGGAGGCCATTCCTCCATTCATTCAAAAAAAATTTCCTGAGAGCTCACTACACGTCAAAAGCTACTCTTTAGCAGTAACAAGACTGACCTCACAAACAACTTGATAAAAAAAAGGTTCAGACCATATGATCCAGCAATCCTACTCCTGGGCATCTATCCAGAGAAAACCATAATTCAAAAAGATGCATGCATCCCAAATGTTCAGAGCAGCACCACTTACAATAGCCACGATGTGGAGGCAACCTCAACGTCCGTCAACAGAGGAGTAGATTGAAAAGATGTGTGAGATATACATATATATATATAGAGAGAGAGAGAGAGAGGGAGGGAGAGAGTCATAAACACACACATACACACACACACACACACACACACATATACGAGAATATTACTCAGCCATAAAAAAGAATAATATAATGCCATCTGCAGCAACACGGATGGACCTAGAGATTATCAGACTAAGTGAAGTCAGTCAGACAAATATCATATGGTATCACTTATATGTGGAATCTAAAAAAATGCTACAAATAACTTATTTACAGAACAGAAATAGACTCACAGACATAGAAAACAAACTTATGTTCCCACAGGGGATAGCAGGGGACAGGAGAAGATAAATTAGAAGTTTAAGATTAGCATATACATACTACTATAGGGGAGATAAATTAGGAGTTTAACATATACACACTACTATAGGGGAGATAAGTCAGGAGTTTCAGATTACCATATATACACTACTATATGTACTAATATAATAGGTAAACAACAAAAACCTACAGTATAGCACAGGACACTATATTCAATATTTGTAACAACTTATAATGGAAAACCATCTGAAAACCAATCACTTTGCTATACACGTAAAACTAAAAGAGCACTGTAAATCAACTATATTTCAATTCAAAAAAAAATCACAACTGACCTCACAAGCCTTCCACTGAAGTAAGAGAAACACAGGAAATATATGTTATTTGAGAAGTGCTCTGAAGTAAAGCCAGGTGCAGAGGTAGAAGCCGGTGGGGGAGGGGCAAGCACCTTAGGGAGGACCATGAGCTAAACACCCTCTCAGGGTGATGCTGGAACAGAGACAAGAAGCCAGTCATGCCAAGTTCTGGGAGGGGCTCTGCTCTGGGCAGGGGGCCATGCAAACACCATGAGCTAGGATCGAACTTGGAGCGTCTGAGAAATGGCAGGAGAACCACAACGAAGTGAACAGAGAGGAGAGGGGAGTGGAGGAGGCTGGAGACAGGCCACAGGCTGGCCCACTTTGCACAGGATCTCAGTGGGGAGGAGTCTGGCTCTGTCCTAAATGAGATGGGAAGTGCTGCAGGTTGAGTTCCTTGGGGCGGGCTTGACAGTGGCAATGTGTGGATGCCAGGTTTTGGGGAAGTGGTCTCACGCTGCAGAAAAGAGAAAGAAGCAGGATTTGGCCGAGGGAGAAGGTGGACTGTGATGGAGCCCAGCCCACTGGGAGCTCTGGGGTTAGAACGGCCAATGCAAGCCAGGCTTTAACCACCCCCCACATCAACCATCAAGGAATTCAGGCTGCCACACGGGGACCCTGGGGACGGCAGCTCTCTGCCACGGAGCAACGCCTAGCGCGAGACTCAGCTGAAGGCTGTTAGCTGCCAACTGTCCCAGCATCTGGGAAAATCAGTGCTTCAGTCCTGGGAGGGGTATCTGGGCACCAGACCATCCACTACAGGAAGCCCCTGGGGCGTCCTGAGCAAGGAGTGAGATGACTGGGATTACGTTTTTAAGCATCACCCTGGCTGCTGTGTTGAGAAGTGACTGTAGAACCAAGAGCAGAAGTAGCGAGACCAGTGAGAAGGTGAGTGGCCTGGCAGATACCCAAAGCAGTCGTTTGGTTAGTAACATCAGAGAATCAGAGTATCCTTTGGAGGATTCGGTTTATTCTTTTAACATGAACAATAATGTCTGCAGAAAGTTACACAGATCCCAAGGAGGTCAACGGGTCCCAGTTCAGAGAGAGACAATGCTAAGATCACCTGCAATGATAATAATAAATCAGGTCAGAAAGCTGATGATCTTAAAAAGAGGGATTTGGATCATAAGGGTGATTTTGCTATATCCCATTAAAAAGTTGAGAAATGGAGTAGCTATTACTTGAAATCAACAGTATAGACAAAACCGGAAATGCCAATTTTCCCACCCCATGAAGGAGCCATGACTGGTCCAGGCTACAGAAAACCTGACTGCAGTAAGCACAGCAGTAGGCACTGATGCAAAATCCAAGAGCGGTTACTGAACACTGAATCACCTGGTACACAAATGCATCAGATCATAGATTAAATTAGTAAATGTTCTGCCAATTTGGATCTTAAAATACCTCCCCTAGAGAAAGTGGTTCTGAAACTTTCCTGTGCATGGGAACCACCTTGGATCTTGTTGAAGCAAGTTCCAGGCTTCAACCTCAAAGACTTGGTACAGGTTTCTGGGACTGGCTTGAGCACCCAGGATGATTCTGAGGGAGGTGCTTGATGCACAGTCTTTGAGAAACGCTATCTCAGGGAACAGTCACCGAAAAGCAGAAGGCAAACTGCATTCTAGTGTGGGCGACCGGTTACCTGGGTAAGAAGAGCCATGACAAGCAATTGTAAATGGATCTGTGATCGCTGTCACCGCAAACAGCCTCTGCCCAAAACCGTGGTATGTCATCCTTCAACACACCTGGTTTCAGATAGCCCTCAGTCACAAAGTCCTGTAAACCCAAGTTCATGGCGTTAGTGCCAGGAAATAACTCGGCTGAAAGTGCTTAGCTGAAGGAAGTGCCACCGAGGAAACCACGGGAAGACAGGTAATCACTTTGACTTATCGCCACATCTGCTACATTGCATAAGAAAGTTTTGGTTTCACACCCAAAGTGAAAGAAAAACTTAAAATCCCATAAATAATACATAGAAGAGAAAAAAGTTGTTCTCGCAGTATCTGGAGAGGTCCCGCTAAGGTAAAAGGCACTATTCAGTGTTTATCTTGCTGGCAGAGAACAATGCAGGCAGTGAGGCAGAGTTGTAATTGACCCAAAAGCATCTATGAGAAATGAACCAAGGAGACTGTGGATTTAAAAGCCTCCTAACAGCGTTAGGTAGCGGTAGGGTAAAAGTCCAGCACATTTGCAATTCAAGTGATATGAAAACATGTTTGCTTCCATAAACTCTGCTCTACTGACTTTGTATGAATTCAACCTTTTGTCCTAGTGTGTTTGGCAAGGTGCAAAAATCAGTTCGAGGTTAAAGCTTTAGCATTCTGTGTCTCTTAGGCACACAAAAAGATACAATTAACCAAAACAGCTGGTTGAAAGGGTTATTGGAATTTCCAGAAAGCCAATTCAATACATTCCGCTACTAAGACTAGAAGCTGAAATCTACAATAAATATTGAATTTGTAGTCCAAGATTTTTATTCCTTCTGATCAACATAAAGTCTACTCTTTTCATAGGACTATACAATTAAGTGCTAGAACATCCATTTGATGCTCATGTAAGCAGACATTTAAAACCACCTTCTGACCAAAGTTCTATTATCAAACCTAAAAAGAAGAGAGAAAATGAAGTTCCTGCCATGACACAGTGGGTTAAGAATCCAGCTGCAGCAGCTTGGGTTGCTGTGGAGGTGCAGGCTCGATCCCTGGCCTGGTGCAGTGGATCCAAGGATCCAGCAATGCTGCAGCTGTAGTGTAGGTCACAGCTGTAGCTCGGGTTCAGTCCCTGGCCTGGATACTTCCACATGCCACGTGTACAATCATATAAAAAAAAAGGTGAGAGAAAAAAAGACTTTCCTTTGACAAAAGGCCTGATATAGGAAATTATATCTAGTATAAAATATTCAATTCTTAATCATCTACGAGAATCAAGAAATCAGAGAAAAATAGTAAATATCTGACTTTGATATTTACATTATCTTCTAGATTCATTTTAGTATCGACAAAAAGACTACATTTAAGATATTTTGACTTGTTTATCCCAAGCACAATCTTAATGAAGACAAACTGGCCCAGAGAAGAGGGTGTCAGGATAAATCATGTTGGGATTTAAGGCTTACCCTCGACAATCTGGATCAGAATATGAAAGCTGAATGCAAAACGTCTGCTTCCAACCTTGACAGACCATTTAGATTTTCACTCCTACCAAAAGCAACTGTGGAACTAGACAAAATGTGAAAGGCAATTGCTTTCAGGCACTGAAAAAAGAAAGCACGGAATTATGAACCTCGAGAGAAGGAAAACACACAAAATAAGCTCTACAGTAATCCCAAATTCCTGCCTGGAGGCAAATTCCTTCTGTGGCCAGGAGAGAGAGCCCAAGCAAAACAGCAGTCTCCGTGAGCTGAGATGAATAGAATGGAGTTCTGGACTGCTGCGGCAGCTGAAATTCGCAAAGCAGGATATTAGACAAGAGGAAAAAGCACAGAAGGTCTCCCCATAAATCTGCATAAACCTTGAGTCCTTGGACAAGGGCTGTGCTATGCATCTGTGGGTGTATCTGCAAGGCCAGACTCTAGGAAGCCTAGCAAAGATGATGTGCCTTATGCCAGAGACCTTCTTGGTGACATCAGAGGTTACAGAGTGCTGAGAGATTTTGGAGAGCTAGTCCAATGACAGCAGTTTGCTCACTACGCAGCCACACCCTTGAGTAAGAGCCATGCCCTAGGACTACGTTCAAAACAAAGCAGATCTTCTACTAACGAAAATAAAGAAGTTTAATAGAACGAAAAGCACGCACTATTCACTTAACTGGCTATCAAAACAAAACTCAATATCCTTTAAAGGAAGATATTACAATCCAGACTCCACACAACCCATCATACACACTATATAGTATACAATAAAAAAATACTAGATATAGCAGTGGGTGGGAATGCATGACTCAAAATCAAGGAAAAAATAAATGAGTAGATAGAGATCTAATTACGATCCAGAATTAACTGTAACTATGATCAAGGACCTAAAGGAAAAGATGGTCATAAGGAATGCACAGATGGTGGAAATCTGTGCAGAGGAAGAGAAACCATGAAAAATGGGAAGCACAGGAGTTTCCACTGTGGTGCAGTGGGTTAACGACTCGGCATTGTCTCTGAAGTGGCCGGGGTCGCTGCAGAGGAGCGGGTTTGATCCCTGGCCTGGTGTCATGGTATAAGGATTGGCATTGTTGCAGCTGAGGTGTAGGTCATGACTGTGATTTAGATTTGACCACTGGCCCAGGAACTTCCACATGCCATGGGTGCGGCCAAAAAAAAAAAATGTAAAATTGAAAGATAGATCTGATATTAAAAATGCACTGTATGGGTTTAAGAGCAAATTGTGAATAGCAAAAATAAATGTTTAAATTTATAGAGAGACCAACAGAAATTTTATAATATGAAGATCAGAGATAAAGGAAACTGGAAAAAGTAAAGATAAATTCTTAACCTGTGGAGTGACATCGAGAAGTCTAAATATAATTGGAGTTCCAGAAAAAGAAAGGAGGGAGGGAAAAAAAAAGATCAGAAAAATATTTGAAGAAATAGGAGTCAAAATTTACCTATGCTTGATAAAAAGCATAAACATAGATCTAAAAAGCTAAGGAAACCTATGCAGGATAAAGATAAACAACAACACACTTATGCACATTATGGTCAAAGTCCTGAGCACAAAAGACAAGGAGAAAACCTTAAAAACATTCAGAAGGAAAAAAAGATAGATTTCATAAGAAAAATAAAAATAAGAATGTGCACACACTTGTCATTGGAAATGAAAGACAGAAGATAATAAAACTGTATCTTTAAAGTGCTTTGGGAAAAAAAAGCCTGCTAATCTAGAACTCAATGTCAGTAAAACACCTCTTAAAATGAAGACAAAATAAAAATATTTTCAGAGAGAAATTAGCTGAAAAAAATTAATCACTAGCAGACTTCCACTGCAAGAATAAAATCACTGTCAAAAAAAAAATTATGAACTTCACAAAGAATGAAGAACGCTGGAAATGGTAAATAAATGGGGAAATATAAACTAATTTTCTTTTCTTAATTTCTCTAAAATATAATTGACTAAATAATAGTAATAATATAGTGGGATATATAACATATGTAGATGTATAATGTATGGCAAAGATAGCAAAAATGATAGAATGGGTAAAATAAAAGTATAATATACTATAATTTACTCACATTGTATGTGACACAGTGTAATATATACACAGTTAGACAGTAATAAGCTAGTGATGTTTATTTTAAAGCTTAAAGCAGCCACTTCAAAAGTAAAAGAGAGATACAGCTAATCAATCACAAGGCAGAGACTGTCAGATTGTCTTAAACCCTACAGAAGGAAATTTATTCAAGCAGAAAAATGTTATTACATATATGTATGTGTGTGTGTATGTGTGTGTGTGTGTAGGGTGTTGTCACTTCTGTTTAAATTTGATCCAGACCTTGTCTTTAAGCTGTTACTTTTTTTGATCATCCCCAGGTGGGCCAAGAGGTAGGTTTAGTCCTCTGACCTTATCGTTGGTGCACTTGCTGTTGTAATTATAAGACAGACAATACTAATTCAACATTACTGATGAAGAAACTGGAACTTAAGAAAAATGTATTTGTACGTTCACAGCACCAGCGCTAAAGTAACTACACCAATTTTTAAATACTTACAAGCAGCGTGTTAATCTAAATCCCCAAATTTGAGGCTGAGCATCATGCGGGCAAATCTTAAATGATCTGTAACATAAGTGGACGGTCCTGCTCAGTGCTCTCGTAGATCAGATCACATCTCTTTATCACTGTTCTTATGATTTTAAGGTTTGGTGAAGGAGATAAGTTGGCCTGAAAAATTACCATGGATTGGAAATGTGAAAAAATTAAATACTAATCAGAGCTGACACTTACAGAGTGCTAGGCCCTAGGCTAAGTGCTCTGCCTATAATATCTGACTTATACTAAGACAATAAATAAGTAAATAAATAATTTTTAAAAACATATTAAAGCAACCCATTCCCACTATAAAGAAGAGCTTTAGAGCAAGTAACTGACTTCATGACCACCCGAGGTGATCACTGGAGGCGGGGCCTGAGTTACTTTATTTTACTTTATTTATTCATTTATTTTTGATTTATTTATTTGTGGCCAGGCCTGTGGCACATGGAAGTTCTCAGGCCAGGGACTGAACCCACACCCCAGCAACAACCCAAGCCGCTGACATGACAACAGCTGATCCTTAACCTGCTGGAGAACTCCCAGAGCCTGCGTGATTTTAAGTGCAGAATCAGAGCCCGTGCAGTTTATAGCTTTATCCTCCTTCGTACTTTCCCTCATAAGACTCTTTCCTCTTTGGAAAGGATTGCTCTGAGTGTGACCTGTGAAAATAAGATTGTGAGACTAATCGGTTAGGTTTCAGAGAAAAGGGCAAAGACTAGCACCTGGAGGCTGACATCAGGCTACAAAGTCCACCGCGGAAGCGCCGTGGGTCCTCCTGACAAGGTCCCGTCCGCCAAGCTTGGCCACAGGTGACCACCCAAAAGGACGCAGAAATAGAGGCTGCGATGCTTCAGAACACCGGTTTTGGCAACTTGATCTCTCACATGAGCTCTGTGTACCAGAGGCGTGAATTCACTGTGACAGAAGCGTTCTCTGTCATCTGTGTGCTGGCCAGGCGTCCATCAACCCCGCTTGCCAACGGAATGCCTCTGATGACGTCATCAAGAAAGTCACCCTTAAGTGACTGGGCACGGACGCTTATTATATAAGCACTGGCTGGGGAAGTGCTGAAGGCTGGGGGACACTAACCAGTCTTAGAGACTGGAATTTCATGCTTATAAATAGAAAACAATACCACATTTGTCCTGTTGAGCAATCATTTTGTTGCCAATGGAATACAGTTTATCACCAGCCGAACACAGAGTCTGCTTGGAGAAGACAGGAATTGCATTCTAATTTCTTGCTACGACTAGACTGGGATGTTTCTATCTCAGGGACTCAAACGAATGATCACACAACCATGCTCTGAATGAACACAGGTACAAAACAATCACACTTCCTTCCAAGTAACAGGATCACTGCGCTGGCAAGTAAAGCAAAGATACCATTAATTAATTTGTAATACCATGTAATTAATTTGTAAACACGTGCACTTCAAGTCTGAAAGTAGTAGTTGCTCATCCTAAGACAGTTTAAGGTCTCTGGGCAAAAATAATCGCCTGCATTATATCATCACGCACATCACAAGTCGGGGAGGTACAATGACATGGCGATTCTCTAGTATTTCAGCAGTGTTGCCTATGAGCAACTTTTAAGAACAACTTGGCTGTATAACAAACACCAGCTTTGAAAGAGCTCTTTAGGGATGGAGAATGGTCTTTTCTGCCATTCTCCCAGGTTCCTGACTTCTGCTACTCGAGAGAATTCAATTGTCTACTTATTGCTGGAGAGATCGAAGAAGAGCTGAGGACCAAGTAACTTGAGTTTTTCTTCTTGCTATTATTCTCCAAGTCTAGCTTTCTTAAAAGCAAGGTGGAATGGTGGTGATTACTTGTTAAACTGGTGCTATAAGGAAATCTTTAGAGAAAAGAATTAGTACGGCCCTTCACGCATAGAACTTGGTCACTCTTTGTTCCAAGCTTGGCATGTAATGGTGCTCAGCAAATATCTGAGAAATGAATGAATTCTATCAAAGTCCGGGTGGATTTCTTCAAGGAGGACTGTGTTTTCCATGCCTTCTTTCAAAAGTTCAAAAGTCTTGTTTGTTTTGTCATTTTTTTTTCAAATAAAAGGAAAAGATCAAATAGAACAAGAATAAAAGTGCTCTGTTCTGGCAGAGTTAGAGGATGATATCATGGGAAACAATCAATAGTCATTTATTTTAACAGGAACTATTACACTGTTGACTTTACACTGGAACAAAAGCCAGGCAATCTCAGGGTCGGAGGGGACATTTGAAATGATATGATAGAGGGAAAGGTTGGAAGTTTTCTTACATCCTGATGAAAAATAGGCTAAATTTTGAAAGTGTAATTTTGCAAGTAAAATATCCAAATTTAAACCATTCCTTGCTTTGCAAAGCAGAAAGGGGAGGCAAGTGGAGGAAACACAACTGAATCTCTGGACAGAGGTCATGGCCAGTGAGTTTCAACTTCCGGGGATCTTGACACAGCTGAAACGGACCCTATGGTCCTTCCCCACCACGTCCTCTGCTACCTTTTGTCTGTAGGAAAATTTTAGTCAAAGGAGAAATTTAACCAGAGAAGTGAGGAAAACACAGAAGCGAAGGAAGACAATCAAACAGGACAAAACAATATAGTTGAGTCGTCAAGTAAAGCCAAGGACCTTCAGTTCCTCCTCAAGGGCCATGGATCACGTTCTCAGCCATGTCCTGGGAGCTGGCTTGTAGCTACTGAAACTCCCACCAGGTGGAAGAAGTTAACTGCGTCATTACGCAGACTGTAGCTGTGACATCAGCTGCCACAGTTCTGAGAACTGGCCTCCAAGAAGTGGGAACGAACCAAACCTGGAGCTGAAGACTAGCTGTACTTAAAATAACCAAGGTACTCTAGTTGACCAATGAACTGAAGACTAGCTATACTTAAAACAACCAAGATACTCTAGTTGGGCCACGCATGACCAATGTCAAGATGACTGTCAGAGCTGACCGTGCTGTTTCTGCATGTAACCCCCTCCCCCTGCCAATAAAAGTTCTTGCCCACTGATTGTCAGTGGGGGGAGTCGGCCTTTGGACAGGAGTCCACCCTCCCCCCGACCTCTGGTTGCCAGCCTCCAAAATAAAGCAAACCTTCCTTTCCACCAACCTTGCCTCTTTATTGTCTTTAGAACAGCAAGCATCGGACACCACTTTCTATAACACATCAACATGGGTCTTTTTTCCCCTCACACCATCACGTGAAGATGAGAAGCTATTAAATGTATATTATTATAGTATTATCACATCATGGTATTTTTCTTACGAAAGCATGAGCTTGGTTATTTGATTATGACCACATAATTACTGAAATGAGAAATGAAAGTTATAGTTTATCTCTTCTAGCTTTTCAATCCTGCCTCTAAATTAAAACCAACCCTGTCTTCTTGAAAACTACACATGGCAGGGCTCCATTCCAGAGAATTTGCGTAATTATTCTGGGATAGGGCTCAGTGTAACACACAGTCAAGGCCGAGAACCACTGCCCGCCACCCTTACTGATTCCCTCTAGGACACAGAGAAATGGCTCTGCCTTGGCCCGAACATTACAAATTAGCGCAAACAATGGCACATTTATTCCATTTTCCAGACAACTCTTATCATTAGAAAGACCTGTCTTCCCTGTAACTGAAGTTCCCAGGCCGTTGATCCCACCCTCAGAAGTTCATTAAGATCCTGACTCTAGGGAGTTCCCGCCTTGGCTCAGTGGTAACAAACCCACCTAGTACCCACGAGGACGAGGGTTCGATCCCTGGACTCGCTCAGTGGGTTAAGGATCCAGCATTGCCATGGGCTGTGGTGTAGGCCACAGACAAAGCTCGGATCTGGCATTGCTGTGGCTGTGGCATAGGCTTGCGGCTACAGCTCTGATTTGACCCCTAGCCTGGGAACTTCCACACACTACAGGTGTAGCCCTAAAAAGAAGAAGAAAAGAAAAAAAAAAAAAAGGTCCTGACTCTATGAACCCTAGGCATGTGATGCCCATTATCAACCCAGTAGATGTCCTCAACCCTTCACCAAGTCTCTGCCCCTCCCCAGGAATTCAAAGGCTCTCAGCACACCTACAAGGCTGCCCAGTCTTGAATCGTGACCACGGCCTTGGTGAGGCCAAAGTACTTCTCACATTTAAGGACACTCTCCAAATACCAACCTCTCTCAAAAACTCTCTCTTCAGAAGGCTCTGATCAGCCTCTGGTTTGCACCAGCTCAAGCCATCATCCATTGCAAGCATTTTAATGATGTGTATTTCCTCCTCAAGTTAAGTACGTCTTTAAACTCCCTCATCTTAGCTCAGTAGATACTTGGTACTCAGTCACTCTTTTTTGAATGGAGGAATAGAAACAAGAATTTTCAAGGCTTTCCAAAATTGAAAAAGTAAATTGAAAATAGTATATTGTGTCAGTGCTGTTCATTCTCTGTCCTCTAAAATGGCCTGGTATTAAGGCGTTTGTTTGTTTGTTTTTTCCTGTATTAGAATATAAGCTGTCAGTTAACACAACATATTAATCCCAAGTAAGGATTCGATTATTTAATAAAAGAAAGATTGGAAAGATCAGTGACAGCCTGGCGTAGCAACACTGTCTTCTCATAATGCTGTCTGCTTTCTCCTGTCATTTGAAGGGGCACCTGGGTAAAAGGCTTCAACTCAGAGAATTTAATGATTAGATCTTTATGCACAGCTGGTCTACCCTGAGAGTGTGTGACTTTCTTTGCCGACACCCCAACTCCCAGTGGCTTCACACAGAAACAGTGTTTCTCTGGAAGGATGGAGTTGACATGATAGCACACAGAAGCAGTAATAAGGGAGGGCTTCTGTCGAGTAGCGAGTGCCCTTTCAACTGCATAAAAATGTCACAGCTGGTTCTGTGGAGGAGGCACTGGAGCGACACACAGTGAAGATCAAGTAAACCCTCCAGCCTGTAGGTTATCGAACATACTTCTTTGGTGTTTCCATTGCTATCTAAAATATTGCTACTGTGGAAAAATTTGCTGCAAAAGCAAGAGCCCAGCACTAGAAGCATTCAAATTACAAATGAGTTGTGTTGACATAAACGTATGAAGACCCACACAATGACTGTGTCTATAGTTTTCTTGTTTCAGTTTCCAAAGTAATTAAATATACCTAGATATTGAAAAAAGTTATCTTTATCTATCAACCCTAACCTGCAAATCAGTATTTAAGAAGATGCATTTGCATACCACATGATATCACTTATATGTGGACTATAAAATGTGGTGCAAATGAACCTATCTGTAAAATAGAAACAGACTCATGGACGTGGAGAACAGACTTGTGGTTGCCAAGGAGCAGGGGCGGGATGGACAGGGAGTCTGGGGTTAGGAGATGCAAACTATTACATCTAGAATGGATAAGCAGTGAGGTCCTACTATATAGCACAAGGAACTATATCCAGCCTCCTGGGACAGACCAAGATGGAAGATAATATAAGAAAAGGAATATATATATATATATATATATGTATGACTAGGTCACTTTTCTGTAAAGCAGAAATTGGCATAAAATTGTAAATCAGAACAATAATTAAAAGAAAATTTAAAGGGCATGCATTTGCAGCAACACAGATAGACCTTGAAGCCATTATACTATGCGAAGTAAGTCAGACAGAGAAAGACAGATACTGTATGTTCTCACCTATATGCAGAATCTAAAACAAAAACAAAACAAAAAACACACCAACCTCCTAGAGAAAAAGAAATCAGTGGCAGGGGCTGGGGGAAAAGGAATTGGATAAAGACGGTCAAAAGAAAGGTACTTCCAGTTATAAGATAAATAAGTTCTAAGGAGGTGATGCACCGTGACTGCAGTCAATACTGCTGTAGGGTATACATAAAGCTGTGAAAAGAGTAGATCCTAAGAGTTATCACAAGGAGAATTTTTTTTCATTTTATCATATTTACACAAGATGATAGGAGTTAACTAAACCCACCGTGATCATTGTTTCACCATCTATGTAAATCAAGCCATTATGCTCTACACCCTAAGCACAGACAGTGATGTGTGTCAACTATTTCTCAATAAAACTTGAAAAAAAGAGTATGCATCGACATCTACTACCATTAAGAGAAAGAAGACACCGAACCAGACCCTTTACCCCTGCTGCAGAGGCGGGGGTTATATGGAAGTATCTTGCCTAGCACTCTTTAGGGCAAGAAAGGTGTATTTCCCACACCTCAAAGCTCTCTCAACATGGCAAGTCTGGTTTTAGCTGTTTTGCATGTTGATCATCTGTAAAAGAGATTTACTGATTTTTAGTGTAGTGAAAAAATTAGAAGTCCCAGGGCCGCAGAATCTTATGGAACAGACCCAGGGCTCAGGTGTAGGGTGCCCGGGGTCCAGCCCAGACTCAGCACCAATTAGACCTGTCATGCTAGACAAGCCACAGAAACCCTCCAGGCCTCAGTTTCCCCAAGTGAACACTGACGCAATGGGCAAGAACCTGCAGCCCACGCAACTCCAGAATCCAGAAATTCTGACTGATATTGATAATCATTCTTGGATACAGAAGCACAATCTCTGTTCCAGATGTTGTAAAAGGACTCCCATTTCTTAATAAGGTGACATTGGCATAATAAATGTAATGTGTGGGAGTCACCTCTCTTTGGACCATGTTTCTCATGACTGGTGCTCAGTCTCCAGGCTTTCCTTGGAATTCAGTTTCTGTGGCTTTGGGCTGCCTGAATGGAAGCTGCAGAGGTCTGAACCAGACTGCCTATTTGGTTTTACTGAACTTATTATTTAAATTACGTGGTTCAATTAAACTGCAGTGGAGATCCCAAAGCGACTACAAGAATATAAGCCCTAATCCATACTTCAAGAATTACAAAGATATGATGGGATGAACGGTGCTCGCTCAGGACCTCAGCGTTGTTCCACACGTCAGGCAAGTCTTCCTCTCCGTCTCCGATGAAATCTCAAGGACCTTGCTGTGTAATAATATATTTGACTTCTTTGGATCTATCTTGCACAAGTCAGATAAGCAAACACTGAAAGCCAACACACACAGAATTTTCAGACATATTATCTGACAATTTTCACAACTCTATGATGTGTGTGTGTGTGTGTGTGTGTGTGTGTGTATGTATACAATCAAGGAAGTTATCCAAAACAAGTTAATTACACTGCCCAGGGTCAGGTCGAATAGAGGTCAGAGACCTGCTTTATGATCCCATTCTTTGTTCTGTGTGCTGCATTGTTTATCTGGACAGTAGAATCTTCTATTCCACTGGTGGCAACTCTCAAGAACCTACAAGAGCCCTGCCAGGGCACGTGGGAGAAGGGAGAGGTCCTGCCTCGGAGCATTGCCTCCCGGAGACACGCGGAGCACAGGGCTACAGGGAAGCCCCAGAGGACAAAGGCAGCACACACCAAAGTGCCCACGAGCAGGACGACCCTCAGGCGCTGTAAGAACTATAGAAACGGACACTGTGCTCCACGAAGAAAAGCTTCATGCAGGAGACGGGACCCAGCCAGACCTTCAAAGGTGCAGGTTCGTGCAGGGAGAAGCAGAAGGAGGCATTCCAGGCAGAGAGACAGCATGAGCCAAGGCTGAGACACAAGGATGAAAAAGCAACATGTGGGTGAAGGCACCAGCCACGTCCCGGCTCCCAGTGTCCCTTTTACGGCTGTGCTTCAAAACACACAGACCTGTGTTAAACTCTTTGTCATGCCAACATTACATAGTGAAGCTTGAGATGATTCAGCAAGGAATATTCAGGGAACAAGTAATAGGACTTTCTAGGGATGTGGGGCCTCTAGTTTGAGAAGGGGAGATTTGACCAAGATGCACTGGGGTCAAAATGAAAAATGACTTGAAAACAACAGGAAACTATAAACAGTTAAGGAGGAATGGATACCACTGGGAAAAATGAGAGGTTCCATATTACAAAGTCATTTACATATCTTTGCAAACAACAAAACACTCTTTTGTCCAATGATTGCAACAAACCATAGTTAGTGAAGAATCCTGGGTAATCTTAGACCTTTCCCTGGTTCTCATCCACACGCTAGTCACGGCCAGAGCCCATTAAGTGCTGCAAAAACCGGGGAGCTCTCCTCAGGCACTAGGATGTATTTATGTGGCATCAACCATCTCATGGCCAGCTTGCCACTTACCCGAATCCTGGAAATGCACTACCATGTAATACACGACGTGACTTAAACCGGTCGGTGTTCCAGAGGCCAGAGATGATGTTTGCCCACTTCACTGCGATCTTTCTAGAGCCTAGGGTTCAAATAGTGAGTCACTCACTATCTGTCCAGTACGCAGATGTAAGGGGGGGGGGGAACTCACCCTCCACTTGCTTTTCCCAAGCACGTCTTTTCATTTTCCTACTTAAGAAGTCATTCAACCAATATTCCCTAAGTGCCTTTTATGGGCTAGTCTCTGTTTCACATGCTGAAGATACAGCAGTGATCAAAACAGACACAAAAAGCCCTGCCCCCCATGGAACACTTTGTGATAAATGCACACACAGGAATATGCTTTTTTTATATCCCTGCAGACCATGATTTCCTTGTCATAAGCTGGCCTTTTTTTTTTTTTTTTTTGGCTGCAGTGGCAGCATATGGAAGTTCCTGGGCCAGGGATTGAACCTGCACCACAGCAGCAACCGGAACTATTGCAGTAACGATGCTGCCTCCTTAACCCCCTGCACCATAGGAGAACTCCCAGTAAGCTTTTATTTTACTAAACAACGTGTCTGTGTTTATAAAAGGACTTAAATAATTTCAATTTCCCAAGTTAACCAGATCTTCCTCAACTTTGGCAATTAAAAGCTGCCATAGATAATACGACAATACTGATCTAGCATCAGAGTAGTGTGTTTGGGTAAAGGAATCAAGAAATCAATTCATTTTGTGATGATATTTTCACATAGTACTAGGTTCTAGTATAGAAATGATAACATAACTCTTTAAAATAACTTGGCCCAAAATGGTTTCAGCCTAACAAGGCCAGATGAAAATGAAGCTGCAGCCCTGATTTCTCCTTTTGGGAGGTATTCAATTGTGCAAACCTCTGTTTTGTTTTTTGTTTTGTTTTGTTTTCCGCACAGGCCAGTGGGAGGGGCCACTGGAGGTGTAATCAAGGATCTGAGTCAGTCTTGCAGCCATCACACTCAAACTCCTGTTTTACTGATGAAAAGCAAAGGGATCTGGGACAGAGTCGTTTAAAGCTATGCGTGAAGCTGCACTCCACTGAACTGCCTGTGAATATACCAAACGCTATTCTGAATTCTAGGTACAAATAGGTTTCACTTATAGTGCCAAGATAGCATTTCACGAATCTTACCTCTCCCTCCACTCTAAGGGACCCCTTGCTATAAGAGAGGACAATCTCTAGGAAGCAGAGTAAATAACATTAACATCTGTGATCCCGGGGCCTCTTTATCTCACAATGAAACACACGCACACACTCACTTCAGGACTGGAGTCCCAAAGCTTAACTTGGGCTATTTCATCAAATTGCTTTCTTCAAAATCCTAACCAGATTTTTACTGCTGGATTTGGTTTCCTTTTGCGAGATTCAAAGAAGAAAGTAATTTGCTAGCATGTTTGTCTTAATTCCTAAGGTAATTTTATTAGTACTCTAAGCGATGGGTTTCAGTCCAAACAAAGGCACTCAGAGACCACCCCATGTGGCCGTAAGACACTGACTTATATTTCAAATTCCCTCTGCTCCATATTAGAGAATTTTTTTCCTGGAGGCATGAAGGATAAATGTGTAAAAGCTCATTAAATGCTAGTCAAAATAAATCCTAAAAAATGTATTTTAATCACATGGAAGGTCCAAGTGGTTTTCTAACCAAAAAAACATTCTGTATGCCTCCCGTATTATTCATCACACATTATTGCAAAGTTTGTAAATTACCACCATAAATTCTACGATGACAGAGCACACATGCCCTCGCCATATCCCAGACCTCGCCCGGTGCTGGGCAGAGAGTGGATGCTGAGTAAATTTATGCCCCAAGATCAGCATTTTACTAATTTGTATTGAAATCATAATTCCAAATAAAGAATGTATGAATATGTGAACATACACACATACAAACTGCATAAAAATGCAAATATGTACATAGGGAATGGAAGAGCAAACGAAGCTATTGTTCTGCTGGAAGAAGCAAATGGCAACCTCGTTTTCCAAAACTTCCGCTGTTGGACAGGGATGTGGAAGCTTCTCAAGCATCCCCAAAAGGACAGGGTATTTCGTGACAGGTGGCACGGTTAGCAGAGAGGGCGGAGGAGGAGTGAAGAGCAGGTTAAAGCCAGTGCTTCCTGGGGCTGGGGCGGCATAAGAACAGTCTTCATTAAGGAACGGGCCAATGGTTTCCTCCTTTCTACCCGCTCCCCTCAGAAGGAGCAGGGGGGTTTCTCTTGTAAAAGTCTCTTCGCTTCACCAACCAGGCGAGTGTTACTGTCGACGGGAGGGGGGCCAGGTTTAGCAAATAACAGCACACAACCCCTGGGCACGCTCGCCTTTTAGATAACAGTTTTTAAATACATGTCCTAACTGTTCCCTTTCAGAGTCTTGTATTTTTTCTGGCAATTCTATCCCAATAGCAGGGTAATTTCAATCCATACCTCCCAAGAAGGAAACTTCAAATTGATTATAGCCTTACTAGAGTTACATTTCTTTTCTTTCTTCTTTCTTTCTTTCTTTCTTCCTTTCGCGCCACATCTGTCACATTTTGCTTCTCTGGGGTCTGTACGATGGGCTACCTTGGGATTTTTGTTAATCTCCTCATGATTTGTACTTGTATGTCACAATGCCTTCCCGGCTTTGCCAGAGAGAAAAAGATCTGCCCAATGGCCAGCTCATCTTCCCATGGGCTCTGGTAGTAGCTGCAGTTTTCCAAATACTGGCATAAAGAGACACGCTGTTGACACCGTCTCTCAGACTAGACCCAGCAGACTCCCTGCCCCCGAAGAGGTCTGCGTGGCCTCGTGAGTCTCGGCGTGAAGCTGTAGGAAGAATCAGAGTCAGCCAGGCTTTGGAAACCTGGACTTCGCTCCTGGCTCTTACAATGACTTTCTGTGTAGACATCAAACAGGTCATTTCAAGAGTTCTGTGGCCCTAGGCATTTCAGCATTTGGGGGATGACAATTCGTTATGCTCTAACAAAAAAAGAATAGTGCTAGACTAAGATGAAAATTCTTTGTAAAAAAGTAAAAACTTGAAAATATGTAACACCACTTGTTTAGAAAACACCTACTTCTAATAGCTACAATTTGGATTCGTTCCCTGGCCCAGTAACTTCCATATGTCACAGGTGTGGCCAAAAAAGGGGAAAAAAAGTAATGAAATTTTGTGCCTGACAGATGCTAAACCACTGAGGTCAGCTGGGTTATCATATTCCTTGATTTTGAGCACAACAGAATAAAAATTTTAATGTTTCTGAACATTGAGAGTTGATAAGTCTTACAATGGATATGCATGTTTAACATGATAATGTTCCTTTGATTCCAGAAAAAGTGGTATTAAGAATGATGCATCTTCTGCAAACTATTGCCTTTGGAATGATGTAAGCAATGAGATTCTGCTGTATAGCACTGGGAACTATATCTAGTGGCTTATGATGGAGCATGATAATGTGAGAAAAAAGAATGTATACATGTATGTGTGACTGGGTCACCTGGCTGTACAGGAGAAAACTGATAGAACACTGTGAACCAGCTATAATGGAATAAAATAAAAATCATTAAGAGAAAAAAAAAGGAATGCTGCATCTTCAACTGATGAATTTGTAGATTAAATAAAAGAAAGTCTTTTTCGAGTTTTTCTACACAAAGTTCAAAGAGGCTAAGATCCTGTCAGAAAAGGAGTAATATTACAGAAATGACTACTTCTGCATCTAATCATCATCACACAGATCCTGTCAGAAAAGAAGTAATATTACACATATTATTAATTCAGCATCTAATCAGCATCACACACGCCCCATACCATTATCGCCTCACACATGCTAAAGGCAAGTATAACTTTGACATTTAACTTTGTATTCCACTTTTCCATTTTGGTAGGTCTATACGGAATTGAAAACGTTATTATATTGTTGTATAGAATGATACAGTAATAACGTTATATAATTGGAGTCACTCCACATTGTGTTTTGAGCACTATCCAGTAAGCGGGCTACAGCTCTGAGGCAATGTTTGTACAAAGACTTCATGGCTTCTAACTGCAGTATGACCGACCTGTCACAACTTATCACAGTTTATATATTCATGGCTCTATTAACGGAGACTTACTTTCCTTTAAAGTTTTACTGCTACCAACCATCTTCAGTGAATATGTTCGTGTCTCTCGAGTTTACAAACCAGCTGTGCAGACCCGCCTCCAGGGAGCTAGGGAGCTGGCAGGGCACGTGATTCCTGCCCCGCCCACAGCGATGCAATGTCAGTCGCTTGACTACAAGCATTTACACTATGGGAAGTAGCAAACCTGCAAATCAAATTCACCACCCACCGCCAACTGGAAAGCCAGTCAGTACATTTGCCAGCACAGGACCAGATGTATGTTCTCTGAAGTGGATTCTTAGAGTGCTTGTTTCCATTTTTTTCTGGATGCAACCAGTTTCTGTGCCACCATCAACTTCCACCAGACAGTACCCGAAAGTACTGCTTCTAAAACATCTTCACAAAGGCTTGACATTGCCAGATATGTTATACGTGCCTACGTGATGGATAAAAATTGGCCTCCCATTACTGGCTTCCTTTCTACTTTCCCACTAGTCAACGAAGTTGAGCATATTTTCACATGCAGAGCAGACAATGGACATTTGGATTTTCTAGGCTTTTAATTGCTTTGGCCATTTTTAAATTGGGCAAAGTCTCTTTCTTACTGAATTATAGGAGTTCTCTACATAGTCTGAAAAATTCATCTTTGTCTCATGCAATTTGTAAATATCTTCAGTCAATCTGCTGTTTGCTTTTTAACCTTGCTTATGCTGTTTGCCATACACTAGCTATATGACCTTGAGAAAGTTACTTAATATCTGCATATATTCTATTTCTCATCTGTAAAACTTAAACAACAGTTGGTTCAGCCACCTTGTTGGTTGAGTTGTTACGTATGCATCAGCTGATGCAAGCAATTACTGCTATAATTACTGTTCTTCTTATTACTGTCATCATCATTACCTTACTCTGTGGAAGTTCTTGGTGTTCACAGTTTTCTTCTTCGTGGCTGTTTGCTGAAGAAATCTTTTCCAAATTCAAGAAGTGTGGAAACAGACTACTCTATTTTCGTCTTATAGTGTTAGAATTTTTTGTTTGGGTCACTTGTACATACACTTACTCTGTTTTCTTTTTTTTTTTCCTTCACTTTATTCTAAGCACCAAGCCAGATATTCCTGAAGCCAGTAGATGCTCAACAAATGTTTACAGAAGGAAGACAGGGGGAGAGGGAGGGAGAAATTAGCTTTTGTTTTTACAGGTGGTCCTGCTAAGTAACTAGAGGGGGAGAGAGATGGAAGAAAAGCTGGAGGGGGTAAATTACTATGAACAAAACTCACCACTTAGGAAAATGGAAATTCCTTATCCCCTGTCATATTTACGTCAAATCCTACCGACGCTTTAAAAGTTGATAACTTTCAAGATAAGCAAGGGCACTTGGGGTCCAGGCCTCGAGATGTTTTATCTTATATACAATAAGGAGCACTGACTTTAACCCCTTCCCAGGTAATATCTAAGTAATTCTAGACCATAAACCATCTCTCTCTCTGAATTGTTTTTTCTCTGCCCATTCTTGAGATGCAGGGGAAATCCAGCTCGAGTTTACAGCAGAAAAGCAGGATGGGAGGACATCCCAGCTGTCCAGCCACTGCTTCTTCATTCCCACTGGCCCCCTCCCAGGGAGCCACAGTCCTCGTGGAGGGCACACAACCAGCACACCAAGGCCTCTCCCCTGGAAGGCCCACGCCAGGCAGTGTCTGCAGACTGCAGAGCTGTAGCACCCTCACTAGCAACTAGGAGGCCTTGGTCTCAAAGGTTTGGGGACCACAAAACTCAGTGATGAACAATAAGAGGGACTTCCAGATGTTTGCCTGGAATCAAAAACTTCACATTCACACCCAGCTGGGATATGGGGGGACAGTTCACAAGTGATTTTTAACCTACTGGCACCCTCTACTTGCACTCCTGCTTTTATTCCAATATCAACCAACTAGGTTACACAAACGTTAAATTCCTTGGGATTAGGGATTTTATTCTTTTTCTAATAACATTCCCCATTCTCATGAGTTATGCAACACACATTTCTAATGTCCAGCTTACTACTTTGTACCAAACTGAAACGATTTGATCTACAGGTAGCCCTTCAAATTACTGGCCTTTCTTACAAGCAGAATTTCTGGAATCAATCACTGTTGTGCCCAAAACGCTTTATTTTTTTTCCACACCAATTTGGTTTTTGTACACCAGCTCCGAAATGCACAGCTTAGCCACGGCGTAGCACACCATCTCTCAGGAAACATCTGCACGGCTGCACCGTTTTACCACCGTGATCAATCAGCCGTCTGAGAGGCAGTTCCTAAAATACTGCTTTGACGTTTATTAAAATGGGTGGAAATGGAGAAAACAAGAGTGATGATACTAAGGAAAAGATAATTGTGACGAGCGTGAAATTACTATCACGCTGAAATTAAAATATAGAAAAACCTAAACTGGATGCTCACGGGTCTTAAAGTGGCCATTTACGCATTCAGTTTTAAATGGGAAAACAAATGTAAACGTGCAGAAAACGCCGGAAACATATACACAGAAGTGTGTCTAAAAGGTGCTTTGTATTACGGATTTGAAGACGACATTCTGACTGCATTTGTCCCCTGTTCCTGTGAGAGGAACGGTGTACAATCTCTATACCCAGCACCAAGCACAGTGCTGCCTCCTATTAGTCACTCAAGAGACATGTGTTGAACCAACACACTTAATTGTGTGCAATTTACTTCTATTTACTCCAGATATCCTAGGCCACTCTCCTTACATAAAAACTCTAAGTCCTTCTTAGCGGTTAGAGTGTTTCTTTGTTTCTATTCACACACAAGAAGGCTTTCCCGTCTAAACTCCACAAATAACCGGAGCCGAGATTAAGCCTTTCGTATGGTTCAAACCAATGCTGATTCAGGTATAAGTGAAGAAATGCAGCTGTAAGCTATTCCTACCTCTTCTAGCTCTGCAATTTCACTTGCCAGCCATGAAATATTTGCCAGCCATATTAGTGACAAAATAAATGGATGCAGTTTGTACCCATCCAGAGACTCCATCTTTTGGTCATTTGTTTTGGCTGCCCCTGCAGCATGCATAAGTTCCCCGGCCAGGAATTGAACCTGCACCACAGCAGCAGCCCGAGCCACAGCAGTGACGCCAGTGGATCCTTAACCCAATGAGCCACCAGAGAACTCCAAAGCGAGTCCAGTCCTTCTGCCTCTTTTGTGCAAGCTTTTTACTGGTGCCAGAGAGAGCTTAGCAAGAGAAAGCCTGAAGGGGTGGGTCCGCTATTGGAGAGTGGAGGGGAAGGAGCATTTTATGAAAGTGGGGTCATTATAGTGCTTCCCATGAAGACATTTTTAGGGATTCCATTTCCAGCTTAGCACAGTCCACCCCGCAGACTGGCGGCACCCCAGACCCAAGGACCCCAAGCTCCTCAGAGCTTCCTGAGGCTTCCCAAGCAAGGCAGCAGGCAGAGCTTGCTCTTTCTTGATCTCTGTCAAAAGAAGAAATTACTAGACAATGGACAACCCTGCTTCATTCAAAACGTATGAAGCACTTCATAAGTGCACTGCCATCTTTTCGGTCAAATGGAACTGCTATTTTATTTTATTTTTATTTTAGGGTCGCACCTATAACCTATGGAGGTTCCCAGGCCAGGGTTCAAATCGGAGCCCCAGCTGCCGGCCTACACCACAGCCACAGCAACACTGGATCCTTAATCCACTGATTGAGGCCAGGAATCAAACCTGCATCCTCATGGACACTAGTCAGGTTCATTAACCGCTGAGCCATGAAAGGAACTCCTGGAACTGCTATTTTAAAGGCATAGCATTAGACCTTAAAAATTATCAATCTAACTTTTAATGATTTAATCTATTAAAATACACACCTCACACTCAATGCAGGTTTCCGATTTCAATGATGTTATAAAACCGCCTTACAAAAATGGATTTAGAAAAATGTATTTAAGACCTTGTGATATGTTCTTTTCTTTGAGAATGTTAAAGACCTTGCTAAATAATTAAGCAGATATTTTTTAAGCAAACAGACCTTCATTTTTAAATAACAATGAATAGAGATTCCCTACAAACACAACCCTACTCAGAATGCTTATGGGGCTGCGCTCTGACCCTATACGGTTTTTCTTTGCTGTGAAGTTACCTGTTCAATCAGAACCTTGGTTTACCATCTTAATTACCTATGAATTTTTGCTAGATGGAGCATTTCCATCAGCCAGTGCCACAAGAGCCAAATGAATCTTTTGTTTCTGAAGTTTCATGTATTCTGCAACCTCAAAAATCAGATGACGAATTTCACTTTACCCTTGTTACTCAGCTAGTGGTTAGCAATTTCTAACAATTTAAAAAGAGGTTGGAAGAGATGGTTTCAAGTTCAGATTAATATATGGCTGTTTAAGCCACAAAGGAAATAACGCCATCTAATCAGGATATTCTTGAAGTCAGGAGAGAGCCTGCTTCTAATCAGTAACCCTGCATGCCAAAACGTTTTCTGAGAAGTGCATTTATAGATGTATTTTTGAACTTCCTGTATGTCTTGCTATGAGAAGAAAAACATCCCTGAAAGTACAGTTGTGCAAAATGGAAAATGGCAAGAGAGCTATGAGGCTGACATATGCTGGTCATCACCCTCCAAGATGCCCCTTTAGGTGGGAGTTGGCAATATCGGGTCATACTTGATCTGGCAAAATCAGGAGTCACAAAATCTAATGTGTCAGCAAAGATACCTCATGAGAAAATTTACAAAAAAAAAAAAAAAAAAGGTGTGTGTCGGGGAGAACACACTAGAAGAAAACTACAGCTTCCTGGTAAAATTTTATACTAGGGGATTCTATGACCAAAAGTAAGCGACTAAGTTTCAATCAGTTCATATTTTTTGAGCATATCCTTTGTGTGAAGAATTGATCTAGACACCACAAGACAAACAAGAGAAGGAACTTGGTAGAGACCCACCTTCAGGGAGCTTATCGCTCAGTTGGGGCAAAAAGACCAACATTCCGGAAGGTGACACCTCTAAGTGGCAGAATGTAAAGGGCCAAGAAGTGGCAGCGGCAAGAAATGCTGTGCATCCGGGCTCCACTTCGCGCCCCGGAGGTCGGTCCACAGTCCCAGCAAGAGGGAGCTAGAGGTCACCCCACGCCTTGTCGTCAGAAGCTAAGCCTTTGCATTCCAGTATTTACCCTGGGTTGAATTCCTTCATCATGAATACGATTCTTTTAAACATCAGCTAATAGGCTACTACTTCACTTCTTCCTCCTTTTGCAAGGGCCAGGTGAAAATCTCATTCAATAAAACACAGCATTGGGAGTTCCTGTTGTGGCTCAGTGGATATGAATCTGATTAGAATCCATGAGGTCTCAGGTTTGATCCCTGGCCCTGCTCAGTGCGTTAAGGATCCGGCGTTGCTGTGAGCTGTGGTGTAGGTCACAGACAAGGCTCAGATCCTGCATTGCTGTGGCTGTGGTGTAGACTGACAGCTACAGCTCCGACTCGACCCCTAACCAGGGAACTTCCATACGCCGCAGGTGCAGCCCTAAAAAGACCAAAAAAAAAAGTTGTGTGAACGTGGTCCCTCCTCCACTCCTCACAAACATCTTCTCATTCTCATTTCATGCTTTCCCATCTTCACTAAGCATTCACCCTGTCTGCAGTTTGAGGAGTGACAGCGAAACTAGCACACATTTCTTTCTCCCTCAATCACGGTTTCACGAGGAGAAGAGTCCTTCTTGTCACAGACCCTCGCAATCTCAATACAGGATATTTTTTCTTTCCAGCTGAGGTCAGAGCTCTCCACCTTTGCGCTTCAAGGAAGCTCTCTGGGGCTTCCGGTCACCGTATGGGATTGCGGCGCCCCGACTCTTGCCCTTCAGGGCCGTTATTAAGTAAAGTCAGGGTCACCTGAACACAAGCGCTGAGACAGGGAGACAGCCGATCTGAAAACCAACCAGACAGCATCTGGGTGACTCGCGGGCGGAATCTGCGGGACAAAGGGATGACGCGTGTCCCCATGGGCCCGAGATTTCATCAGGCTGCTGGGAACGGCGTGCAATTTCAAACTTAGGGACTGTTTACATCTGGAGTTTTCCATTTCATATCTGAGGATCCTGGCTGACCGTGTGTTAACTAAAACGACGGAAAGGGAAACTGCGAAAGAGGGGGGACAACTGCAAAGTTAACGCTGCACCGCAGCAGAACCAGGACAAGCGCCGGCGGAATCGCAAGGAGACGAGGCGGAGAGAGGAAAGCGGGGTAATCCGATCGCCCTGTAATAGAGGCGAGGGGTGCAGAGCCAGCAGGACTGAAACGACACTCAAGGAAACAAGGTTCAACTGGGAAGAAAGAGCCCCAGGACCCACGTTACTGAGGAACCAGGACAGCACAGTGCAGGATTTCAAAGAACAAAAGATGTAAACAATTAGCTGCACATAATTCTAAACACAAGCAGATAAAGCAAGTCCAGCGAGGAAAAAATTACTGGTGAGGGACCAGGCGTCGGT
The DNA here is from genome assembly GCA_004024745.2 of Catagonus wagneri. Lineage (NCBI taxonomy): Eukaryota > Metazoa > Chordata > Mammalia > Artiodactyla > Tayassuidae > Catagonus > Catagonus wagneri. The sequence goes on from PVHT021183584.1 coordinate 4,287,056, forward strand.
ACGGAGAAAAAATAAGTTGGATCCAAATGTCACACCACACACAGCCATAAATTCTGAAGGCAGTAAAGTGTCAAACACGCGCTAGAAATGGTATATGTCAGAAAAAATCGGAAAGCACATTTGTTTTTGTGTTATTACATAGATAAATGTTTTATATTTTTTCTTTTTTTTTGTCTTTTTTTTTTTGTGTGTGTCTTTTTAGGGCCACATCCTGGGCATATGGAGGTTCCCAGGCTAGTGGTTAAATTGGAGCTGTAGTTGTCGGCCGACGCCACAGCCACAGCAACGCCAGATCTAAGCTGCATCTGCAGCCTACACCGCAGCTCACAGCATCACAGGATCCTAAACCCACTGAGCAAGGCCAGGGATCAAACGCACATCCTCATGGTTACTAGTAGGGTTCATTACCACTGAGCCACAGTGGGAACGCCAGATAAATGTTTTTTAAAAGAAAGCAATCAAATTCCAGACCTGACAACATAACGAATAAAAAAGTTTCACACTCCAAATCAATTGCGTATTTTTTCATTTTTTAAAGTTTTATTGAAGTATAGTTGATCTAAAAGGTTGTGATAATTCCTGCTGTATAACAAAGTGATTCGGTTATACATGTACACGCGTCCATTCTTTTTCAGATTCTTTTCCCACATAGATGATCACAGAATACTGGGTAGAGGTCTCTGCTAGACGGCAGGTCCCCATTGGCCAGTCCTTCCATAGACTTCAGTGTGTAGATGACATGAATCAACTACAATTTAAAATAATTTGAAAAAATTTAAGGAGTTCCCCTCATGGCTCAGCAATTAATGAACTGTTTAGATCGTTTCATTGCTGGATAATATTCCATGGCATGAGTCTAACACAGTTTGTTCATCCATTCACTTGCTGAAGGACACCTTGACTGCTTCCAAGTTTGAGCAACTCTAAATAAAGATGCTCTCAACATTTCTGGACAGCAGTTTTCAACTCATTTGAGTGCAATTAAGTTTTCAACTCAAGGATCAAGATGGCTGGACTACCTGCTAAGAGCATGTTTAATTTTGTTGGAAACGTCCCCACTGGCTCGCAGTGTGGCCGTGCCACTTTGCATGGCCATTAGCAGTGAATGAGAGTTCCTGGTGCTCCAGGCTCTCCACAGCACTGGGTGCTGTCAGCGTTTTGGATTCTAGGCATTCTAATAGATACTTAGTTGTAGCTCATTGTTTTAATTCCAGTTCCCTGACAACGTAGGATGTTGAGCATCTTTTCATATGCTTATTTGCCATCTGTATGTCTTCTTTGGCGAGGAAGGAATCTGTTAAGATCTTTTGTCCATTTTTTTAATTGCATTGTTTCTCTTTCTATTATTGAGTTTTAAGAATTCTTTGCATATTTCACAAAAATCTGGCTTATCTTTTCATTCTCTAAACAGTGTCTTTCACAGAGCAGTTTTAAGTTTCAGTAAAATCCAGGGACCATTTTTTTCTTCGGCGGGTCCTGTTTTTTCTTCACACAGTTTTGCACAACCCAGCGATTTTCAGGAATTCATCTGATTGCCTTTGACCACATTTATCCTTTTCAACCATTCATTTATTTGACCAGACAATTCATTTTGGTAAAATCCCCAAAATAATTGGTACAGAGGTACTGAGAAGCATAACTTACAGTGAAAAATCGGAAACTTAGTGTCAAACAGTTGAGACTGGATAAGAAATACAAGAGCATATTAACCATATGCAACAGCAATATGGTGTTAAAAATGGTGAGCATGTCAACATTTTCATATGAAAATAGGTTCACAAAATGTTATGTGAAGAGAGTGGCGTATGAAATATCCTCCATACATTCCTTTCAACTAAAAATTTGACAAATAGAAATACAGCAACATGGATTAGTTAGAATAAGTAGCACTCGTTGCTGTAAAGCAAATCCCAAAACCTCATAGTAAAAGTTTGTTTTTCATTCACGCGAAGCTGTGCATCGGCTAAGGGACCAGGCTCCGTGCACCTGCAGCTCCGCCCTTCCTCTGCCCTTGGAGTCCTTGGCCGGTTCCTTCCTCTGCATTTGGCCTGGAGGATGAAGGAAGGGCGTAGGGATCACACAGGAGGTTGGAGCAGCTGGCCTGAAAGGCTGAACTCGTGAGCACCCACGCAGCCACACCTACCTTCAAGGCAGCCTGGGAGAGGCGGTCCGCTGCATGCTCAGGACACTGGGGAAGGCTTTTATGCCCACACGGACCTGTCTGCACTTAAGGAAATTTAGATTTTGGTTTTATCAGGCTCCTTTCTCCTTTCAGTTTTGCTCAGATCCGTAATAGTAAGAATATACAAGCATCCCTTAGTATCGTTATCTATTTAGTCCCTGAGTCCAGATTATGAGTGTTTAGATTGTGCTTCTCTAAGTCTGCTAGGTTCCTGTGTTCGGATAGGAAGAGTTTTGATAGCAAGGCTTCACGCATTCTTTCTCTAAAAAAGAAAATGGACATTTGCGGCCTATCTCAGCCCTATCCTTCAATTCAGATAATACCTCCTAAATCAGTGCAGGATATTGCCTGTCCTACTTAACATTTTTACAGTAAGAGTATGTGTCTTGCCTAAGAAACAAAGCGTAACAATTCTTTCGGATTCCTCATTGTCAAACGAAATCTTTTCTTTTTAAGATAAAGCAAAATTTCAAAGGTTTTTTTTTTTCCTAAGTAGCACAAATAATTCTAGGTCTTCTAACCTGTATATTAAGAATAAGTGTTGGTTATGTATTGGTGGCGTTTGTCAGGGTCAATGTTTGTAGCAGTGTTTTGTATTAACATAGATATTTTTATATGATATAAGGACCTGCAAGCATACTACATTTGGGGAATAAAACATCTTTATCATAATCGTTTCTAACTCTTTTTTTATTTCTATGATCACCTTTAACATTATTCTCCAGTTATATTTTGACAAAAGTCTCGTAAACTGTTTTGAAATTTTATGGAGTAAGTCTATTATGATGATCTTAAAGAAGTTATTTTATGTACTTGTTTGCTAATTTTTTCCAAAAGATTTTTTACTATTAATTTGTCAAGTCATCAAAAATGTTCCCTCAGGCTCTTAATAAATATTTACATTTAACCTATGTTTAACTTAAATGGTATTTTTCTTTACTATATTTAATCCTGTGATTATGACAGTCTTCCTTTATTTTTCCTACTAAGGTCTTATTATATTCCTCAAATATATATTTTATGTTAAAAGATAAATCCCTATCCATTTGTACAAAGTTTTTGTTGCTATGTTACTACATTTCTTTTTATTTTCTATTTCTTTTATTAATGTATGTTTGAAATTGATTTTTTGAAAATTACACTAAAATCTTGCAACTTTGGTGAACTTTCACCTTTTCGGTTGATGTCCTTAAATATCTGTATTTATAGTTATACAACTAGTAAAAGCTGACTTTCTAAAAAATTATCTGCAGACCTTATTTGAGGCTCTCCTTCAGACACTTTCTCATACTGTAATTTTAAAGTTTCAATAAGATAAAGTTCCATCTGCATCCACTCTTAGTCTTCACATAAAGTAAATTAATTACAATGGAAACGATTTATAAAATTAACTGAATTAAAGAAACTGTGACAGGGAGTTCCCATCGTGACTCAGTGGTTAATGAATCCGACTAAGAGCCATGAGGTTGCGGGTTCGATCCCTGGCCTTGTTCAGTGGGTTAAGGATCCGGCGTTGCCGTGAGCTGTGGTGTAGGTCGCAGATGCGGCTCGGATCCCGCGTTGCTGTGGCTGTGGTGTAGGCCGGCAGCTACAGCTCCTGTTAGACCCTTAGCCTGCAAACCTCCATATGCCGCGGGTGCGGCCCTAGATAAGGCAAAAAGAAAAAAAAAGAAGAAACTATGACAGATTGGAAACCATGTCATCTGAGGTCATTGGATGTGGAGCTTGATTTTTACAGACGTGAAAAGAACAAATTAAGAATCATTATCCTGAGTGCATATATTAATGTAAACAATAAATTTTATAAATGCATTCTCTGTATATGACATTAAAGTTTTACTATAATGGCAAAGAATATTTCTAAAATGAATCCTAAGGGGAGAATTGCAGTTAGTTAGTTACTAGATCAGTAACTATTTTGAGTGTTATAATATCACCACCTGCTGGAGAATTAGGATAGGTTTTCATTTTGGAAATCCTCAGAACTAGGGTTTACATTTTGGTCGCCTCAGCAGCAGCGGTTATTTATTGAATTCAGACATTCCCGAATCCATCTTTTTTTTTTTTTATGCTGTTGAGGTCCTAAGCCTGTACTTTACACACATGAGAAAAAAGATACATAAGGACTAAAAATTTGATGATTTGCCCCAAATCACGTCGCTAATTATATGTAAGACGATTACACAAGTCCACTTCTATAAATAACTAAGCTCCAGGTCCTGTTAGTTCTCAGGCCCATGGTCTGTGTTCTGTAACTTGTCTTGCGGTGTGACAGACGCCAGGCTCACTGACAGTGCCCATTACAGTAAGGCTAAAACACTCATGAAGGGAAAGCAAAGTTGGTTTTCTTATCAAAATCATTTATTATAATTTCCCATTTTTTTCTTCACTCATAGAACAATTAAGAGCTAAACTGTTCTTACGGTGTCTCCTACAGGTGACTGTTGGCTGAATTATCTAGTAAGAGCAGTCTTATTTCTCCTATCTCCCTTTTATTTTCTCACCTATAATTAAAGAAAGAAAGGAGATAAGCACTTCCCAACTCTCAGATCGACAATTTAAGAGTGTGAAAAACTGGGTGAAAACAGGCTCCCTCTTAAACCGTGAGAGAGCAAACGGGTGCCCAAGTCCGTCACTAATTTCATGACGCAGTCCTCCCCTTCCCCCGCACCTTCGCTTTCCGGGTCAACCGCAGTTCAAACATATTAAATGCAAAATTCCAGAACTAGACAATTCATAGGCTTTAAACTGCAAGCCGCTTTGAGTAGCATGATGGGATCTCACGCTGCTCCGTGCCACCCAGGAGCCCCAGCAACCCACACGATCTGCACCTGACAGCCAGCCTCCACCACCCAGGACCCCAAAGCAGAGGACCCTCTTCAATGTACAGGCAGAGGGTCAGCAGTAGCCCAACACTGGGTCCCGGCACCTGCACCATTGCCTCACTTCACCTCGTCATGGAGGCGTTTCACCATCTCACACCGGCTCCAGGAGGGTGAGGACAGAAAGACGTTTCGAGAACGAGAGACTATAGTCATGAAACTTGTACTGCAGTGTGTTATAATGGCTCTATGTTATCATTACTTAGTGTTCACCCGCTACTGTGCCTAATTTATAAACTAAACTTTATCATCAGAAGGTGTGTGAAGGAAAAACCTAGAATACACGGAGTTTGGTACTATCTGTGGCTTCAGGCTTCCTCTTGGAAAGTATCCCTCTGGATAAGGGCGGATGACTGTAGCCATCGAAAACCTGAATCACACAGCCTTTGAAGCTAGGATTCCACGTCTAGGAATTTATTCTACTGCTATTCCTACAGAAATCATCGCTGCAGCATTATCGGTGATAGCAAAAAATGAAATAAATTTGGAAACAACCTAAACATAATTAATAAGTGATAAGGTACAGACACAGCCTCGCATGTGGACCGGCGCACAGGGACAAGACCGATGCACACACAAGCTGAGGACCGAGGGCCACCGCCGGAAGCTGGGCCAGAGGCAGGGGCCGGGTTCTCCCTTAGGGCCACCAGAAGGAACACCCCTGGGGACACCTTGATTTCAGACTTCCAGCCTCCAGAACGACGATAATCAATTTCTGTTATCTTAAGCCACCCAGTGGGTGGTGATTTGTCACGGCAGCCCTGTGACACTAAGGTACCTGGATGCCCACCGAGCCCCACCACCACCACGGGACCAGCTCCTGCCCAGGCTGCTGTTCCCGCTTTCTGTCCCCGGGATGGCAGGGCCAGGCGGCCTGCATACCTGAGAGCTGAACCCACCCCGCCACCCCCAGGGCTGGGGCTGCAGCGTAGGAAACCCCCTCTCCTGCAGGTAAACCAAGTTGCCATTTCAAGATGGAAAGCCCATCAGAATCAGCACCACACAGGCCTACACCCACCCACCGTCCCCCACACCAGCAGCTCAGGAAAACACTCGTGAGTGAACACCCAGAGGACCAGTTAGGAAAACACAGTCCTTCTTTAATGGCCATCACGCGGTGGTAAAGTGGTTCATAGTCCAGGATGAGGAAAACAGCCCTTTTCAGAGAAACCAGCATCTTCAACAGAGAAAACCTTCTGAATTTCAAGAGAACGTCCAACACGCAGACAGAGAATTCAAAGAAAGAACGTATTTGAAAAATACCTTCAAGAAGATCAGTGCAGCTGCATCACTTGAGCTTGGGTCAGGCTGACACTGCCAAATGGATTTTATGTGAGCCTCTTCCCAAACCAGGAGTAGTTAGTGACGAAGTGGGGACACCACAGGCCGCTGATACATCAGGAGGAAACGAGAAGCTCAGTCTTACTCATTGATAGACCCTGTGGGTTAGAGGATGAATTGCTACATTATAACTGAAATGGAGATGAGGTTATAGGTGTTTAATGCATACTTTCTTCCCAGAAGATCTTTGAGAACGACAATTTCATTAAAAAATATACATTTTACAGGGATAATATATAAACCCGAGGCTTAGAAAGAAGCCTAGAAGTATAAACTAACTTCTAAAATAAAAATTGGGGTATCAGGGGTAAATCCCCCCCCCCACATACACACACACACAAATTGACAGTTCAAGAAATGCGGAGGGGGGGAATGCTATAACTTTGGTTGTGATGATCTTGTACAACTATAAATGTAATAAAATTCACTAATTAAAAAAAGAGGAGTTTCCATCATGGCTCAGTGGTTAACGAATCCAAGTAAGAGCCATGAGGCTGCGGGTTCGATCCCTGGCCTTGATCAGTGGGTTAAGGATCCGACATTGACATGAGCTGTGGTGTAAGTCACAGACGCAGCTCGGATCCCGCGTTGCTGTGGCTGTGGTGTAGGCCGGTGTCTACAGCTCCGATTAGACCCCTAGCCTGGGAACCTCCACATGCCACGGTGTGGCCCTAAATAAGGCAAAAAGACAAAAAAAAAAAAGAAAAAAGAAAGACGTATGAATGAATGAATAACAGTTGAAAAGGTAAGAAAATCACTATTTTATATCTACAAAAAAAAAGAAATTTGGGGGAAATTATGTGTTAAAAATAATTTGGACAATTCTGGAAGTATTTTAATACATCATTTTGTTCTTGTGGTAGAAAGTTTTTTGGGAAATGTTTAAAAAAATAGTCCAGTCTGGAAAACGTCTAAACCTCAGCTGTCTACAAAACGCCTGCCCGGCACCTAAGTTTGTGGCCCGTTTCCCACCCTTCCCTGTGCATTTCCATCAGATGGTCTAGCAGGTAATTAAACGCCTACGTCCAAAACTACAGCAGTAGTTTAATAATAATAGTAATTGCATGGAACAAAATCGGGGGCCACTGGATGAGCCAAAAGCCTTGGCCAGCCCCGCCTCCACGATGCCGTGTGTTTCCTGGATCAGGCCCTTTGTAAAACACTGCTGCAAACTTCACTTCAGCAATCAGCAATTCTCTCTCTCTCTCCCTCTCTCACAATCTCTCTCTCTTTCACTAAATGTACCTTTACATTTCTACACAGAAAATAATCACAATAGGGTCTTTAACCCTCTCTTAATGTATATTTTATACAACACTGAGAATTTTATATAATTCCTGAGAATTTCGCCATCTTAGGTTTCACAAAGACTAAGAGGAAGCTGGAACCGGAATCTCAAGTTACAGATGAGGTCTGAAGGCTGGTCCTCCCTCTGGTGGACATTTTTCACAATTGCGCATGCTTTTTTGTTGCTGTTTTGCGACTTTTTGTGTGTGTGTTGTTTTTTTAAAATCCAGGATATACACGATGGAATACTACCCAGTCATAAAAAAGAACAAAATAATGCCATTTGCAGCAGCATGGATGGAACTAGAGACTCTCATACTAAGTGAAGTAAGTCAAAAAGAGAAACACAAACACCGTTATGAATACCACTTATATCTGGAATCTAATATACGGCACGAATGAACCTTTCCACAGAAAAGAAAATCATGGACGTGGAGAACAGACTTGTGGTTGCCAAGGGGGAGGGGGAGGGGGAGGGAGTGGGATGGACTGCGCATTTGGGGTTAGTAGACGCAAACTATTGCATTTGGAATGGATAAGCAATGAGATCTTGCTGTGCGGCACTGGGAACTATGTCCAGGCACTTATGATGGATCATGATAATGTGAGATACAAGAATCTGTGTATACATGTGTGTGACTGGGTCACCATGCGGTACAGTAAAAAACTGACAGAACACTGCAAACCAGCTATAATGAAAAAGTAAAAATCATTATAAAAATAAATAAAATCCACTTCATTCACAAGCCGAGCTAATCTCATAAAGCCAAGAACAATCATGCATTCCTCTCAAATGATCCCTGAATGTTCAAAAACACATGAATCTTATTTAGGTGATTGTATTCACCAGAATTCTTGTCAGGGAATATGTCTAAAAGAGATGGCTTGATAATAGCTCAAAGTGGCAGATAAAACTGCAGAGAACTGCTCACTAATAACTGCTTCTTTTTTTTTTCTTTACTATTTAGGGCCTCACCTGAGGCATATGGAGGTTCCCAGGCTGGGGTCAAATCAGAGCTACCGTTGCTGGCTTTCGCTGCAGCCACAGCAACGCGGGACCCGAGCCGCATCTGCGACCTACACCACAGCTCACGACAACGCTGGATCCTTAACCCACTGAGCCCAGGGATTGAACCCTTGTCCTCATGGATCCTAGTCAGATTCTTAACCTGCTAAGCCACGATGAGAACTCCCAATAATTGCTTCTTTTTAATGTTTGTTCTGATTGACAGAGGATGGGGAGCTGGACTGGGGAAGCAGAGAAATCCCACCCTCACCCTGCGGACAGTGCAGGATAACAAAGGGGACAGAAAATTCATACTAAATAGAGTTTGTTTGGAGCGAGACCTAAGACGCTGAGCCCTTCCCGGCCCTTCAACTCTACAGCAGAGAAAACGTGTTGGTCTACTGTGGAAAACAGTAAAGAAGCTGAATTCTATGTCCAGGGTGATGGGGCGGGAGTGGGCTGGGAAACACGGACCCAGAATCTGAAGGGACAGCTGAACACAGGAGCCCAGGGCCACCAGGCGAAGCACAGTGGTCCTTCCCTGGAGGGGGGGGTGTGAACTCAGAAGGCTCAGACCCCACCCGACCCCCACCCAGGTCCACACCACAGGAAGTGGGGAGAAGAGGCAAAGGCAGGGCTGGGGTCAGTGCTTCCCAGATGGGGAGCACAGGACGGGGTGACGGGTGTGGCTCGCTGACAGAGGTTCAGGGCCTCGGGCCGCCCCCCCAGAGCCTGTGCTGCTTCCCCAGAGCTCAGCACCTGTGTGGCCTCCTACAGGCACTTGGGGCGGCTCTGCCAGTGGGTACACGGCAACCGGGCTGATAAAGGGGTCGGGACTGGCCGACGGGATTGACAGCCACCCCTAGACAGGGCCAAGGTCTCTGCCTGCACCTGGTCTTCCATGACGTGGAAAACCCATCCCGCTGGTCCCCTGTGCTGTGTCATAACATCGCACTGGAATCCAGTCCTTCGCTGAACGCTCCAGGCTAGCCTCAGCAAAACGCGGAAACGCTGCGCTCCACCTAGTCAGCTGCTTTACTTTTAGGCACAGGTGAATAAGATGCAATTTTGATGGCTGTTACTCCCTATTTTAATCCTCGCTCCACCTGGTGAATGCTCCCTGTCGAAACACTTCACCAGCAGACACGCACTAACACATCACGCAGCTGAGGACCGGGAACTGTGTGAACAGCCAAAACAGACACTGCCGAGCCCATGTGTGAGAGTGATGCAGTGTCTGCGACATTCTGAAGCCACTGCCTGAGAGCAATTCTAACTTCTCCTATTGCAGTGACAGAGGGAAGACGTCCGTGGTTTTAGAGGGTTTGTTTGTTTGTTTTTGGAGAGCAGCTCCCTGGGAATCACGTAGCTCTTACTGCCTCACCACATTTTCTTAGTGACACTTCCTCGTCCACCAGATGGTACGGCTGTTACAACTCTATAGACGCTGAGAGATCCAGAGAGGAAAACCAAGGAGCTCATGGTGTGCGTCTACACAGCAAGGGAAAGGGAGGCCCAGGACTGGGCAGAGGGCTCCATGATCTATAAACTGCAAACTTTCCTAAAGCAAAGTGTACCTCCAAATGCTTTAACTAACAAATTCTACCCCAATTTAAAGAAGAAACCAACTGATCAGCATAGCAGAAGCTCTTCCACGGAATTAGGAAAAAAAAAAGTGAGAACAGTTCCCCATACGTTCAATAAGGCCAGCATAAACTGGATCCCCAATCTTAAGACATTCTAAGGACATTCTAAGAAAGAAGAGTGATAGGCCAGAATCATTCCTGAACATAAATGCAAAATTCCAAACATATTAGTGACTTGGAGGTTCCATTTCCAGCAGTGACAGACCAGGTTGTATCAGACCGATCTCCCAGTAACAGCTGTAAATTCTGCACGTGAGCGCGACCAAAGGCAGGCAGGCATCGCAGGTGATCCGAGAGGAAGCCGGCTGGGTTGCTCTGCATCGACTGACGCCCCTAACCGTACCCTGCACACTGGAGCTGGAGCCCAAGTAGAAAGAGGAGGCTCATCAGCCCCAGGACTCAGAGGGCAAGGTTCAGCACTGGAGATTAAGAGGAGGAATCCGGGAGTTCCTCTCGTGACTGTGGTTAAGTTAACAAACCGGATAACATCCATGAGGTTGCGGGTTCGATCCCTGTCCTCACTCAGTAGGTTAAGGATCTGGCACTGCCGTGAGCTGTTGTGTAGGTCGCAGATGCAGCTCCGATTGTACCCCTAGCCTGGGAACTTCCATATGCTGCAGGTGTGACCCTAAAAGGACAAAAAGAAAAAGGAAAAAAAAAGGAGGCATCCTAGCAAAGAAAGAGGTAGACAAAGGAAGAGTCCCCAGTCCATGCAAAACTCTCAAACCCTTGCCGTCCTCCTCAACCAAGCAGAACTAAGGTGACAGTCCAAGAAAACAAACAGAAAGCGGCAGAAGGTAGCCTAAGTGAGCTGGGCAGAGATTTCAGCATCTTTCTCCCTTTTTTTCTTTTCTTTTTTCTTTTCCCTCTCTCTCGCTCCCTCTCCCGCTCTCTCCCTCTCCCTCTCTTTTTTTTGGCTGCACCTGCAGCACACAGACCAAGGATCCGACTATCACCCCAGCAGCAACCCGAGCCACAGCAGAGACAATGCCGGATCCTTAAGCCACCAGAACTCCACATCTTTCTCCCTCGTGAGAGGCAGTGTTTGGAGTTCAAGTCATGCCAGATGAGAGGGACCTGGTGACCACTTTGGATTTTCCATTGACCTCTCCCAGAAGAGCCTCCGTAAGATAAAGGGCCACATTTAAGACTAAGGGCCATGTCTTAGGAATTACTGCCTCCAAAACAAAAACAAAACACTTTTTAATAAAAATTTTTTTAAAAAAAGCGCTTTTTCAAAATGATGGCAACTGCTGAGTGAGCTGGTCGAGGAAAGAAGCAGCTGGCGCGGGGGGTGGGTGACGGCAGGAAGGCTTAGTTCAGAGAGGACACTGCCCCGTCCCAGTGTCTCTTTGACTAATCAGACTTAGGTCGCAACAGTCAATACAAAAGCCACATGGGTTACGTACACCTGTAATTGAAATAAAATCCATTAAGAGGAAAAAAAAAAAGCCACATGGGGATTCAACCACCAGTTTTTTATAAGGATGCTGAAACAATTGGTTGATTCAATTAAAAGAAAAAAAATTATAAAATCACTTCTCTCATTTGAATAGAAAAAGCAGTCCATTAATTGTGTGAAATTTCAAACAGGGGTGAGGAATTACGTATTACTGAATGTATTTGATGCCTATCTACTCAATTATAGTCAGAATTAACATTTCTTGTAGAATAAATAAGCCCATGTTTTAAATAAAAAAAAAAAAAAGAACACTTTTGGAGCTCCCATTGTGGCTTAGAGGGTTATGGACCCAATGTTATCTCTGTAAGGATGCAGGTTCTATCCCAGGCCTCACTCAGTGGGTTAAAGGACCCAGCGTTTGCCACAGCTGCGGCTCCGATTCGACCCCCGGCCCAGGAACGTCCATATGCCACAGGTGCAGCTGTAAAAAGAAAAAAGAAAAACAAGAAAGGACACTTTTCAGAGAGAGAGAGAGGTGACAGAATTCAGAGCTCCTGTAATGTATTCTTTACAATATTCGATATACAAATAACAACTACTAGATATACAAAGAAACCAGAAAATGTGATCTGAAATTTAAAAGTTAGAAAGCAGTTGTTATAAACAGGCCCTGAGAGGACCAGATGTTATGAATTATCAGTCAAGGATTCGTAAATCAATCTGATAACTCCGCCAAAGAAGCTTTAGGAAAAGTGAGATCTGATGGGTGGAGAAGTTCTAGAAGCAAAGCGAAGGAGGGGTTCCCCCCACCCCCGTCCAAGGCAGCAGGGGGGCAGGGCCCAGACTGGCCTCCTCCCCGCACACATGGGACCCACTGCTCCTCACAGTGCAGCTGCCCGTGAAAGACACAAAAACCAGCTGGACGATGAGCCCTAACAGCAGGCACCTCGCGCACATGAGGCAAAAATCCTCATCAAAACAAGTGGGAAAGGTGGAACCTGTCCTCAGAAGCCCCACCCGGAACAGTGACAACAACCAGGACGGACTCCAGGCAACTGCCAGCTTCTCCCAAGCCAGGGGCTGGACCCATCACCTAAGGCCCCAGCTTTTAAAACTTCCACCTAAGGTCTCGGCCCCCTCCCTCTGCCACCCTCCAGGCCACAGCTTCTCCCGGAAAGGAGCTAGTCCACACATCTGAAGCCTTGGCCTTTGCAGCTCTCAGCCAGGAAACACAACCCCTGCCTGGCTCCGGTGGCCAGTGGGACTGCATCTGCAGGACCTATTGGGCTGTAGCACAGAAAGAAACAGTTCTTCAGTGGCTATCAGCCCAGGGCTCAGTGCAGAGGGAGCAGACAGAAACGGCCAGCTCCCAGCCTGGTCCCTGAAAGCGGTCTCCGTGCCCACTTTCAACCATAAGAGAAGGGATCGCATATAAAATATGGCGTCTATAGTTCACTGTGTTGCATAACTGAAATTTGAGATTTGAAGTTCTATTCTAGTAGAGTTAAATGTTCTCTCTCACACACAAAATGTAAATAAATATGCAAGGTGATGGGTATGGTAATTAACCAGATGGGGAGAATCCTTGCACAGAGTAAACATCTATCAAATCCTTACACTGTCCACTTTAAATCTATTATCATTTTATTTCAGTTACAAGATAAGGCATCTTACCATGCTAGTGCAGTGAGGGTGAAGAGGAGAGGAGATAGATATTTTGGAGAAGAAACCAAAAGATTTGGTAAACAAACTGAGAGGTTAAAGGGAAAAGAATTAAATATGGCTCTGATTTGTAGCTTATGGCAAACGGTAGGAAACGGTAGGAGATATAAGTTCTGTGACTCCTGAACCCCCTTTACCACTTTGGGAATAAAACAGAGATAGAAATGGAGGGAGAGTGAGGTACCCATATTTACATTTCTATGGAGAAGAACAGGAAGAGATACCGTGGCCATTATGACAAGCTAAAAAGAGAGGGGCAGGTGAACGCCATGCATGTCAGTTGACACTTTCACAAGATCGGAGAGAAATCAAACCTCCTTAGTAACTCAGTCACATGACACAAGCGACTTCCTTCCTGTCTAATCATTTCCCAATACTGAAAGAATATGCTCCTTTTTCTTCTTCTTTGCTATTCACAATATAGCAGCTACGGACATAGCACACATTTAAGTCTTAACTGCCTTGTAAACATTTTCTTCACCACATTCTTGAATTTCGAGCAGACCACGAACAAGGATAAAGCAAGGTCTTATTTGTGACAGCTGCCCATTTCTGAGGTGTAAATACTCCCACTGTGATGAATTTCAAGGTAACAACCTGTCACTGAGTGTGGAGCTGGGAACAGGTGTATCCAGTATGTCCATTCTGTAGACACTATAGACACATAGACAATAACACATACCTAGCACAGACAATAGATAATCACACTGAGAGCACAAATAACAAAATGTATTTAAATAATTTGGAAATGACTTTTGAATGTTTATTACATTGGTTTTGAATATGATTTCATTGTTAGTATATTTTTTTTCTCTTTTTCAGCTTTTTTGTGGAAGTATAGTTGATTTACAATATTGTGTTAGTTTCAGGTGTACAGCAAAATGATTCGGTTATATATTCATGTGTATATGTCTATATCCTTTTTTCAATTCTTTTCCATTAGAGGTTATTACAAGATATTGACTGTAGTCCCCTGTGCCACACAGGAGGTCCCTGTTGTTTACCTGCATCACGTGTGGTAGTGTGTATCTGTCAATCCCATAATCCTACATTAATCCCTCCTCTTCTTCCCCTGAATTTTTAATAATGACTGTTTTTAACACTGCCTGTAAAATTTCTGAAAATTTAACCAAAGGCTCTCCCCAGCCAGGATAAGCCACCTCCTGCACACCACTGACTTTAAGTACACTGAAAACATAGCTTTGCTGAACTACCTGCCACTCCCAAACTCCTAAAATATGGATTTTCCTCTCTATGAAATTCATAGTGACCTTGGTATAGCAACCTCTTCTCTTAATCCAGTGGACAGGTTCCAGTCCTAATCTTGATTACCTGCAGGAAACAACGCTGTTGGCCTCCTCTTTGAAGCCGTCTTGTCACTAGTCTGTCCCTCTCTCATCTTCCCCCTCCCTCTCTGACTGCTCCCTACAGTCCACTTTGAATCTTCGCCTTTCTCCACTGCGTCCTTCCGGGTTGGCTTTTCTGAATATTCCTGCTCCCTGTATCTTATCACATCTCACAGTGCCCCAGGAAGCCTCACTTTCTCTGCTATCGCGCGCGCATATAGTCAACACCAAATCCTATCTCCAAACCATAACTCTCTTCTCACCTCCTAATATCTACACTCACATTTGCAATTGCTCCATGTTGCATTTCCCCCTAGAGTCCCACATAAACTTCAATTCAAAATGTCCATGAGACTCTCTTCCCTTGTCAGTCCCCTGTGATGGCGATGTTTACTGCTATGTTTGGGGTCCTTTCTCGTGTGTGTGTGTGTGTGTGTGTGTGTGTGTCTGTTAAAGATTTTTCGTTACCATGAGGTTTACCAGCAACCTAGAAATATACATGATTACTTTAAATTGATAATCTCTTAAATGATCTCTTTTACTTTGTGTTGAATCTCCACGATTTGGGGAATGGCCCCTAAGCCTCCTCTGGTAAGCATTTCATGATGTATGTAGGTCAAATCAAGGTGCTGTACCCCTTAAATGTATGCAATTCTCTATGTCAGTTATAGCTCAGGAAAACTGTAGGGAAACAAAACAAAACCACAAGATATCTGACATAAACTTCTGTCTTTCTTTTCAAGTCTGCTTCTGCCTTTCAACTCAATAATTTACAGGTAGCACCAATGCCAAAACCTGGAATGTCCTTCTTTATTCCTTCTTCTTTCATATAGTCCCCACGTAAGAGCCCAGTGCCAATTCAGTGGCTCTGGTCCTACTATCTCTACCAATTATTGCTTCTCTCTTTACCCACTGCCAGAGAGCATCCCTGAGTCCTAACCACCCCTCACTGTTGGAATAATATTCTAATTTCATAACTCTGATTCAACTTACACACTGATGCCTCTTCGTCTTTCTAAATCACACTATCTAATGGCTCCCGACTGCTTCAGCCCAATAGGTCTCACCCATGGCTGGATAACAGAACAATATGAGGTTTCTTCAACCAATTTCATAAATCTATAATTTACATGTAAGAAAGTACCTTCAGTTTAAGTATATAGCTCAATGTGTTTTTAACAAATGAATATGAATATATAATAAATATATCTGTGTAACTATCACCACCAAAAAAGATAAACATTTTCATCACCTCAAAAAGTTCCCATGCGTACTTTCTCAACTTTCTCAAGCTTATCCTTCCCCAAAGAGATGACCCTAAACTATCGCCAGCTTTGTCAGTAGTTTTGCCTGTTCCAGAATTTTGTATAAATTGAATCAGACAATATTTACTCTTTCACATCTGGCTTCTTTTACTCAAGATACTATCTCTGAGAGTCATCCATGACGGTTGAATCAGTACGTTCTTCCTTTTTACTGTTGAGTGGTATTCTATGGCACTAATTCCTCAAAATGCTATCCATTCTTTGTGGATGGACATTTGGATGGTTTCCAGTTTGGGGCTGTTATGAATAAAGCTTCTATGAACACCCAGGTACCGATATCTTTGTAAACATGTTTTCATTCCTTTTGGGTCAGTATTTAGGAGGGTCACTGCTGGGTCTTATGATCACCGAATATTTAACTTGAGAAGAAACTTCATTTTCCAAAGCAGCTGCAGCATTCTACGTGCCCACCAGCAATGTAGGAGAGTTCCAGGCAGAAAGCCAGGGTGAACATACATAGCTCCTCTTGCTTGTTTCCCTTCTCTGGCACAGCACAGATCTGTACTGCCTTTAATTCCATGTCTGAAAATACACCATTTCATATATCCTGTCTAGCTTTTTTCATTGTTGGGAGTGGAAGGGCGAGTCCAGTACCAGGTACACTGTCATGGCCAGAAGCCAAGTCCACCTGGTGAGCAGCTTAAAAAATATGATGCTTTGGTGCCACCCCATATTGATTAAATCTGAGTTCCTAAAATGGGGAGGGGGTGGGGGAAGGGGTTTTCTAGCATGCATCGGCCTTGACAGTCACTGCCCCAGGGCATAATCCTCAATCTCTTCACTAAGGCAAGACCCCTCAGCATCACTCCTAGGCCTACATCCTCAGTCTGGACCCGCACCCACATTCCCCAATCCCCAACCCTCTTTCGTCACTTCTCCTGGGGTTCAGCCACGCAGGACTTTATCAGCATGAACATGGTATTTCAAGCAGATGCCTCTCCCTGGAGTCCCTTTTGGTCCAAAGTCTACCACGAATACTTGTCTTTCAAGAGTCAGCCAAAATGCCATTGGCTCCGTGGAACGTAAAGAAGAGCCAGCGATTTCTAGGGCAGAATGTTGTACTAAAAAGAATATTGGGACAACCAACAAATGCAAGGTTTAGTATCTGGTACCTTCATTTGCAACAGAGTACATTCTTATTTGACATTTGGTTTTCTCAGGAACAACACGGGTACCTGGCAGAGGGATAGAGGAGATTACACATAAAATGCACCTAGCGTGGGGCACAGCAGAATGCTCTCCTCCACACCCCACCGTCCACTCATAACATTCCCTGCAAAGCTCTGCTGCAAATGGCATTTTATTATCTGTTTATATTTCTCTTTCCCCCACTAGACTGTGAGTTTTATAAATATCGGAACTACTTCTTTTTACCTTTGCATCCGGGAGCATAAAAGTGCCTGGGACAAGACAGGAGTTGGAATGAAACTCAGATGAACGAAGAGAATTTAGTAGTCTCCACTCCTGCTCTCAAAGAGCGCTTACTGTGTTCTTCCTCCTCAACCCCAATTCACGCTTTGGGGGCGAGGTGCCACCCAGTCTTTGGTAGGGAGAGGAGAGAATGTGACCAAGACCGGGAAAGTAAGGCTGCACTTTTCATCAGATGAAACATCCTGGGGACGTTTTCACCGTGGAGTTAAAAGAACCCGCCAGTCCGCGCTGCCCTCCAGGGCGGCCCCCAGCACCCTCAGGCGCGGGGCCCAGAGGACCTGGGTTTACGGAGAGGCTTCTCCGCGGGAAAATTCTGAGCCTACTTCCTTTTAGGAACGAAGCGGGACAGGTGGGCGGGCGCCGGAAGCGGGGGCGCGCGGGCCTCGGGGGAGGCGGGGGCGCGCAGGGACCGCCCCGCCCCGCCCCGCGGTTGCCAGGCAACGGCCCCGGAAGTCGCGGGAGGCGCGTCGGCGGCGGCGTCGGGAGCGGGTGAAAGATGGCGGAGGGCGGTGGTGGTGAGGCGGACGAGGAAGAGCGCAGGGCGCCGGGGCCGCGGCCTCCGAGCGCGCGGGACTTGCAGGTGCGGCGAGCGGCCGGGGCGGAGGCGCGGCGGCGCGGCGGCGGGGACGGCGCGGCCGGGGGCGTGTCGGGGCCGCTGTGGCCGCGGCCGAGCCTTCCGCGGACCCGCCCGGGGACAGAGCTGTGACTCCGGAGCCTCGTCTACCCCCGGGCGGCGCGCCGGACCGCGGTGCTGGTAGAAACAGGTGTCTGAGTCCCGCTCCGTCAGGCGCCCCTGCCTCGCTTCTCTCACCCCACTTGCAGTTTAAGAAGCAGCTGTTGCTTTAGAATGGCATTTCATGGGGTTGGTGGAGTGCTTCACCGGTTGATGCTTTGGGCAGGAGACTGCGGGAGAAAGCTCTTCTGTGGCCGTCGGGCAGTCAGCAGCACTTCAGAAGTCACAGCCTGTGCGGGTCTGATCTTGCTTGTCCTGGAGGCTGTTTCTGGCTCGATTACTTAAATGTAAAGAGGATTCCTTTTTTATCAGATATCTTTTTCCTTGTAAAGGGGTGACCTAAAAAGTATTTCGCCCTATGGCTGCACAGCCTGGTTGTAAAAGCTGCAGTCCAGAAAACACTGCACAGAAGAAACGGGGAGGTGAAACTTGCTAACGTTGTAGGACGTTGACGTTCGTTAGCTAGATATGAGCGCACCAAACCTTACTACTCATTTTAGGGTTAGCTTTTTTTTTTTTTAACTGTCTCTTTGTAAGATCATTGATAAAATTCAGCAGCCAAACATGTGTAAGGAGCTGTCGTTGAAAATAGGTGACACTAAATCCACAAGCCTTGCTAGGAAAGTTCTGTTACTTTATGGTTACATCTTCATTGTTTCTGTAAGTGAACGTATGCCGAGCACCTGTGGTGTAACATACTGCTGAGCTCTGGGAACGCAGAGATAAATAGGACATCAAATCCACGGTTGGGGCTGTGACACTGATGAAGGATAGAGAGGTGTAAAAGGCACTTCACTATTATTTGCAGAAATAAGATGGGAAGTATTTAACATAACGTTTTAAGATGGAGTATGACTGAGTGCCAGGATAAGCAGTGCATAAAATGTTGACTTTGGAGAGTGGAGTGATCAGTTGTCAGGTTAGGAGACAAAGTCAAGGCGGAATAGTTCTAGTGTTCATAAGTCAGTTCAGTCATAAACAGAACCAAGGAGCAGGAAGGTCTCACCTGCCTCATCTCTTCTGTTGTACACCAACATCCCCAGGAGGCATGGGCTCTTGAGGAGAAATGAGTTTCTGGTCAGAACAGCTTGGGTTTGCATCTTGGCCCTGCCACTTAGTGTGAATAGAGGGAAAGTGTTTTAACCCCTCTGATCCTCCGTGTCTTTATTTGTAAACAAGAGGTGGTATTGATTGTGTCAAGGATGAAATAGAGAAATGTCTATAAAGTACCTATTTGGTCCCCTGTTATCCTGGCTCAGTTACTTGCGTGGTAAATACTTGGTTCTTTTTTCCCTAAAAGGAGAGGAACGCTATCACTTTTCACTGGTTATTCCAGTCTAACACCATTCAAGTTAAAACTGTGTAACTTAATATCATGTCTCAAAATCTGTTTTTTCTTTTTATGTGAAAAATGAGAACAGCTTGGTTAATGATCACCTGATACTTGACAGCTGGACTTAATCCACTAGATGAAGGTATGCATAATTGTTGGAGATAACGTGGTAGGTGTGCCTAATTGTGAGAAAACTTTCCTTTCCACCATCAATTAGAAAACGGGATTCTTTTCATCGCCTATCTACTTTCTGGTAGGTAGGTTTAGGTAGCTAACTGATTTTTTATGAATGTGATTTGGTATATCAAAACACTAAGTATTGATAATGTTTCCTTTAGAATTTAACCAGAATGTGAAGAACTTGCAGAGACACCTGAAAACAGCCAAAGTGATGACGTATGAAGAAATAAGACTAGCATGAAAGGTTTAAAAGAATTGGATAGTGTTCTTCTCCCCAACTGGTTTCTTGAATATTGATTGTGTGGAGATTATCTTGTTACTGTTTAATCTAGCCATGCTTATTTTAAGAGTTACTCAGTTTTTAATAGGCACTTTTATTTTCTTGCCAACTTGCTCTAAGAGGCCTTCACAGTATTGAGGGAAAGGGTAATTGTAATCGTGGCAGCCAAGATGTACACACTTAGGGGGTACTTTTGCTTGTTCCCTTACAGTCACCCTCTTCCTCAGTGATACTGCGAAAGACTCTTAGAGCAAGTTGACAAGAAAGTAAAAGTACCTATTGAAAACTGAGTAACAAAATAAGCATGGCTAGATTAAACAGTAACAAGGTAATCCCCACATAATCAGTATCCAAGAAACCAGTTGGGGAGAAGAACACTAGCCAGTTCTTTTAAACCTTTGATACTAGTCTGTTTCTTTACACGTCATCACTTTGGTTGTTTTCAGATGTCTTAGCAAGTTCTCTCTCAAACCAAGAGTAGATCTTGGCCTCCTTCCTCCTCCAAAATTGAGAACATTCAGTGGGGAAGTTGGGAACAGGGTTGTTAGTGACAGTACGCGCCCTGGAAACCTCAATGTTCATTAGTATTTCTGAGCATTTTCAGATTCCCCTTGTCTCCTCTGGTGCCCCTCAGCCCTCCCCACACAGCCTTAACAGTTGCTTAAAGTATTTCAGTGTGTGCTTCTGTCCCAGATTTCCTCCAGAATAATATTAAAAAGATTTCTGTTTGTATTTATTTCTGTGTAGGTTGTAGTTGGGAAGAATTGGGGCAACTTCATACTTCTTAGGATTAGGAATGGGCTTGGGCTGGGAGCAGAGAGGAGTCTGGGAGTGAGAAAGGAATAGACTGCCTGACCCTGTGTTACTTGCTGCAGCAGCCTCCTCCTGCAGGAGGTGAGTCTGGTTCTCAGTTTTAAGCGCAGCAGAGTCACCTGAAAGGCTTGTTTAAGTTGGGCTGCGGGGCCCATCCCAGAGCTTCTAAGTCACTTGACCTGGGGGGTGACGGGCCTTGCGCATCTGCAGCTTTCAGAGGTGCCCAGGTTTTGCTGATATAGCTCTTCTAGATTAAAATTCCTTATCCCACCTTCCGGCCGTCGTCTCTCCAAGGTGGAGAACTCTAGTACTTTTCATCTTTTGCTCCATACTTGATGTTTTCACCCGCGGTTACTTTGCCTTCAGGTTCTTGTCACATTCTTCACGTTTCAGATCTGGAGAAAAAGATTCTCGTGCTTACATACTTGGTTCTCTCTGTGTTTTTGAGATAGATCTTCATAATCAAGTTGTTTAGCTCATGGAACTCTGTCCTGATAATTCACAGTGCATGTATTTTTATCTCTTTGAGATTTTGTTTTATGCTGGTTGTGACCAATATATCAGTTTATTTTGATCAGTTTAAATAATCATTTCCTCTTCTGATGTGGTATCATTTGCTCTGTCAAATCATATAAATTACCTTTCTTTAAAACTGTATTTGCTCATGAACGTATGCCCTATCATGCTCCAGAGACATGGTGAGCCCTCCATTAATGCCCTCAAAATCATACATTTTTCTCTGTGTTAATGATGTACATTAACAACCAGGACCTTTCAGCTACGTGGACTCTCTGCTCTAATACAATTTTCTCCATGTTCCTATTTTGTTAATATATATTCCACATTACATGGAGTCAAAAGGCATTGTTTGCATTATTCATTTGTTTAACAGAAAAAAAAATTTTATTTGACTGACAGGGTTTATTCAGATCTTAAAGCAAAAGACAAACAAGGTACAAAACTGTTCAACAAATAATCTTAGTTTTTAAATCTGTAACTTTGTGTCTTTTTATGATTGCCTGTTGTATTGTAGTCTACATAATTCAACAAGAATTTGTTGGGTGCCTGATAAGTACTATATTATAAACTGTTCGGGAAACCTAAACTATAGCAGGGGGGATAAAGTAGAAAAGTACATAAGTGATGACAATACAATGTTTATTATGAATGTCAATAATAGGATAGCATATGCTATGAGGATTTAGAAAAGAAATGTCACTGTAGTTCAAATAATTAGAAGAGGCTTCTTAAAGGGTGGCTGCGATGGGCCTTTCACATACAGATATCATTTCTGCTGCTGCAATGGGCACAGCCTAAAAGTAATTCCCGGAGCAACACAGTCCACTCACGTGGGAATCCGCAGAGGAGCGCTGTTTTGAAAAACTTCTGAAAACTTTGGTCCCAGGTCATCAGTCAGGGTGTCTGTCATTCTCTGTCTCTTTCATTTGTCCTGTGGTGGGTTTGTTTGCCTTTTCCTTTTTGGAGAGGATAAGGCAGCAAATACGATGGAGTTGGACAGGTAGTGCTGCAGGACGGGAAGGGGTCTTGGGGAAACGACACACTGTTGTATAATCGTTGTTGATCATTTCAAGATAATCCCTTCTGGGAATGGAGCACTTGCCCTGTACCTCACATACATTCTGTAATCCTTACAGCAGCCCTGAAGATAATTTTTTAATAGACATTAAGAGATGAAGGCCCTAAGGCTCCGAGAAGTACAATAAGTTGCCTAAGGTCACACAGTAAGAGCTTAAGTTAGGATTTTAATTCAGTTCTTTTGGGCAACGTGGCACTTTTATAACTAGGATTTCCAGCAAAGTTGCCATGTTAGATAGATGAAAGTTGACGTATGTGTGGCCTGGAGCAAGGGTTAAAAATTAGGAAAAATAAAGCCTTTCCTTTTTGTTTTCTTGCCTATATGTTTAAAGTTGACGGATACAATCTTTAGGTAATTGACTTTGCCTCCATTCCCTATTTTTCTTTTCCTACTGAGGAAAGACTCTTTGGAAGTAGTTTTCATAGTTCTCATATTTCTAGAAGGAGCACTTTATCTGGGTCTTGAGGGGGTGAGTTCGTCTTTTTTTATTTTTTTAGGATTTTTCCAGTTAGAACATGATGGAAGATAGTGTGTGGGGGGAAATGTGCATTTATATATGACTAGGTCACTTTGCTGTACAACAGAAATTGAAGGAACATTGTAAATCAACTGTAAAATTTTTTTAAAAAATTGAATTCCAATAGTCAAAATATTGTTCCAGTAAAGGAGAAAAAAGATTTTCCAAATATTACTATCATGCCAGTTAATAACTGTATAGCCACAGGGGGCATTAAGGCAAGTTTTTGAGTTGTCCAAGGATGCTAAAAGTGGGAACGAAATAACTTGTACAGTAATGAAACATTTGGATAACGTTTTTAAAATTTCAGTTTCAAAAACAATGCTTTATTGATTTCATTTTGAAGTTGTCCAGCCATATGTCCATAAAGCATAATTTGGTAATACTGCTTTCTAAAAGTTACATAAAATATATGTACCTGTTTATATAATTCATTTTCTTTTATTTTTTAGAAGCTCATTTCTCCAAGCTTGATGAAATTTATATGTGTGGTAAACTTTTAAATAGAATAATTTTGAAATGGTTTTTATATACTCAGATTTTGAAAACTTGAACAGCTAAATGAAATACTTGTGATCTGAGAACAAGCAGACATTAGTGTGACACATCGTACTTTTAAAAGAATTGTAGGTCCAGCTTTGAAAATGACCTGTTACCAAATACAGTTTTTAAAACTGTTTAATATTTAATAGTTCATTGGAAATAATTAAACAATTATTATAACTTTAATTTATTCTACTGTATGTGGCATTTTGGATAGTTTTATAAATTTGTTTTTATTTTTATTTTCTTTTTAGGGCTGCACTCACAGCATCTGGAGGTTCCCAGGCTAGGGGTCAAATCAGAGCTACAGCTGCCGGCCTAATCCACAGCCACAGTAACACCAGATCCGAGTCACGTCTGCGACCTGCACCATAGCTCATGGCTTCGTTTGTTTTATAAAAGGAGAGATACAATACTTGTATTTTGGAAGGAAGTCATCTTCTGAAAAGCAGCCTTTGGTTTTCACTAGAATTCCTTAGTACTCATTACAAATTAATTTTCTACTCATAACCTCTCATTGTGTATAAGGGTTTATTTCTAGTGTTTTTATACTTTATAACAAATGCATTATTTTATAGTTGGCTTTGGCAGAATTATATGAAGATGAAGTGAAATGCAAAGCTCCCAAATCCGAGAGACCTAAAACTACAGGCTTTAAAAGCCCGCGAACACCCCCTCAAAGGTAAGTTTTGTTTTGTTTTTAAAAATCGTATTCCTTTTTAGTTCACTAATCCCAAATTATTTTCAAAGGCCTTGGGGAATTTTTTTTGACTATAATTGATTAAAATAAATATTTTTAGGTCCTGTTTCTCAAACTGTAATAGAAAGCTAGAAGAAACTTAGGGACAAATTATCTTAAACACTTAATATTTTGGTAGACATCATAGAGTGTTATAAACGGAATCGTATTTTTCTTGGACCGAGTGGTTCTCTTGTGAGTCATAGGACTCACTGAGAAGCTGATGAGAGCTACAGCCCCCTCCCCCAGAGCAGGTTCACGTGCAGTTTTGTCAGTCGTTTGTAAGGGCTTGTGTGTTTCTTAAAGCCCATCCATGGAACCCCTCTGTGTCTGTTTCCTCCATTTAAGAATCTCTAATTTGAGGATTCTCTCTTGTCTTCCACTGGGCGATGACCCACCAGGTAGTGATCTTCTAGATAGTATCAGTTGTTAAAATCCCTGGGCTACAACAGGAACCAGCTGTGAAGATTAAGAGATGAGAACTAGGTATATTTTATCGTCCTGAGCTTTCTTGTTTACTGGAATATTTTCATTCATGTCTTTTTAGGACCAGGAGTCTCATTACAGGGGAGAAACCTGAATTTTCCCATTGTATCTCATTTGTAGAAAGTCTCTTATTTTACCGAAAGTTGAAAAATTCATAGGAAATTGTTCTTTCTTTTTTTGTTTATCACCACTCTACCTTCTTTCTGTAGAGGAGATAAAATGACACATCTTTCTGCACCTGAATGGAAAGAAAGAATAATATTTATAATTTTTACCCCAACTCTTCATTATACAAATTTTCAAATCCATAGATAATCAAAAGATTAGGACAGCGAATAGAGGCCGTATCCGCTCCACTCGTATTCACCACTTTCTAACGTGTCACAGCAGGCCGGGCGTTCACACACTCGCTTTTCCTCAACTGTCTGGAAGTAAACCGCAGCCGTCACAGCCCTTCAGGCCTGGATTCTCCCGCCTGCGTCCTCTGAGAGGAGACACCTCCTTTATAGCCTTGATAACACGTCACACCTTAGGAAGCGAGCACTGCCTGCACAAACCATTTAATGCATAGTCCATAGTCGCGTAGCTCTTAGAGTTTTGGGACCAAGCAGGATCCAAGCAGGGACCATGCCTCCCATTGCGGAGGCCTGTTGTGAATCTGAATCCAGGGCATTCTTCCCACCTTTCTGTTGTTTGCTTGTAGCTCATCCATTTAATCTAAAACTTATTACGTTGACTCTGAAGAGCTTGGGCCAGATGTCTTGTTAAACATCCCACATTCAAGGTCATTATTTCCTCATGGTTAGATTCTTCTTAAACTTATTTGTCGGGAATACTAGTAGGTGATATTTTCTGCTATTTATTGTATCACAGCAGGAACCCTATGATTTCAGGCTTTCCCACTGTTGGTGCTATGGTCACTTGGTTCAGGTGCTGACCACCCCTCACCACCCTGGAACGTACAGTTTTTCCTTATAATCCACAGGGCGGTAGCTTGGCACTGTTTGAATATTCTTTCCTTTTATTTAAAGCTTTTTTGGTGTGTGTGTGTGAGTGTATACACACCTGTACTCACACACATATATATATTGTGTATTTTAACTGCTCCCTTAATTTATATAGTATTTAAAATATTAATATACCAAGATTTCACTCATTAACTATTTCGCCATTGTTCCCCAATTTGAACAGATTTTGTTTTTTTTTGTTTTTTTTTGTCTTTCTGCCTTTACGTAGAGCCGCACCCGCGGCATGTGGAGGTTCCCAGGCTAGGGGTCTAACAGGAGCTGTAGCCGCCGGCCTACGCCACAGCCACGGCAACGCAGGATCCGAGCCGCGTCTGCAACCTACACCACAGCTCATGGCAACGCCAGATCCTTAACCCACTGAGCAAGGCCAGGGATTGAACCCGCAACCTCATGGTTCTTAGACGGATTTGTTAACCACTGAGCCACCAAGGGAACTCCTGAACAGATTTTGAATGACTTGATTTGCTGGTCCACCAAATCAGAATATTTGACTTCTTAAAATAAGATTAGTGTATTAATATCTTCCTGGCTATTTAGATATAGTCCTTATGATGTTTCAGTGAGTGCTTTTTTTATTTTATGCCATCTGAAATAGTGTTGCCATGAACACTTATAATTTGATAATGCAATTTTTAAGAACTTTGTGCCTCACATTTGATTTCTAGAATTATTTGCATATCCAAAAGCAACTGCCTTAAATATATTTGTTAAGGCTTATGCTCTGTTTAATCTGCTTAAAATACAACGTGAAGCAAATTATTGGCAATCTTTTCTTTTCGATAAGTGTGATATTTTGGAATACTAAGTGTGCAGTTCTTTGGACTTCACATTCAGCGTTGACATCTGCCCAGTTTTGTTCTGTGTCTACTGCTTTGTCTGGTCCGGAAAACAGTCTTATTTCATAATCTGCATTCTTGGACCACATTCTCTATCAAAACACTCATCTGTTCATTGTCATTTTAAGCCAGGATGTTTTCACTCTGTACGTAATGTGAAATCTAAGTGTTCTGGACAGAATGTGGTCTATGTTTTTAATTTGCAAGAGGTGGGACAGGATTTACAGAAAAACTCCCAGAAGTTAGCCTGGCACCTGCTTTTCCGTATTCATCCACAAAAAGCTCTCTGTCACAAATAGAAACTTTTAGAAATGTGAGTCTCCTTGTTCAACCACATAAGAACTTAAAAAAATGTCCCTTCCAAGTCATTAGATACTAGCAAGGTCTTGAGAACTCAATGAGATAAGTGTGTATGGTGTCTAGCACAGCAGTGGTACCCAGCCGGGCCTTCAGAGATGATTAGGATGTGGGTAAGCACAGAAGACAAGGGACAAAAGAGGCATGGAAGAAAAGTTAGTGAAGGTGACAAGAGGGACTGGGAAAGGAGCAGCAGAACTGAGGAGACTTGTGGCAGATGAGGTCAGTAGGTGGCAGCGCCAGGGCCTGTGCCAGGTACATGTGGCCTGCGCGTGCACCCAGAGCCCCATGCTGGGAGGGGCCTCCAGTTTGGGGTAATGCTTTGCTAAACCGTTTTGAAATTCTGAGTCCATTTTGAACAAGAAGACTGACACTTTCACTTTGACACTGGGCCGCACAAATTGCACATGCAGTCCTGGTTGCATCACGTGGATGGCCTGGAAAGCCGAGGAGACTTGTACTGGTGTGGAAGGCACGGGAAAGCAGGATATGTTTTTGCATGTAAATTTTATGATAAAAACCGTAATACAGTGATGAAAGCTTTGATTCTGGAGATAGACACCCCTTAGTTCTAATTTTTTTCTTTCTGTTCTAATAAGGTTTGGCCAATAGACAAGTTTTTTTTAATTCCCTAAGATTCACTTTTCTTTTTTGTAAAATGGGGATAATGCCATTGTTAGGAGGAATAAATGAACACTGGATAAATATTATTGTACTTTTAGAAAAATAGAACTGGAAATGCAATATAAAATCAGTAATGGGGAGAACAGGATAAGGAGACAAATCAAAAAGAAAACCACTACAGTAATCCAAAGAATGTGGTCATAAAAATTTTAAGTTAGATACGTGTCAGTGGAATGGGGGAGAAAGGGTGAAATCGATGTGGGATCTTTTCAAAGAATTTACTGTAGAAATGTGGTGACATGGAATATAGAGGGCAGGTGAGTGGGAAAGAGGAAGCCTGAAAGGTTCTTAATCTCTCATCCAGGGAAACTGAACGTTAATGGGAAGAGAAAAACTTGATTCAAGTAGGCGCTTTTCATTTCAGCACGGGTCTAAAAACATGATACTGACAGTCATCTGTATCAAGGAGGGTGTTACCTGTGGGGGTGCCCGAATGCTGATGGTCAGCTGAGTTTAAATAGAGAAGGAGAGTGAGGTATGTGGGCATAACTTAATTATGAAAGGAGAAACGGATCGTGGATCTGAATATAAAAGGGTAACAGCAGAACTTCTAGAAGAAAATAGAGTATCTCATGACCTTGAGGTAGGCAAAGATTTCTTACACAGGTAATAAAAATCAGTGACTGTGAAGAAGCTAATAAATCTTTTCTATGTCAGATTTCCCTCGGATGGTCTTTCTGTAAGAAGGAGCATATGTAGTTGTACTTTGCTAAATTAGGGACCTGAAACCAGGAGGCAAGGGGCTACAACAGGAGTACTGCAGCTGGAAGCTTCCCCTCCCCTCCCCTGTGCTGCCATTTACGGCATCTGCTGTCTAACTGAGCCTTGTCTGAAGAGCCGGCCATGGCAGTGTTCAGCCTTGCTTTGCTGCATTGGGCCCTCCGAGTATCAGCTTGGCAGGGAGGTGTCTGTTGGCTCCTGTTCTGGGCGAACTCGGGCCGCAGGGTACTTGCCCAGAGCCCTGGCAGCTTGGAGTCTCCCCACCCCGCCCTCAGCAGTCGGAATCGGCCTTGTTAGTGCAGTTCTGCTGGTGTCCGTTGTTCTCCACGTGGATCTTTCTTCCACTTACAGGGGATTGAGGGCTGGGCTCCCCTTTCCTCTCCTGTTTAACTTTGTGTATATTAATTTGGGGCAGGTCTTGAAGGTGACTTCTGTTCCTAGTCTCCAGGGCTGATGTGATTCTCCCCCTTTGTTCTTGTGAGTCAGTTCGGTGCAGATCGGGAACTGGGTCGGAGGCCAGGGAGCTCAGGATGTGAGAAGTCTCCGTGGCGATGTTCAGTGGTTATGTTTGCTGATATTATTGATTGGAAAAAAATCTTGAAAGATAAAATAGGGTATTAATTTAGGTGAAGGAAATTTTTGTGTTCCCTAGGTCCATTATGATCTAGAAAAAAGAGGAGAAGTTGTTCATTACATAGTTAATACACTGAAAAAATTGTAGTCTCAAGTATTAACTCCACAGGAGAGGAGTTAATTTTTCACTCAGAACTCTCTGAGAAGCAAACTCCCTGTGTAGCCCCGTGTAAATCTAGACGTCCCCCACTACCAGGTCATTCTGGACGTGGATTTCTCGGGGAAGGGACTTAGCTGCTGGCTGTCAGCAGCACCTGCTCCCCAACCCCCAGCCCGCGCTGTGAAGGAGATGAGGGTGAGGAAGGCAGAAACACGCCAGTTCTCAGGCAGGTTGCTACCAGAATCTCCGCAAACTGCGAGAAAGTAAATGAACTGTTTACCACTTAATTCCTTAACCGCATTTTCAAAATTAAATATTTCCACAGAGGTCATAGAAATGGCTCTTTTTAAATAAAAATCACTTCCTAAGACTCTGTAGCTTTTTGTTTTATGGGGGTATATGTCTGCATTCTGTTTTTATTCACAAACTGTAATGTTTAAAGGTTCTGTTCAAGTGAACACGGATACAGTGGATTACATATAGTTCGACCTTCAGCAGGGAAAATTGTGAATGAACTCTTCAGAGAGGCGAGAGAGCATGGGGCTGTCCCTCTGAACGAAGCCACGAGAGCTTCTGCTGACGACAAATCTAAGGTAAGCACTGAATCTTAAAATGAAATACGCTACCTATACATTTGTTCTCCTATAGATTTTTGTTATTTGCAAGCGTTGTTTTTCTAACTGTACATTTCTGTGCCAGATATTTGCATTATTTTTATAAGCCTATAATCTTTCTATTAATGGTTGAAAGTTGAGGCAGGCAGTTTCTTATATTTCTGTGAAACTACTGTGTTTACCCTTTTATCTCTTTTTTTCTTAATGAATTTTATTACTATTACAGGTGTATAAAAATCATCACAACTCAATTTGATAGCATTTCCATCCCAAACCCTCAGTGCATCCCCCCACCCTACTCTTTTTATCTTGAAATAACAAGATTCTCAGGAATTTGCAAAAAGAATGCTGAGAAGTCCTGTGCACCTTTAACCCACTCTGCCCAGTGGTTCTTACATCTGACGTAATTAGAGTTGAGGCACACAGGCAGCAGTTTGATCCTGGAACAGGGCATGTATGTAGCTCCGTGTCCTCGTGTCACATGGGTAGTTACCGACTCAGTCTGGGTGCTGTTGCGTCATCACAAAGGCCTCCTTCTTGCTGCGCCCCTTTGTCGTCACCGCCCCCCCCCCGCCACCCGCACAGCTCTAACCCCTGGCCACCTGATCTGTCCCCATCTCTGTAACTTTGTGAAACCGAGAATGTTATACTAATGGAATCTTACAGTTTGCGACCTTTGGGGAGCCGTTTTTTGCACTGTGCGCAGTGCCCTACGAACCATTAGATCTGCGGAGTGTGTGAGTAGATGGCGGTTTTTAGTCCCGAGGAGCACTCGTGGTGTGGATGTCCCGCCATCTGTTAACTGTCCACTTACTGAGGAACGTCTTGGGCGTTTCCAGTTTTTGGCTATTAGAAATATAGCTACTGTGAGTACTCGTGTTTGTGTATATAAATTTTTGTTTCTTTGGGATAAATGCACAGGGGTGCAGTTGCTGGGTTGAATGGTATGTATATGTTTAGTTTTTTAGGAAACTGCCAAACTGTTTTCCACCGTGCGTGAGAGATCTAGTTTCTCTGCATCCTTGTCAGCATTTGGTACTGTCACTGCTTTTAATTGTAGCCATTTTGATAGGTGTGTAGTAATAACTCACTGTGGTTTTGATTTTTATTTTTCCTTGATGGCTAATCACGGTAATTTGCATTTTCCTAATGGCTAGTGATACTGAGTATCTTTTTGAAGTGTTTATTTGCCATTATCTTTATTATCCTCTCTAGTAAACTGACCCTGGCCCCTTTTCTAATTAGATGTTTGTTTTGTTGCTGTTGATTTTTAGGAGTTCTTTATTTATTGAGAGATATAGATATTTAGGGCCACACCCACAGCATATAGAGGGTCCCAGGCCAGGGGTCGAATCGGAGCCATAGCCACCAGCCTACACCACAGCCATAGCAACATGGGATCCAAGCCACATCTGTGACCTACGCTGCAGCTTATAGCAGCGTGTGATCCTTTAATCCTCTGAGGCCAGGGATTGAACCCACATCCCCATGGAAACTAGTCAGGTTCTTAACCTGATGAGCCACAGTGGGAACTTCAAGAGTTCTTTGTATATTTTAATAGGTATGAGTTGTCAGATATAAGTTTGCAAATATTTGGTTCTTTTATGGATTATGCTTTTATGGACTATTTTATCTAAGAACTCTTCACCTAACTGAGGATTTTCTTTCATGTTGTCTAGAAAATGTTTCTACTTTTACATTTTACATTTAAACTTATGATTCATTTTCCCTTAATTTTCCATAAGATTTACATGAGGTTTATTATTCTCCTTATTGATGGCCAATTGCTTCACGAACGAGTGTTGAAAAGTCTCTCCTTTCTCCATCAAATCGTCTCTGTGCCTTCTTAAATTCCTATAAAACTTTTATGCAGCTTTTATAACTATATTAACTGGTATATAGTACTGGTATATAGAAGATTTCAAGTGTCTTTTTGTGTACGGTTGTCATATATTCTTATAATTATTGTTTCCCAAACTGAGTTACCTCATCAAAGCAGTGTAGTAATTAAAAGCTCATTTATGATATTAGTGGTGATTAAAAGGAATGGTATTTTTAACTCATATGCTGTCTTACCTGAAAAATAGAAGTGCTTGTGATTAGTATAACAAGACAAAAAATTTCGTCTAGTGGATTTGTAATGGTTGAATCTAAGCAGCTTATAAAATAAGCATGGATCTTTTCTTCAGGGTAATTTACACTCATAAAAATTCTTCCTTTCTCTATGAAACTGATTTATTTTGTGAAATGTGATTCAAGAATTAAAATATTTACTATGACTTATAAAATAACGATGGTGGGTTTTTAAAGTCTGTTTCTGCTTGAAAACATTATTTCATTGTATAAATGCATTTCTTAGTTTAGGCCTAGGTTATCTCAGCTTCTGAGTCACTAATGTTTTTATGGGCAGAAACATAATTTCTTACTAGAGCACACTTCTCTGAAACATAAGACCTTTATTTTAATGTAAAAATGTCCTAGAAAGTATAAACTAGTCTGGATAATTACAGTTGATCTAACTTTAAAATACGTATCACAGGAGTTCCCATCATGGCTCAGTGGAAATGAACCCGACTAGTATCCATGAGGATGCATGTTCTCTCCCTGGCCTCACTCAATGGGTTAAGGATCCGGCGTTGCCGTGATCTGTGGTGTAGGTCGCAGACACGGCTCAGAGCTGTCATGGCTGTGGCTGTGGCTGTGATGTGGGCTGGCAGCTATAGCTCCAGTTCAGTCCCTAGCATGGGAACCTCCATATGCCATGGGTAAAGACCAAAATAAAATAAAATAAAATAGAATAAAAAAATAGAAATCACACATTATCATAACATTTTGTTTAATAAGCCTTAGTAAATTTTTAGCTCAGTTGCTGTGTGTTTTAGTCTTTTACAGGTGGAGGATACAGATTGGGTAATTCCTTCTGTAAGCGATCTGAATACATCTATGGAGAAAGTCAATTGCAAGATGTAGGTACAGTAATGAAAATGAAAAATTATAGATTTTTGCCTCTAGTTACTGCTGTTTGTTATAAAATTAAAATTAGTTAATCTCTTTTTGTTCTGTTATTTTTTTGAAGCATGGATTAAAAGGACTAATGTGTAAGTTTTCATTCTCAAATTTTGTATTTTGTACCTCAGTTGTGCCTTACACTCTGAGATACATAACTGTTTGTCAAAAGAAGGTATGATTCACTGTCCAGTAAAGCTTACGTATACGTTACAGTGATTATTAAAAATGGCATATGCCATCGTGCTATAGAATTAGCTGAGTTATAAACATAGAAGTGCCTAAAGTCCTTCTTTGTTTCTGCCTTTTGGAATTTTGGGGTTGTCCTTTCATTTTAGACACACACGGTTTTGCCCGGAAAGGTCCCTGGAGGTTGTGTCCTGCTCCCTGACATGAATATTGCAGCTCTGCAGCAGAGGAGAACAAGGGTGCAGCTGACGGAGAAGAGGGTAGAGTGGCAGCTGGAGACCCTTGTGACCTTGGTCTTCTCAGCGAACCACAGATAATTATGCTTCAAGGCCAGGGCTCAGTGGTGGGAACCTTTGCTATTTCAGCCACCATCAGTTTGTTAAGCTGAATACATATCTGCTGAGCAAACACTCCTGGTTTCATTTACGTCTTTATTTTAACCACATAAAGAATAGGACAGATAACTCTATGTTTTAAATAAAGTGAATCGTAAATGTCACGTTTGGAAACTGAAAATTGTTTAATGCAGATGGATTCTTGTATTTCTTTTTTTCCTGTGCTCAAAAGGTTCAGATTTTGCTGAAACTCTGGAGCAATGGTTTCAGTTTAGATGATGGAGAATTGAGACCTTACAGTGACCCAACAAATGCCCAGTTTCTGGAGTCTGTTAAGAGAGGGTAAGATGTATTACTTGTATTCTACTTGTTACTGAGGGTGGGACTTGTTAAATTTTTAAACAGACCACCGTTCAATGGTGCTCCACTGGTTTTTAAGAGCTAGGTACTAGAATATGTTAGCATTTGCTTTGGGGAGGGGTATTTTTTACTACATAAAGGACATGCTGCAGTCTGTAAGTTACTAGTTCCTAGCTCGGCAGGGGGAACGGTAGACATTGGTCCCTTTTAAAATCCGATGAACCTATAGTCCCAATTTGAGAAGAAACATAGTTTAATAAAGTAGCGAACTGATTTGCAGGGAGCTGCCCATCCACTAAGCCACTGTCCTGCTCGCTGCTGACAGGACGACTCATTGCATATATACCTGAAACTCAGCAACTTACATTAGAAATCTTTTAAAGTGGCACTACTGCTGGCAGAAGACTTCAGAAGTTTAAAGTTACAGTTTGTGAAAGTAAACCAGATTTGCGGTGCTCCAACCCATCTAAGAGCATCGTAGCTCACCAGCCCTTCCTGCTGAAGGACCTGGAGTCGAGTGACTTGGCTGTGATTATGAAACTTTTCTGCATCATGCTTTCACCAGCTGGCAGTGTGGTCATCCCTAAGTTAAAGTACAGCCAAAGACCTTAGGCTGGTCATGAACTGGGAGATTTAGGTGTCAGTGAAGGCACTGGAGCAGGCAGTTATGGGATTGAATGGGGGCTTTTCCAGGTGATAAAATCTGTCCCAGGAGAGTGGCTGTAGTGGAGTGGAGATGAAGTTTCTTGGAGTTGAGGCGGTCAAGGAACTTTAAGGGAAGGACATTAACACTAGTTAGCCTAGATTTTGAATTTGAATGTGAATTCTACAAAGATAATATCAGAATACCAAAGAAAGGCAAGAAATGGTGTAAGTGGGCTGGAAACCCTTGAGTGTGGTGGGAAGCTGTCCTGAGAGGCTGGTGGGAAATACGGAGGTAAGAGCCGAAGTCAGTGCCGGGGACCTGGAAACCTGCAGGCACTGGGAGCCTGGGTTGGGGAGGCGCTTGTCTGCCCAGTGAAGGGCCACACTCCTGTTGAGACTGACTCTTAGGTCAGTATGCTGGGAGAAGAGGACACGTGCTACATGTGCTGTAATATAGGTCAAAACTGATGTGTTAAGAAGTGCATGCAGCACTCGGTAAACTTCGTGGGCCGATGCTCACTGCCTCGTGGTGTCCTGAGAGAGTCCCCCTCATCTGAGCCACGCCGCAGCTCAGGCACAAGTCACCATCAAGGACAGTTTTAGAAAAGACTCCTCGGAAAACGATGATCGCAGTCAGAGAGTGGTCGTCAACTGTGTGATCACCGTCCCCTTTTCGTAACAAATATAACACCGTCTTTGCTATCCTCAACAAAGAATTTATAGATAATACAATCTGTGCATTTTATTTCCAAAAAGTTTTATCTTAAATGTGGTGTAGAAGTGAGGAAGGTAATTTATTATAAAACTAGACACAGTTCAGTTTATAAACGCCTGGGTGTGACGCCCCAGGCAACAAAACAGAGAAGTCCGATAGTTAGCCCCTGTATGCAGTCAGGCCCTTCTCATGTAAATGTGACAAACATAAAACAGAATAATGAGGTGTGTGAAGATGGCAGCTTAATTATTTTAAGTGACAGCAGCCAGGGACTCGTAGAGTTCCAAACAGAACAAAGTGCAGTGTTCAGTTTACATGGCAGATGAGTTCCCGACGGAAAAAAAAAAAAACAAAAAACGGTTTTTGCTTATGTGTGGGATGGATCCAAAGCCTTAGGTTTTAGGCTCAGACCTTATAAACAGCATTGTCATACATGTGTCTGGCGGGGCCCTCATTGTTTCCGTGGAGCCCGTGACAAGTCTTCAGTGGGCGAGAGGACCCCCACCCTGTGGCAGAGCGTCTGTCTCCTGACGCCGAGGGAAGGGAGCATCACACACTGCACGACAGTCACGGTCACCCCAGCAAACTTCTAGACTTCCTCCAGGGAGCTGAGAAGTAAATATCTGCATCAACCATTATGTCCTCCCAGGGGTTTTCTAGTGCTGACTTAGCTATAACTTGCTGTCCAGCAGTCCGGCTTTCTAATGGCTAGAAGCACTTCACTGTGACAGCAAAAATCCCTGTGTTGCGAATCACTAAGGAGTAATCCAGTGCAGCATTAGGAAAGAAATATCTGCGGGGACTGATCAATCATCACAGACGTGTTTACATTGTGAATTAAGCAAAAAGGGCTCTTTTCAAACTCATAACTTAACTATAGTACTTTTAGCCATGTAGACCCATTTTCCAAAAAGTTAACTAAAACTTTTTCCCTTTTTTAAAATTTTTTCTTATTTTGTATACAATTTTTAAAGGTTACACCCAGTAGTGTGTACCTCCCACCCCGCCACCCACTCTGTATTGTTCTCCCCACTGGTAACGACTAGTTCTCTGGATCTCTGAGTCAGCTTCTTTTTTTTGTTTTTTTGGTGTATTTGTCTTTTTAGGGCCGCACCTCCTGCATGTGGGGGTTCCCAGGCTAGGGGTCTAATCAGAGCTATGGCCGCCAGCCTACACCACAACCACAGCAACACCAGATCAGAGCCACGTCCGCAACCTATACCACAGCTCACGGCAATGCCAGATCCTTAACCCACTGAGTGAGGCCAGGGGTCGATCCCGCAACCTCATGGTTCCTAGTCGGATTCGTTTCTGCTGTGCCACGATGGGAACTCCCAGAGTCTGCTTCTTATTTTGTTATAGTCACTAGTCTGCTGTGTTTTTTAGATTCTACATCGGAGATCATACAGTGTTTGTCTTTGAATTATTTCGGTTAGCATAATGACTTCCAAGTCCATCCATGTTGCTGCAGGTGGCAAAATTTTGAGTTTTTATGGCCAGGTAGTAGTATTCAGTTATATATATACACATATATATATATATATCACATCTTCTTTATTTTTTCATGTGGATATAAAATATATTGAACTGTCTGATGTCTAATATCACGAGGTTTCCTACGTTTTAAAATATCACATCTTTATCCTTTCTTCCGCTGATGGACACAGGTTG
Source organism: Catagonus wagneri (assembly GCA_004024745.2). Taxonomy (NCBI): domain Eukaryota; kingdom Metazoa; phylum Chordata; class Mammalia; order Artiodactyla; family Tayassuidae; genus Catagonus; species Catagonus wagneri. Next base: position 4,323,740 of record PVHT021183584.1, read on the forward strand.
CTTCCATCCCTTGGCAATTGTAAATAATGCCGCTGTGAACATTGGGGTATGTGTATCTTTTCAAATTAGTGTTTGCTTTTTTCAGATATATGCCCAGGTATGGAGGATTGCTGAGTCAGATGGTAGCTTTTTAGTCTTTTGAGAAACCTCCAAACTGTTCTCCACAGTGGCTGCACCAATTTCCATTCCCACCAGCCTTGTACAAAGCTTCCCTGTTCTCCACAGTCTCGCCAACATTTGTCATTTTGTTCTCTTGATGACAGCCGTTCTGGCAGGCGTGAGGTGATCTCCTTGTGGTTTTCCCTTTTTTAAGAGAGATTCCCCTGGAGCTGCAGCGGCTGGTCCGCGGAGGCTGCGTGAACTTGGATATGGAGGACCATCAGGATCAGGAGTACGTCAAGCCCAGGTTGAGGTTCAAGGCTTTCAGTGGAGAGGGACAAAAACTTGGAAGGTAAGATGCTAAGCTGAGACAAATACTAGTCTTGTTCAACATGAGTTTGCTTTGAAAAGAAAAGTGAAATCACCTGAAAGTAAAAACTAAACTACGAGCTCTGTAGGCCTTGCTGATGGAATTAGTGTGCAGGTCTGGCGATAATGTTGGCAGGTAATACTTAGATAGCAGTTGCCGCTTTCCTGGCCCTCTGCGCGCCTTACCTGCGCTGACTCCTTTCACCGTGGCAGCTCCTCCTCGGCGTAGGTCCTATTAGTCCACCTTTAGTAGGTGCAGTCGTTTGCCAAGGGTGAGCCAGGCAGTGTTCAGTCTGTGGGAGTCGCACCGGGCACTCTGGCTACAGAGTTTGTGCTCTTTACCACCGAGCCGTCATCACCCTGCCTGTTTCTGACTACGATTTTGCAGGTCCGGGGAGGGAGAATGTTGATGCGCTAAAAGCAGCAGATACCTTAGGTCACAGCTCGAAGCAGCCCTGTCTGCCGCACGTAGTTGTCGAGCTCTCACAGCAAAAGCAATGTGCTTAAGTTGGTTGTTTGCCATGTATTTTAAGCAGCCAAACTTTTTCTTCGAGTTATGGAAGCAGAATAGAACTTCTCTGATTGTAGGAAGAGGGAATTGTCTCTTGAGACGTTTTCAAAGAACCCTGGGACTTGGCCAAGCATGATTTAGACGAAGACAGTGTGCGTGGTGGAAAGTCCGAGCGTCTCCCTGGCAAGAGCCACGGCTCAGCTCTTTCTAAGCCTTGCAAAGCGTGCAGGTGGAGCGGGACCCTCCCTTTGTCCTCACGTTGGACTGTGGCTGTGGCTGAATTTCCAGCGTCCCTTTTGTGCACGCTTTGTCCTTTCCACGTGAGCCCTTCCCCTCCGAGTTCTCTCCAGTTTTCCTGTGCACGCAGGTTCTCTTCCCTCACTCATTCCCAGCAGAGGAGTGAATTCGGGATCTGTTGTTCACACCTGTCTTTTGTATCTCAGGTCTCCCTTTCTGTACCCTCGTCTCCCTTGAGAGGCTGACTTTCTGAGACACGTGGAGGGTACAGGAACAGGAATTGCCCTGGCTCTTTCAGGACAGGTCTGCTTGGAAATTTTTCTGTCATCTCTTTACTACCAGCACAGTCAGGCTTCTCCTGAATTGTTCTGTTTCTTCCCTCCTTTTGATTTTATAACTCTGACCCCAGATCTTTTCTTTTCTTTTCTTTTTTCTTTTTGGCCGCATCGTGCAGCCACTTGATGTGGAATCTCAGTTCCCAGACCAGAGATGAAAAATGCCACATTTAACCACTAGGCACCAGAAACTCCTACCCAGATACTTCTTTTAATATTTTCTAGCACTTCTCCTTTATTACTTAATATTTACTGATGTTGTGATTTTTAATTAAAACCCAAGTAAAATGCCCAGACATCTCTTTGTTTCATATATATTCTTTAGTATTTAAATTTATGACCAAGAATTAATGTTGAGTGCTTATCTTTGTTAGTAGAGGTACAGTTGACCCTTGAACAACTCAGGCTCTGGGACCAGGGCCACTGGCTCTCCGAGCAGTCAGATCCCCTCTTATAATGATGACTGGCTCTGTGTCCACAGTTCCCCACAAATTCGGCCAGCCGCAGACCACACAGTATTCTACGTAACAGATCGTGTAATAGCAGTTGCTGTTGAAGAAAGGCCACACGTAAGTGGACCTGCCCAGCTCAAAGCCGTGTTGGCCCAGGGTCAGCTGTATAGGAAACCTAGAATTGAAACTGAAGAAGCTTCCCTTAAGGGAAGGCAGCTGAGAAGACCCAGAGATTAAAACTGGCAACTGAACTCAGGAAAATAAAGATTTATTATCTGACTGTAATGTAAAAACCAGCCTTCCTCCTCATCAGGCAGATAACTAGAGAATGACCGAAGAAAAGAAAATGAGGGAGGAGAGTGGCGAAGGTGTGTGATCATGATGCTGGTCATTAGTTGTAATGGCCAGGGGTTTGATGGCAGAAATCAGAATCCACTTGCTAGATCAGATAGTAAGAATTTTCTTACAGCGCCTTGGATAATTTATAGGATTTCTGGAAGAGTTAGCACACCAAGCTTCCTTTAGTCAGGAGAAGCAAATACAGCAGAGAACTTTCTAGAGAAGGCCTCCTGTGCCCTGTCAGTCGCTCAGTGCCTGTGACACTAGGGCCCAGAACCTGACCCCCAAACAGTGACCGCACCAGGAAAACCACACGCCCCCGGCACCTCGGGCACCAAGAGCAGCATCACCACCTCACAGTCCTGCCCTCGCCGTGTACGCACGTGTACACGATCCGGGCCGCAGGGGAGACTGAGAAGTGTAGTCCTTAGCGTTTTGGGCTTCTGTCATTTAGGAAGCTTCCAGTAGGAGATCAGCGTGCCAGCATCAGCCTCGTGAAGCCCCTGAGTCCCAGCGTGGAATCACTGAGTATGTATTTTCTGAGAGTGAGGATAGCACAGGACATGTCAGAAGGCTTCACATTAAGAAATACTTTAAAATACAGGGAGTTCCCTTTGTGACTCAGCGAGTTAAAACCTGGCATAGGATCCATGAGGATGTGGGTTCAATCCCTGGTCTCGCTCAGTGGGTTAAGGATCAGATGGGTTTCATAGTTATTTTCTGGGGAGACAGGTGATTTAAAAGAAACGAAAAGAGCAGGAGTTCCCCTTGTGGCTCAATGGGTGAAGAATCCGACTAGTATCCATGAGGTGCAGGTTCGATCCCTGGCCTCACTCAGTGGGTTAAGGGTCCTGCATTGCCATGAGCTGTGGTGTAGATTGCAGACACAGCTTGGATCGCATGTGGCCATGGCTGTGGCTGTGGTCGGCAGCTGCAGCTCCGATTAGACCCCTAGCCTGGGAACCTCCATATGCTGCACATGCGACCCTAAAAAGATTTTTTTTAAAAAAAACAGGATAATTAGAAAGGATTCCATTGTCTTGAGAAGTTAGTGGTCTAATTGCAAACAGAACTTTACATAGATGGAAACCGACTGAATTTATTGTGGTGCCCAGATTATTATGGGGTTAACCTAATGCAGCACAGATGTAACGCAGTCCCCTCGCATAGTGTAGGAGCAGGCCAGTCACAGCGGCAGAGCTGCACCTTCGCGGTGGTGGAACAGGACAGTTACTGAGTAAAAACGGGCTTGGCGAGCCGGGTAGAGCTAGAACGTCTCAGCATCACTTCGTAGGCAGGACTAGCAAATGGACATTCACGGTAGGCTCTTGAGCCGGCATGCGATGATAAAGATCGTGTTTTGAATCTCTTTCTGCCTAAGAACAGTCACTGCCCTCCATCACACTTTGCATCCGTTTGCTGTTTTCCCACCTTCCAGCCACTACACCTGACCTGTGACTTTGTCTTGGTCCCCGGACTCTGGATCAGCCTCACCTCTCCAAAGTCTAAAGGCCCTTCCTGCCTGCTTTGCTCCACTTCCCCACCCAGCAGCTCTGCAGCCCCGGCCCCACTGTACAGCTCAGGCTGGGTCCACCCGAGCGGTTCTGTGCTGCCTGCCCAGCAGGGGGCAGCACCTCTCCCGCTCTGGAGGGCTGCTCCCCAAGCTGCCTGCTTTCCCTTAGTACCCTCCCCACACACCCTTCCCCCAGCAGCTTCTCTGAGAAAACAGAGCCTGACAAGAATTAAGTTTCTTGCTATGTTGTTCTTAGCCTCTGGGTTTATTCAGCTGTCCTCACCACCGCCCTTCAAGGTCTGGGGGAGTCATCCCGCTTCCAAGCTACACCTTTCCTCTAGCTGGCCTGCAAAGCCTGTTGTATCAAGTAACTTTCCGCTTGTAAAATGTTTCTTTTTACTGTAACTTTTGAAATGTACATACAGTATATTTAAAATGTCACTATGGCTTGATAAATTGAATGAGAAATTTGAAGTACCAAGTAGCTATGACTTTGAAAGTTAAATATTAATGTTAATGTAACTTTTTAAAGTGACACTGACTTAACAGTAGTGGCAGAGGCGGTGCTGGTGGTGATGTGCTAACACTGTGTAGACCTGGTTACCGTGCGTGCAGAGGGGGCGAAGAGGCCCTTCATTGTCTCCCGTCCCCACTCCTTGGCTTTCACCCCCTCGCTGCGTAAGGGCCAGGGCCGTTGGCACAGTCACCAGCTTGGCAGAGCAGCTGTTCCAGCCCTCGGTTCCAGACTTGAAAGAAAAGTCCTTAATCCTGAGCAGTGGTTGCAGATCCTCATTTTCTCCTTTTTCATATCTTCATCATCTGCATTCTGAAATTGGTTCTAAAATAAGTGTCAGGAAATAGCTGAGGAAGCCGGAAGTATTAGCAGCAAGGGCTTGTTGATTTTCCCAACAAGCTTGGGAAGCTTCTGGGGTGGGAATGAGTCATGATGAGCTAGTGTACACTAGACTGAAACTCACATGCTCATAGGACTTTATACTAATAAATATATGTTAATTTTTCAGAGGAACATCAATTACAGGGTGTCATCTAAGTCTCAGTACTGGAGAGAATACACATGGAGACTATCAAAGAGCCCCTTAAGGTGACTGAGAGGATTAAGATTTGATGTGTATAAAGAACTTGGCTAGGAGTTCCCGTCGTGGCTCAGTGGTTAACGAATCCGACTAGGAACCATGAGGTTGCGGGTTCGATTCCTGGCCTTGCTCAGTGGGTTAAGGATCCGGCGTTGCCGTGAGCTGTGGTGTAGGTTGCAGACGCGGCTCGGATCCTGCATTGCTGTGGCTGTGGCGAAGGCTGGCAGCTACAGCTCCTGTTACCCCTAGCCTGGAAACCTCCATGTGCCGTGGGTGCGGCCCTAGATAAGGCAGAAAGACAAAAAAAAAAAGAAGAAGTTGGCTAAATGTCTTCTAATTTGTTTTCATCTCTTAACCAAAAAGCCCCCTATTTTTGGCATTCACTTTCTGTTTACAACCATGGAGCGTCCTGCTCATATTAGACGGCGCCAGGGTCACCAGTAACCACGGCCCAGCAGCCAGATAGCCTGTCACTCAAGGCTCCTTCTGAACTCAGCACTGTAGACCAAACCTCACTTCTCACTACCACTTAGGAATTACTTCTCCTTGTAGAGCAGTAACTCCTGAAATCTGATATGTTTAAATAACATCAACAAAGTTTAAATTCATAGCTAAGTGCTGATGATGTGTCCAGAAATAGCTGGTGCCTCTGGAAACACTGCATGAGGCTCACTGGTCTGAGGACCTATAGAGCGTAACTGTACTTCCCCCACTTTATAAACGATAGAACCGGGATGCAGTCAGATTAATTTACTCACTCAAGTTCACCCAGTTGCCAGAGCTGGGACCGGAAACCACGTCCATCTGTGCCCGTGGTCGTCCCTGGACGCCGTCTGCAAGTGGCTCAGGTTTCTGCCTGAGGACTGTGGTGTGGACAGACTCAGGAAATTGCAGAGGGATGGAGGAGGAAGGAAAACAGAGTTAGGCTGTCAAAAGAGGCTGGAGAAATGGCGTCAAGAGTCACAGGATCCAAAACAAGTGTAACCTGATGAGGAGGAGGGAAGCAGAGGCGGCTCCCGGGCCGTGCGGGGCCGCCGGGCCTGGCATTCCGCTGTCCTCGTGTCGCCGTGTGCCACGCATGTTCAGACCCCTGTTCCCATGCTTTCTTCCTTCTCCCTTAGCCTCACACCCGAAATAGTCAGCACGCCCTCGTCCCCGGAGGAGGAGGAGAAGTCGCTGCTGAATGCAGTTGTTCTCGTTGATGATTCAGCGCCAACGACAAAAATCCAGATCAGGTTAGCCGACGGGAGCCGTTTGATCCAAAGATTCAATAGTACCCACAGGTAAGCTTGTGGCCACTCCTCTGTCGACCTGGGAGCAGCTGGAGTGGGGAAGAGGATGAAATCCTTTAGGTTTACTTTTGAAGTGAGTGTTTGACAAGACAGAAGCTTTGAGAGGCCGGTGGCTGTGTAGGAAGTGTACAACTCAGTTTAAACACCTCTGGAAACTGTCCAAATACCGATGCGGCCCCAGCTACCACTCAGAAATAAAGAAGACTGATAAAAACTACAGTTTTGTGCTTTTGCTAAAACAATGTAAAGTTGAGTCAGATGTGGTTTACTACACTGAGATCTTATTTGGACTTTACTGTTTTAAAAATTTATGATAAGGAGTTCCCTTCGTGGCTCAGTGGTTAACGAATCCAAGAACCATGAGCTTGTGAGTTCGATCCCTGGCCTTGCTCAGTGGGTTAAGGATCCGGCGTTGCCGTGAGCTGTGGTATAGGTTGCAGACGCGGCTTGGATCCCGTGTTGCTGTGGCTGTGGCGAAGGCCGCAGCTACAGCTCCTGTTAGACCCCTAGCCTGGGAACCTCCATATGCCGCGGGTGCGGCTCTAGATAAAGGCAAAAAAAAAGACCAAAAAAAAAAGTTATGATAATTCTGAAGTTCCAGCCATGGTCCAATGGAAACAAACCTAACTAGTATCCAGGAGGATGAAGGTTCAATCCCTGGCCTCGCTTAGTGGCTTAAGGATCTGGCATTGCTGTGAGCTGTGGTGTAGATCACAGATGCGGCTCGGATCCCGAATTGCTGTGGCTGTGGTGTAGGCTGGCGGCTGCAGCTCCAATTCAACCCCTGGCCCGGGAACTTCATATGCCGTGTGTGTGGCCCTGAAAAGACAAAAAAAAATTATGGTAATTCTAACTGGGATTAACCTTCTACATAGCAGACTCTTTATAACATAAATTTGTAGGGTAAAGTTTAATTGTGCTGTCATTGAGTACTTCAGATAAACGATTTTAAATGTCATTTTAACATTTGTTTGTACATTTGTTGTGCTAAGAAGATATTTTTATTTGTTTATTGTATCCCACTGAGATACATTTATGATCTTAGTTGAGTTACTGTATGTGAAAGTAATTTTTAAAAATTCTTCTTACAATTTACACTTCTCATAGTTATGGAATCGCACTGATACAGACCCATCTAAGGTACCTTTTTCTAGGTCATGTGCTGCTGAGATAGTTTATGTAATAACATTGTTGACACTTATTTTAGGCATGACTCACCTCAAGATGGTGTCCGTTTACAGTGAAAGTAAATGTGAGATGCCCTCCGGAGTTATTCCTCACCTGTTAATCTTTTTTTTTTCATTTTTTTGAAGTTTTAACTGAAGTATGGTTGATTTACAAGGTTGTGATCATTGCTGCTGTACAACAAAGTGATTCAGTTATACGTGTACACACATCCATTCTCTTTCAGGTGTAGATTATTGTGGATTTTCTCCCAGACAGATGATCACAGAATATTGGGTTCAGTTCCCTGTGCTACACAGCAGGCCCCTGTCGCTCACATCTTAAAACCAAGACATACTTATCCATTGAAATTAAAGGTTATAAGACATTTAAATAAGGATTATAATTGCATGATTTTTTTAAAATTATCTAATTTTAGTTAAAAGCTTAAATGGCAGTGAAAGTTTTGTATCACAGATTGTTTTTATTTTATTTCTTCAGGATCCTGGATGTTCGGGACTTTATTGTACAGTCCCGTCCTGAATTTGCAGCTCTTGACTTTATTCTCGTGACTTCATTTCCAAACAAAGAGCTAACAGATGAAAGCCTGACACTACAAGAAGCAGATATTCTTAACACTGTGATACTCCAGCAACTAAAATGATACTGCTCCTGTCCGTGCGGTAGCATGTGGGAACGATAACGCGCCATATTCGTGAGGAGAATACCTAGAGCGTAAAAATCACTTTTATTATTTATACAGATACGTTTTGGTTGTATTCTTACTCTGTCTTCTAGCTTTAGCATAGATGATTTTGGACTAGGAGTAGATTTTGAGGTAAATATGTTTGAGGTTTTAGTTGCAAGGGCCATCTTCTGTTGATTGTAAATATTCAGGCAGGCCAGTTTGTTACATGCTCAGAGTTAATGTAACCATTTGTTTGCAGAGAAAATGAACAAAACCCCATTTTGATAAATGCATTTGGTAAATTTGCACTAAAGTTTCTTGATGCTGCATTGATCAACAGCCATTAAGAAATCTCCTGATCAGAGACTTTGAACATTTTTCTGTGTACTGAAAAGTACCTCTCTTCTGATCTTGGAATACTTTGATCAAACAATAGTTTTTCCTCCTATTAAGATTTACACATCTTTTGTACTTGCTAATCTACCTACTTTACGTCTGCCAAAAAATACAGTTTAGACTTAAAATATTTTCCAGAACTATGACTATCATAAATGAGAAACAAAGACATCGAGGCCAGCAATTCTTGGTGTGTTAAGCAGCAGTCTGAAATAGAGCAGCTACAGTCTCTCGGAGCCTGCCTTGATCACATTCATTTATTCGTTCAACACATTTTTCTAGGGTCCAGGACCCACTGTTTATACTAAACACTGTTCTAAGTGTTCAACCCAGAATGTATTCTGCTCCGAGACAAAACGAGTGTAGAAATTCAGGAGTGTAAATCCCGCCAGCCAGACTGGATCTGAGGAATTACCAGCATAAATGTCTGCATGTCTGCTGAAGCCACGTGTTTCCTGAGGGTGGAGGCTGCAGCAGGAGTGAAAGAAAAGCTTTTTCGTCTTCCCAGGCACCATTTCATCTTTGGTCACCACTCCCGGTCAGTTGTTTGTGCTGCTGTAACAAGTTACTACAAATTTAGTGGCTTAAAATGGCCCAGGTTTCTTATACTTCCACAGGTCAGACGTCTCAGCCGGGCCTCGGGCTGAAGGCAGGTGCCAGCAGGGCTGCGTCTCTTTGGGGAGGCCCTGGAGGAGGAACGTCTCCTTGCCCTACAGCTCTAGCGGCCACTGCATTCTTTGGCCTGTGGCCTCCTTTTTCTGTCTTCAAAGCCAGCGACGTTGTGTCCCTCTGAGGCTTCTCTGTTTATCCTGTTTCTTTGACAACAGGCAGGAAAGGTTCTCTGCTTTTAAGGACTCGTGATTAGATTGGCTCTACCGGGTAGTCTGGTACTGTCGCCCCATCACGTGGTCCCCAGATTTCTCAAGTTCCCTTTGCGGGGAAGGTGACATGCCCCAGGTTTCTTCAGGAGGCACCAGGGGTGGTCTGTTCTTTGCCTCTTTCACCTCGGAGAGGCTGCTGGCTCCCCTCCACTTACAGCTGTGTCCCTCCGGTCCACTTCTGTCCTTGCATCTTGCACTACCAGCTTTGATTCTCCTGCTTTCTTCTGTCAGGGACCCTAGTGGTTACGGCTGGTTAGCCCGGGCCATCCGGAATAAGGCCCTCATCTCAGAGCGCGTAACTCTGTCACATCTGCGACGTCTCTTCTACCATGTAGGGCAACAGACTCGCTGGTTTGGGGATTAGAACGTGAACACCTGAGGGAGCGTTACATCCAGCACAATCCACTCCTGCCCGAAGATTCACGTTCCACATAAACGTCACCCCATCCCCAGGTGCTCAGAAGCCTCGGTCCACCACAGCGTCAGCCTAAAGTGCAAACCCCCCCCCTGCATCTCACCAGCTCACAGGTCCCAAATCTCATTTAAATCATCTCAGTCAAGTAGGAGTGAGGATCGGAGTGTGATTCCCCCAGCTGGGCCCCTGTGAACCCAGAAAACCAGTTATCTGCTCCCAAATATCATGAGGAGAGGCAGGGAATAGCAATTGCAGACATTCCTGTTCAGAAGCAGATGGAATGAAAAGAAGCAGCCTCCAGTACCGAGTAGTTGGGAAGCTGGGCCAGGCACTGTGTTAGGTTCAAAGCCATGGCCTGTCTCTCCCACAGCAGCATCCTCTGGGCTCATGACTTTCACCCAGTCATCTCTTCGCGTCCCTGCAAGGTGGCTCGTGTTGTCTGCAGCTAAGTAGTCTTTTCAGCTGATTTCTTGCCTATGGAATCGCGGGAGGCCCAGCCACCTTTTTTCATTCATAGAATCACTGCTCCTTTTAGTTTAATGGCAGCATCTGCTGGTATAACTTTCTCAAGAAACTTGTGGATCTTCTGTGTACATTACGGAGGTTCACTCCGTTAGCTAGAGGCTGCTACCCAGAACGTCCCTAGATAATCCAGTTCACATTTTGGCTTTTTCTGAGATGGCTGAAGGGACCTTTGAGTAACACCCTTACCTCTTCAAAGAGCCTCTTATGTGACGTTTCTGTCTTTCTCAGGGACCAGCAAAGGGTTGTACAGCGTGCTGCTGGGTCTCTCCCTAGAGCGGCTTTCCCGACGGTGAAGCTCTTCGTTTTAAAGTCTTTGCCATTTGGGTGAGCTGGGAATTTCCAAGTTCCTAAGTCCTGTCTTTTTTTAACAGCCCTTCCCTCTGCTTAGCTATTTCCTCTCCCATCTTCCTGTAATCGGTGAGAAGAAAGCAGGCTGCACCTCTTGCACTTGGCTCAGAAGTCTCTTCAGCTGGCCATCTGAAGTTTCTCTCCTGTGCTGTGTGCTTCCGGCCCCGCTGCGGTCACGGCGCAGCTGAGCTTTTTGCCACCGTGTCCCTGGATTCCCCTTTCCTGCAGTTTCCAGCGAGGGTTCCTCGTTTCCCACTTGCCTCACCGGCAGCCCCTTGGCGTCCTTATTTCTAGTAACCTGCCCGTCTTCCCGGCAGTGCGGTGTCTCCTGCGCGCCCTCACCTCCTTGGCGCCTTCGCTGCTGCCACCATCCGGGTACCCGCTCACAGTGCTCAAGACAACCAGTCCTCTCTGTCATCCTCCTGAGTTCTCCCACCGTCCGCCCGCGGCCCAGTTCCAAAGCCGCCTCCGCGTTCGCCAGTGTTTGTCAGGGCAGCTCCCATTTCCCGGCGCCCAGAGGGGTCCGCCTGCCAGCTCACTGCCAGTTGACTCGATGTGCCAACGGGAGCTTCGGACTCCCCCTGTCTCGGCGGCCCCGGTCGCTTCAGGGAGCTGCACTGACCTGCGGGAGGCCTGGGTGGTGGAGCTGCGGCCAGAGCTGCCCACCGCAGCCGTGCGGTCCTGGCCACCACGGGGAGAACGTCCTCTCGGTGTCGCCTAGAGTGAGAAGCGTTTTTCCAAGCCTCCCCCTCCCAGGAGGAGGCCCTGTTCCCCACCAGCCACGGAAACCGGCCTGGAGAGCACGTCAAGGACGGCCTAGAAAGCCAGCCTCCGCTCAGAGAGGTGACCGAGGGTGAAACAGTTTCCAAGGAGCCAAATCATTTTCCTAAGGAAATAATCTTGAAACAAATGAACATTTTTAAACAAAAGGGCATTTCCCTGTTTTTGATTAACAAAGTGGAGGGGGAAAATTAACCTAACCCCGTGGAAGATTATTTGACATTTTTTCGTTGTAGTTTCTTTTTAATCAATTCAACCGAGTGCGTGTCGATGCACGTACAAAAACAACTGCCGTTTCTGTACACAGCAGTCTTCCAGAAACGGTTCCCGGGGGCGGGGGGATTAAACATCCAGAGGAGTGAACAGTGCTTTCCTGTGTTCTACAGAGGGTTTTGCTTCATTTAGAATTTTCCTGAATTCTTTTACTGTTGCAGTCACTGTAACACTTAAAAACTTATGATCATTCCTGAAAAGATTGTTACAATAAACAACCATGTGTGATGTCAGTTGTTTTGCATGACATGTAATTAAAAAGTTTTAAGTGTCTGCTTACCAATAAAGAATGTTTTCCCTGGAAGTCATTGAAAGTCCTTTTCAAGACGTCCTTGATTTGCAGTTTTATGTGAGCGGCTTCCCGCAGTGTTGCAGGCGTGAGCAGCGCTTTCTGCGGCTCGTTTCCTTGACAGGCAGGAGGAGCCGGGTCGCGGCAGTGTTGTCCTGGTTTGCCACGACTGATTTTGTTTTCATTCCACCAAAGTGAAGGTGCAGATATTTAACTTTTTGTCACAGTGGGTCTCTATAGGAAGTAGCCACTATAAATACCGCGGAGATCCAGGTATCGGTGGGCTCGGAAGCGAAGCAGGAACAGAGTTGGATGCAAGTTGAGGTCCTGCTCCCAAGAGCCTGGATCTTTTGTTGGTGTTGATGTTGTCAGTAGCCTGGAATTTTACTGATTGATTAATTGATTTGTTTATTGTTAGCAGCCTGGAATTTTTAACTGGGTCTAGACTTTTGAGCACAGAAGGGAGTAAGATGAGGTGGTAACACATTGTAAAAAGAAATGTTCATCCTTCCTGCAAATCAGTGTCAGATTTAACATTCCCCGAGGAGAGGTGGTCACTTTATTACTGTCATGAAACTCTATGCAAGTAAGTTTTATATATGCATTAATTATACATTCATGATAACACCAGTCCTGAGAGGTGGGGATTTTTCCCCCCTTGAAAACCTATTATTTATTATTTATATGGTGGCCTCCTTGTTAAGGATCTGGCAGCTTTGTCACTGTTGCAGATCAGGTCACTGCTGTGGCTCGGGTTACACCCCTGGCCCGGGAACCCCCACGTGCCCTGGGTGCCGCTGAAACAGATGCTGACAGTGTAAGTAAATGGCATGGTTTGAAATATTGTGTACATGTCTATTCTGTTGCTACTCAATCTTACTTTTTATTCTTTAATATTAAGCCTGTGTGTGATTCATTTGCAATAAGAATAGGTTTTTTTGTTGTTTTTTTTTTTCCAGCTGTCACTCAGTATATGGGGTTCCTAGGCCAGGGATCAGATCCAAGCCACAGCTGTGAGCAACACTGCAGCTGCTGCCACACCAGCTCTTTTAACCCACTATGCCGGGCCAGGGATCGAATCTGTGCCCATTGCGCCACAGCAGGAACTCCAGGAGGAGGTATGTTGAAGATAACTGCTTGGGTTTAACATTTATCAAGGGCTCACTCCGAGCAGAGTGCTGTATTTGGTAGGCAGCATGTTATGGTCGGTGTCACTCTGACCTCAGCTTAAATGTGATTTCTTCGGAGAGGCTCTTCCCTCTGCCCTTCGGCTTCCACCCCAAACCATCCCCATGTCCCTTAGTCCCACCACCCTGCCTCAGCAAGGCCGATATTGTCTTGTCAGCTTGTTTGATTTTACCCCCGTCTCCTGACTTTCGGGCACGCTTTCCTGTTCCCCCCCCGTCAGGTGACATTACTAAGACAGTTTCGTGGTGAGTTTGATGTCCTTGACCCAAGAGAAAACGATCCGGGGACTGAGGGCACAGTGCCTCTCAGGCAGTGCGAGGGGTTGGGGAGCAAGCGTGGGTCCACGGGGCCTTAGAAGAGGCAGCGGGGAACAGGTGACCAGCCAGGGGTGCAGATTTTCTTAAAGCCTGGCAGGTCCCATTTTCTAGCACGAGGGGGTCACTGAAGCCGAATCGGAGGATTGCAACTGGTGGGCCTTATAATTCCTTGACAGGTGTGTCTCCCACAAATGCAGGCTGCTTTGGGTTTACTCGTGACACAGGCCAAGCGCTTGGGACAGCCTCTATCTTTTGGGCTCTTCTACCTGAATTTCTCCCCACAGATTCTCAGAATGTGGGTTTGCGAGAGCTGGGGTTTTCTCTCACCTGCTGCTGTGTCCTTCAAGCCTAGAACAGTAACCGAAATGTCCGAGCCCGCTCAGTACACAGTAAATAAGTCATGGAGCGGGGAATTAAGAACGGGCCCCCAAAGCTTGGAAAAACTCATGTTTCGAAAAGGAGAGATTCTGGAGAGTGCTGACAGCATCAATACTGTTGATAGAAAACGTGTGCATTTTGTTTAGGTTTAAAGGAAGGAGAAAGAGGAAAGTCATCTGGAAGCGGCAGCCTTGACTCAGTCCATGAGTGGGAGCAACTCCACCTGAGTGCGGGGACCTGGCAGCTCCCGGGCCAGAACTCAGGTGAAGAGGCCGGACAACTCGCTCCGGAGAAGCCCGCAGCAGGTGAGGTGCCCGGAATTGTCTGAGCCCTAGGAGGGGCTGTGATTCTAGAAGTTTAGAAATAAGAACACTGCTCTGTAAAGACCTGATGGGAACTGCTAATGGGCTGAGTTCAGTTTGCTCACTCCACAGTCACGCTGCTCATGCTTCACGGAATCTTGGGACTTTACCTTCGTATCAGTCTTAAAATAGCTGTTTAATTGATTTACATCGCATAATTTATTTTAAATATTTAGCCATTGATGTTTTAATTTTGAGTGTAATACTCCGTCATCACTTTCACTTTAATGCTGAGACCCTGGAATATGAACGTTGAGTTCATGAAATTGAATCACAATAAACTGGGAGTGTGTTAACATCTGCGGCAGCACCCCCACTAACTGAAAAGCTGCAGAAAATCAGATGATACTAGAGGCCTTAACCACATACCACTCCTGCCTTTGGAATCAAACCAGTTTGAGGAGCTGTTGACTTTGGCTCTGCTCTCAATTTGGCTGAACTTATTAAAAAAAAAAAAAAAAAAACTCACTAGTCATTATATATTGTTCTTGTTTTCTAAATTAACCCCATCACCCAATCTTCCACGCAAGCAAAGAAGGCAGAAATGACCTGGAGTTAAGAGATTTCCAGATAATCTTAACAGACCGGGATCTCTGGAACCATGTATGAGTTTCAGTGTTCTTCTTGAAATTAATCTCTCACAAAGAGTGATAAAATTATCCTGTTGTCGATATTCCTAAGTAGCACCCTTTTATGTGGGGTTAACGTACTAAGCCAGTACTTACCTAATCTTAATGTTTCCTTTTTTTTAACATGAAAATTAATTCCTCAGTATAGTTCACGTGAGACACGGCACTAAAGGTTATCACTGTGAGTGCAGCGGGCTCTGTCTGTGCAGGCCTTGAAATAAGACATGACTTTTCACATGGAATTGTGTCCTCAGGAATCTTAAGCATTTGCGTTCAGATGCAGTGAAAAGAACAGAAAGGCTGGGTTGGATTCTAAGTCCCACCTGAGCTCTGCGAGCCTGTGATGTAGATCCTTCTGCTCTCATCTCCGTAGGTGAAGGGACCACGGGACGATTCACAAGCTATATTTTTTTTTCTTTCTCTAAATTATTTTTTTAAAATAGGAGGATCTACCTCAACTTAATCTATTGGTGAAAATAAAATTATAAAAGATGTCTGCATTTCTAGAGGTTTTTATGCTTTATGGCAAGCTTTTTGTTTCAGAGCTACAACCAGGTCCCCTTAACCCCACTTTTAAATTCTCCAACTAGAGAACTGGTTCTCCGGTCGAGGCTGAGGTTTGACCTGCACAGCTGCAAGTAAGTATATACAAAGCATATCTGGCTATTTCGTCCTTCCTATTGGACACAATAGTCGTTCTTCCTTTTACCTATTGAGCAGATATCAAATACCTAAAAACCTGAAAATCTTTGTACTGCATGTAGGCGAGGATGAGGGGGCTGAGGGCAGTGGTGGTAGCGGCTTGGGGTCTGTCCTTCTTTCTCCTGCCTTCCTCTGCTAGGCTGTCCCTTCTCCTTTTATTTTTATTTATTTATTTTTTTGTCTTTTTGCCTTATTTGGGCCACACCCGCGGCATATGGAGGTTCCCAGGCTAGGGGTCTAACAGGAGCTGTAGCTGCCGGCCTTCGCCACAGCCACAGCAACGTGGGATCCGAGCCGCATCTGCAACCTACAGCACAGCTCACGGCAACGCCGGATCCTTAACCCACTGAGCAAGGCCAGGGATCGAACCCGCAACCTCATGGTTTCTAGTCAGATTCGTTAACCACTGAGCCACGAAGGGAACTCCCCCCTTCTCCTTTTACCCACATGCTTCTAATGATTACCTTCGAAACTTTCTGACTTCCTGGGAGCCCTCCCGGGCACAGTAAGTTCTCCACCCCAAAATGCGTCGGGAGAAGAGCCGAGTGTGGGCAGGACTGGGGCAAGACCTTCGCGAGAAGCCAGTTGATAAACAGAACCTGTGTCCCCACTGTCTTCACGGGGAAAAGGCTCAGTGACCCGGGAAGGATCATACGAAGCCAGTGTCCCTTTCCTCTGCTGTGCTTTTGTTCCCCTTGTCCTGCCATGCTGGGGACAGGCGTCCTCATCTCCACTGATACCTGTAGTGGACACAGCGAGGTCGGGGTGTTCGTAGATTACCGAGTAAAGCTTAGGTGGTTTTCTAAAGCAGAGTCAGCAAATGTGGTGCATGTTCACTATTTTAAGTAATTTTCAACATATTAAGTCAACTCCTAAAGGATATTCAGCTAACATGGTAGTTCTTAGTTTTGCCACCAGAAATGTCCTCGGGTGAAATGTTAATTTATGATGATCTGATAATTTGAGTGCCATTCAACTTTCCTGTGTGGAGTATTCTAATGCAGGTCGATGTGTTATATTTTCCTGTGTTTGCTGTTGTCCTAGCAATTTTATTACATCAAGAATGACGTGGAGGGAGTTCCCTTCATGGTTCAGCAGTTAACGAACCCAACTGGGACCCATGAGGATGTGAGTTCAATCCCTGGCCTCGCTTAATGGGTTAAGGATCTGGCATTGCCTTGAGCTGTGGTGTAGGTCACAGACTCGGCTCGGATCCTGAGTTGCTGTGGCTGTGATGTAGATCGGCAGCTGCAGCTCCGATTCAACCCTTAGACTGAGAATGATATGGAGTTCCCTGGTGGCTCAGGCAGTTAAGGATACAGTATTGTCACTGCTGTGGCTCAGGTCACTGCTGTGGTAGGGTTTGATCCCTGGCTGTGGGCATGGCCAAAAGGAAAATAAATTTTTTTAAAAAAAATAATGATGTAATAGAAAAGGCAGATTATTTGAGAGAGTCTGGTCCTATTTCTCAAAAACTATTATATCTTTATTTTAAACTGGAGATAGAAATATCAAATTCTTTTTTATGTCATGATAGTGCAAGAATCTATTATTCTTATACAACTGTAAGCCAGAATATCTTGAAAGAAAGCAAAAAATATTCATAAACCTAGAACTCTGAAAAGTTCATAATTCAGCCTTTAAAAAATCTAATGTATGAAAATATGGGGGGGGGGTCAGTGAGAATACCGCTGTCTGTAATGTGAGAAGAGACTTGCTATAGCAGAAATCAGTGCCTGGAAGCAGTGAACAATATCAAAAATGCCATTGCTGACCGCACTTTAACTTCTTTCAGAAAATGACTCCGATCTTAAAACAAGCAGCCCAGGATCAAAGAGGAGGACGAACTGCATTTCTTCCCACCAGGACGAACCTATAGAGGAGGAGCCACGCCGGGCAAAATGTGAGTGAAGAAAACAGTTTTCATATGTCGTCATCTGGCAAGAGACATCGAAGGCCGCAAGCCCTGTTAATCTTTACAAAGATCAGGGTGTTGCTGGTAGTAAAACAAAGCCTTGGAGTTACCCCTGACCAGGTGACATTAGGACATCAGCGTGTGGGAATCCGGTTACTTATTATTACCTCCACCAGAGGGTGTGCAGGCCCTGGGAACAAAAGTCGTCATCCACTTTGCCTTCGCTGGCTTGTTTGCTTATTTATTGTAGTATAGACGACTTATACAATCTTCTGTTAGTTTCAGATGTACAGCACAGTGAGTCGATATTTTTTTAAACTTTTTTTCTTTTTACAGCTGCACCTGTAGCGTATGCAAGTTCCCAGTCAAGTCAGAGCTGTAGCCGCCAGCTTACACCACAGCCACAGCAACGCTGGATCTGAGCCACGTCTGCGACCTACACCACAGCTCACGGCAATGCCAGATCCTTAACCCACTGAGTGAAGCCAGGGGTCGAACCCACATCCTAATGGACACTGTGTCCAGTTCTTAACCCACTGAGCCACAACGGGAGCTCCTCAATACTTTAACAAAATAAAGAGAGGACAAAAGTAGTTAAGAACTAGGAATTACCCAGACATCGGTATCGTTGAGCACTGCTTTTTTCTGACCTCCCACAGCATAGATAAGAAATACTTGGCAAAATACAATTAGCCTTTTTTAGAAATGTTGCAGTGTTGAATCGTAAACGTACAGCTGTCGGTGTACTAGGCCTTGGGGTCTTTTGCCTGATGTTGCCCATTGAACACCACCCAGATGCTCTCTTTTCCACCAGCCGCTCTCCCTGGAAAGCTTTTCAAATGCCCTGCTGAGGCTCTCAGCCCTCTCCATAAGGTGGTTTCTCTTTTCATGCATTGCCATAAAGTGACTTCTTAGCTCTGGTTCCTGTGTGTGTGTGTGTTTACCCGTGCTGTGGCCTGTCCTGTATTCTGTGGCTAAATGGTGATCACTCGCATTTCCATTCTCCATTCTTTTCTAGCTTCGGTCACCAGGTCTCACCATCGTGAGTTCTAGTTTGACCTTGACCTTCCCCTCGTCCTAAACCGTGCCGGCACTGAGTGGCGGTGCTGTAAGTGAGAACGGAGAGGGCTGGCCTGGGGACGGGGGTGCATCCTGAATTCCTCCCCTGCTTCTGCCGCCGGCTCTGCCAGCCCCTGTTTTCTCATCCCCAGAACCAGGAGATTAGAACACGCTCCTGCAGCTCTAAGTTCTGATTCTCTTCCACAAAATTAAACACCGACCAATGTAAGTGCCTACAGATGTTATGATGGAGGTAAAGCTGGGAAAATGATACAACTCAGTGGAAATCAATAAGTAAACCCAGAGAAAAGGTAGCCTGTGTTTTTTAGTCTCTTCCCTTTGGGGTTGCTTTTCTGGGACTGTCTACTGGTAAGAGAATTTGAGAATTCTTTTCAAAAACACTTTAGTCTCATAATATCTGTGGAATAGCTGGTAAAGGATAGCATTAGCCAATAGGTTAAAGACAGTGAAAATTTTGCAGGCCAGTGCAGTTTCCCTAGGCTTACTGTTTAATAGCCTTTAAAAAAATTATGTTAGAATCTAACTGCACAGACTTACTGGGTATAAGTGACAGTGCCTTTACAGAACACTAGTCTTTTGAAAACTGTCTAGTAGAATAATGATGTGAAAAAAGTCAAGTTAGAAAACATTTGCCATGGGATTACAGTTTAGTTATGGGGGGCGGGGGGCCTGGGAGGGAGGAAAACTACTTACCAAAAAAAAAAAAAATTCTAGCCCAAATTTTGGTCTTGATATTATTCCTGACTGAAAGTAGCCAGAGCCCTTTGGAAAAAGGCTGGCTCCGGGTTAGGAAAATGGAAGTACAAGGTGCCCAGGTTATCCGGGGACTCAAAGTAAAGAATCTTTTGAAGACCGGTGGGATCACATCACGAGGACACAAAAGCCAGGTTGATGTGGTTCCCAGTGGCCTAATTCGGCCCCGTTTGAGCATCAGGACCGTAGGTAAGTGAGACGAGAAGGTCTGTGAAACTCCCCAAGTTCCTCATGATTGTCAAGTCGCTAAAACCTCCATGTCACCATTCGAGGTAGACAATAAACCAGCTCCTACTCTGAAAACTTTGAGTTAATTCTGCCTTTCCAGGAAGACTTTTATTTCTAGGAACCAGTGGCCCTGGTTGGTAAGTGAAAGCTGAGCTTTACAGAACACCAGCTAATAGAGGAAGATGGAGGTAAACAAATACAGACAGTCACCGCGCTTCGGTCTCTGTGACGTCACTGCCTCAGACAAGGATCCTCGGCTGGTATTAAACTTATTAGAAGACGGATCGACAGGGCCGAGCTGTGTGTGTGGCTGACCTGAGTACCATCAACAGAGATTGCACTCATCAGCAGGGGGAGGTCTAAACTGTCGGAAGAAGAGGAATGAAGCTAAATTCCTCAGTTGGGGCCTTGCGGAGCGCATGTCAGCAGAGCGCCCCCTGTCCCCAGCAAAGTACGCCTTCCAGGAGTTCCGAGGCCCGTGTCACCT
This sequence comes from Catagonus wagneri, assembly GCA_004024745.2. Lineage (NCBI taxonomy): Eukaryota > Metazoa > Chordata > Mammalia > Artiodactyla > Tayassuidae > Catagonus > Catagonus wagneri. The sequence continues at coordinate 4,343,779 of PVHT021183584.1, forward strand.
GCGTGTAGCCTGGTAGAATAGACATCGCCCTGCAGTCAGAGCTCGGTTCCATCCCCCAGGGGCCCTGGAAAAGTGACCCAGAGCTCCCACTGCAAAGTTAAGGAGAAACTAAAGAACATCTCCAAGGTGAGAAAATTAGAAGTTGCGTAAATGTACAAAACCCCTTCCCAAAGAGGCCAGGAGAAAAACGCGGGCCAACGAGGGTTTCTGCTGGTAGCAGCTGTGGTGTCCCTTCCTTCTAATTTCTGGAGGCGCTCAGCTCCCACCTCCATCCTGCATCCTGGAGAGTCGGTAGCCCTTCCCAAGAGCCCCCCATGCCTTCACTGCCCCAGCGGCCTTGCCCCACGCTCCTGGCTCCTATCTAAGCACTTGGCTTTGTGAGGGGTCGGCCCGCCGCCCCCCACGTGCAGTTCCTGTCTCGTAACTGCATTGACGTGGGTGTCAAGTCAGACACTCTGTGTTTCCTCCTCCAGGCACCCCCCACAAAATGCAAAGCTCAGAAAGACAGAACTCCCCATGCGAGGCCTGTCTTGCGCAGCCGACACTGATACAGGGGGACTGCAGGACAAGGGGATGAAATATTACGGCCACACAAACGACTTCAACACTCGGCTGTCTACTTGCAAAACTCCCTCCCCACCCATCCCCAGGGGTCTTTCTTGGGCCCCCTGTTCCATGTCGAAGCCCCAGACAAAGGCCCTCAGGCCAGCCCATCTCCAAATTCTCTCTAGCAAATGGAGACAGTCACCTCTTTTCTGTCTCCATAACTTAGCCCCTCAGTCAAACCAGCAGAAAAGGCTGGGGACGTCCTCCAGTCAAGTTGACCTTCCTTAGAACAGCCTATGTGCCCCCATCCATTACATAACAGTCTGGGTTTCGTGAAAGCGTGGCTATAGTATCTCAGCATTTTTTTTTTTAAGGCCATTTGCCTAGAGTTTGTAGACTAGAGAACTGCCTCAGCGTAAACATAAAAAGTGGAGCACATCAAGGATCAAGGCTACGTGTGAGTGCAGTTTGGTTTCTGTGTTCCCAAATAGCTGCGGTGCTTTAAAAAAAAAAAAAAAAAAAACTTAATAAATACTGTTCAAGGTCTCTCTTTATCAGTAAATGGCCTTGATCTTGGCTATTGGGTTCAGAGTTGAGCAGACTCTGTATATAACCTTCTGGTTCATGTTGATTTTGGAAGCTTTCGCAGTTCTCCAGGGCCGTGCTTGCCATCCCTGGGCTTTCCAACGTACACAGAGATGCACGCTTCACCCCCGCCGAGGTTCCCTTGTCCTTCGTAGACAGAGCTATGAGTTGACCTCTTTGTGTCAACTGTATATTTAGAATCTTTGAAAAGTGGGCCACGTCAAGAGGAACCAAAACAAAGAGAAAAAGAAGCCCATGATACAAAATCAGTGGACACACATCAATAGAACCAGCTTTGGATCCTCCTGCTTTTTTGGAGAGGTTTATTTTTCAAATACTTTCTAGTGTGTGGTCAGTATAAGACGTACCCGACACGAACCAGGGGCCGGCAAGTAAAGAAAGTTCTTGCTGTCTTTCTTTGCCCTTCAGTTAAGCAACTGACAACAGCTGCATCTCCCATGACCTCGGAGGCTTAAACCAGCTTTCTAGTTAGGTTTTCATGGATGAACATGGTCATGGGCTCAGTGTGTCACGTATTTGAAGTTGTGTATTTCTCCAATGACTGTGTCTCGTGTGGGCATCCGTAGGAGCTGTGTGGGCTGTGGAGGCAGCACAGCTTGGAGAAGAGGAAGGGACTCCACCCCGAATCCTACTTGTTACTCCCCATTTTCCACCAGTGAGACCTACAGACAGATCACTACCCTCCTGTGAAATGTCACACAACTTATTACATTATTGTGCGTCTGCCATCTATTGGTTTAAGGCGTCTTTGCTTTGCTCACTACTCTCTGAAATAGCAATTATTCCTTTTACTTGCTCCAGAATTTATTTACATCTTAACGGGTCTGTGCTCTTTAAATAATTTGTAATTTGATGAAAAACAAAGTCGCCCTGTTGGTAACTGTCACGATCATCTCCCCAAACTCCTCTCCACGTTTGGTCTAATCACCACGAGCTGATTCAGAAACCTGCTTATTTCTCCCCAAATAGGAAATCAACATTGATCAGTGCTTGGGAGATTCAACTTTCAAATGCTTTCAAGATTTTTTGAGGGCTGTGACCAGAATGGAAAGAGATAAAACAAACATAGATGTAACATTCTAGTCATTTATGCCTTTAGCGAAGGATTATTTGAGCTTTCTTTGGATGGATTGTCTCATGTTTAGCTTTGGTTAACGCCATCTATGCTTGTCTCCCCATTTTCCTAGCATTGTTTCTGGTTGAATTTTTGTTTGTTTTAAATTTTTCCTATTAAAGTATAGTTGATTTACAGTGTACCAATTTCTGCCATACAGCAAAGCGACCCAGTCATACATATGTATATATACATTCCCTTTCTCATATTATCTTCCATCATCTTCTGTCCCAAGAGATTGGATATAGTTCCCTGTGCAGTACAGCAGGACGTCATTGCTTCTCCATTCTAAATGTCATAGTTTGCATCCACTAACCCCAAAGTTCCAGTTCATCCCACTCTTTCCCCCTTGTCTGGTTGACTTTTGAACTCTAGACAAAACTCTCCAGAAGTCAGTAGGGTGTGTGCATATCCAGGCTCACAGATAGGCTTAACCTGTTGTACGCAGAAGGCAGGATTCCCGTGAGAGCAAAGCTTCTGCTAAGGCAGCATTTTATAGTGAGCGTCGCTCCTGGTCAGACAGGCGCCCACCCAGACCAAAGGGATGAAGTTTAACCCTGCTTCTCAAAGACTGAAATGTCACCTTATTTTCAATCTCCAGCAACATCAGTTTCAAACATTTTTACCTAAAGTTGTCATTTCAAAAAAGTCGAGACTGACTCTAACAGAGGCAACTTTTGATCTCAGCTACAGAGAACTCTTTCTTTGTTTTGGAAGTAAGTCTACTCACACGTACCATCACGTGTAATGACATAGCACGATGCTAACGCTCAATCTGAGGTATCCATTTTCCTTACTATGTGACTTTAGAAAATGCTCAGGGTAGGATAGCTTATTTCAGTAGAGGCTGTGGGGAGCTGGATAGGAAGAAGAAATAATTCTTCCAAAATCAATTTTTATATTCACATCCAAAAGGCACACTGAACCTAAAAATAGTGTCTCCGGTTCTGGTGGCCGTGCTTTCTCTACTTTAGTAAATCACTAACACTGTTCTTATCTTCAGCCTAGTCTCTCTCGACTAACATTTGAGGGCCAGCTAATCAGCTACTGTTAAGTACGTGTTGCCCGGGTGGCTAAGGCTTTGCAGATGAAATCAGCTACAAAACAACAACCTGAGCAAAACCTCCCCATCTTTTCAGACTACAGGTTATGCTACCGCTTTGTCAGCTTTGGAGTCAAGACACTGACCGTGGTAACCACCACGTGAACAGATCCAGGAGAAGGGCACTTCGCAGCAGGTGTGGTGGGAGATAACTCAGGGCAGAGACGGCCCGCACCTGGCGAGCTGGCTGGGCGCCGGGACCAGAGAGCCCCCATCCGACGACCTCCGGCTTCGTGCAAGCCTTGCCTGTCCTCCGTGTGCCACGAGGATGATTTCCTATTGTACTGTGATGGGGAAACAGTGGATAAAGCTACCATCAGATGTGTAAGTGTTCGGGTGGAAGGGCCTCTAGGCTAACATCTGGACCAATTTATCAACGATTAGGTTTGTTTTGTAGCAACTGCAAGTTTCCACAGCATTGATTCTGACAGCTGTGTGTGTGTGTGTGTGTGTGTGTGTGTGTGTGTGTGTGAGTGAGTGAGTGAGTGATATAAACATAGAATTTACCATCCTAGCCATTTGTAAGTTCAGGGGTATTAAGTACATTCACGTTGTTGTGCAGCTAATCCCCAGAACTCTTTTCCGGTGACCAATCTGAAATTCGGCCCCTTAAGCAACAGCTTCTCACCTCCCCATCCCCACTCCCCTGCAACCACCAGTCTGTTTTCCGTTGCTACGACGTGACGACTCTGAGTGCACCCGTAAGTGGGAACAGACAGTATTTGTCCCTCTGAGACCGGCTGTTCACTTAGCCTGAGGTCCTCAGGATTCACCTGTGTGGTAGCAGGTGTCAGTTTCCTTCTTTTTCAAACAGCGGCTACCGCGTTGTGTTTAACCCATTGAGAGTCTGAGGATGTTTTCTCTTTGATACAAACTTGCTTGACCTTCAGAGCTGGGTCGGGGCATCTGGAGGTCGCTCGTTAGGACCATCTCCATTTACTGTGCCTCTTTAGTCAGTGCACCTGCTTCTAAGGCAGCCACGACATTTGATGTTTTTGTTTTTTGTTTTTTTTGCCTGAAGGTTATGTAATAAAAACGAAGCCAAAAGTATTAGAACTGGGCCCAAGCACTTGAGTGTGATATTGAATGGGGTGCCTTTGATGCCCGGGTTCATTACAGAATCGCGTTCGTGAGGGCTCCTGGTTGCCATGGACTCACCGGCCATCCCACAGACCCTCGGAAGGACCCAAGGAGCAGACGGAAGGGCTGCCAGAGCGGCAAGAAGCAGAGCTCGGGGGCAGCTGGCCCTCCCCCGTCCACCTCCGTCTAGTCTCTCGGTGTCAGCCTCCTCTCCGTGCAGGCCAGCCTTCTCCACGGGAGGAAAGCAGAGCAGCTTCAGCCCCTGACTGGCCTCAGCAGCCCTCCAGGAGCACAGATGCCCCAGAACCCGCTTCAGATGTGACCACGAGGACACAGGCTCTGCCCAGAGACCACGATCAAGGTCAGCTGAAGGGACCCAGAGGCTGCGGGGCCAGGGGTCCTCACAACACCTGCCCTCAGGTCGTCTTTGCGGAGGGGGCAGTGACTGTCGTATTTTTTTTTTGCAGATAGGGGTTTACTGCCCTCGTCCAAGCCCAACTTCCCCACGTCCTGAGCCTCTTCGTGCAGGCACCTCCTCTGTGGACGCCCCCGGTGCTGCAGCTCTCTGTCCCCCGATGCCTCGGTCCCATCCCTGCTCCCCAAGTGCTCGGGTGGGAAGAGAGCAGTTGTTTTCGTTTGTTTGTTTGGTGGCACCCCCAGCACATGGAAATTCCTGGGCCAGGGATCAAACCTGAGCCACAGCACTGACAACACCAGGTCCTTAACCTGCTGAGCCACCTGGGAACTCCATTCCCTTAACTACCTTCCCCAAACCCACCAGGTGTTCCTCAGGTTGTTCTTTCCCAGGGGAATCCCTGTGCCGTGGACTCAGTGGCCAGGCGCACCGATGGAGCTTCTGGTTCCCCACATCCTTAGTGTGTGGTGCTGGTCCTTAGTGACCTGGCCTGCTGGGACTCCAGACTCTTCCAAAGCAAGAGCACATCCTCAGCATAGGCCCCAGCTCCGGGAGGAGAAGGTGCGCGTCCACAGCCAACCATCACTAAATTCCCCTGCCTGCCCCGCACGCCAGCAGCACAGGGTCTTTGGGGCTTTGCTGTGGGCCCTGAGGGCTCTGACCAGCCCTTGACCATGTATTATTTAACTTCACTTAGTCTGTTTCCTCATCTGTGAAAAGAGATGATTGAAGTACAGGCCTCAGAGTTCCCGCTGTGGCACAGTGGGTTAAGGATCTGGCATTGCCGCAGCTGTGACATAGGTGGAAGCTGCAGCTTGGATCTGATCCCTGGCCCAGGAACTTCCATACACCGTGGATGAAGCCAAAAAATATATATGTGTGTGTGTGTGTGTGTGTATGTATATACACACCTCACAGGGTGGTTGTGGGGGTTAAGTGAGACAATCTGCAGATGCCCTTAGTGCCACATTAAATACTTAACAAGCATGCAGTAAGTTTACTATTAGTAGTAGTAGTCTCTGTTAAAAATATTAGATGGGAGTTCCCATTGGGGCTCAGTGGGTTAAGAAGCCAACTAGTATCCATGAGGATGTGGGTTTGGTCCCTGGCCTCCTGCGGTGGGTTAAGGATCTCGTATTGCTATGAGCTGCAGTGTAGGTCACAGATACGGCTTGGATCTGGCATTGCTGTGGCGTGTCAGCTAGGCTCCGATTAGACCCCTAGCCTGGGAACTTCCATATGCCACAGGTGCAGCCCTGAAAAGACAAAAAAAAAAAAAGAAAGAAAAGAATGTCTATTGGGTGGAATTAGGTACCTGAGATTTAGTCTGATTTAATGAGTTTTGAAAATCTCAACAATCCTGTCGCTGCCATCCCCGAAGGTCATTACCTGCAGGAAGGTCATTACCTGCAGGAACGGGGAGGTGGTTTATGCATCTTTGTCTCCTGAGCACGTGGGCTGGGGGATAGAGAAGGTCATAAAATCTCTAAATTCTCACTGTGCTACAGCTTGAAGAAGACGTGTTTTGGGAGATGGGCCCCTGTGCCTTAACGTGTGATCCTCGCAGAGGCCGCGGGCTGGCCTGTGACTTCCCACGGGCCTGTACCCTCCAGCCAGGCAGGCAACCCGCGGGTGCCCTCCCCATTCTCCTTGCTGACAGTGGCCTGTTTTCAGGCCTGGTGGGGAGGCAGAGCCGTGCCCTGAGGTCAACAGTGCCTTGCAAGCCTCTGTGTACTTTGACTTGGGTGTTATTGGAACCCTGTAACCTTGGGCTGAATGGGCAGTTCTCAAATATATTTTTTCTGAAGGGCAAAGTCAAGAGGCTCCCCGTCCCCTATTTTCTGCGGGAATGGAGATAAGGGACCGTCAGGAACAGGTCAGAGCTGCTGCTCTTCGGGTTCTGAGAACTTTGACTTGCAGGCTTTTCCCCGGGAGACGCGGGTTCCCGAGGGCCGGCCCTGCCTTCCGCAGGAGGCCCGCCTGGCCCTGCCAGATGCTGAACTTTCTTCTCTTCCCTCAGCCCCACCTCTCTGCAGCTAATGCCCTTAACACATTGCCGATTGTGTGACTAACAGAAAGTTTTCATGTTTACCCCAGAACATTCTGGAACCAAGCGCATTAAGCAAACCCCTGTAATCATAACTGAACTTACCTAGTTCTCTGCCTTGTTTCAAGTGCTCCTTGACCCCGCACACCAGCTCTGTGAGGTTGACGCTTTATTTCCCCCTATTTAAAGGATTTAAAGGTGAGGGAATCGAGGCACAAAGAGCTCAAGACTGTGAGGCCAGTGAGTAGACGGGCAGAGAGGTGGAGGCAGGCATCCTGGCTGAGAATCCGGGCCCCTGGCCCCGGTGGAAGGCAGCCTCTGAGGTGCCCCAGCAGTCCCTGCCTTCGGGATCCATGTCCTTGCCTGGGAGTTGAAATGTCTTTTTTCTTTTTTTTCACAGCCACACCTGTGGCACATGGACGTTCCTGGGCTAGGAGTCAAACTGGAGCTGCAGCTGCCAGCTCGGGCCACAACTCACGGCAACGCTGGATCCTTAACCCACTAAGGGAGGCCGGGGATCGGACCCGCATCCTCATGGGTACTAGTTGGGTTCTTTACCCACTGAGCCACAGCAGGAACTCCCAAAACACTTTTTTTTTTTTGTCTTTTTGCCTTATCTAGGGCCGCACTTGTGGCATATGGAGGTTCCCAGGCTAGGGGCCACAGCTCATGGCAACGCCGGATCCTTAACCCACTGAGCAAGGCCAGGGATCGAACCCGCAACCTCATGGTTCCTAGTCGGATTCGTTAACCACTGAGCCACGAAGGGAACTTCTCCCGAAACCCTTTTTAACTGAGATATAGTTGGTGTACAGTATCACCTCATAAATTACAGGTGTCTAGCCTAGTGATTCACAATTGTAAAGGTTATACTCCATTTTATTTATTATAAAATGTTGGCTGTATTCCCTAGATTGCCCAGTGTATCCCTGTAGCTTATTTATTTTATGCATAATAGTTGGTGCCTCCTACTCCCCTTCGCCTGTCATGCCCCTCTCCCTCTCCCCACCCGGAGCCACTAGTTTATTCTCTATACCTGAGTCTGTTTCCTTTTTGTTATAGTCACTAGTCTGTTTTATTTTTTAGGTTCCACATTTAAGTGATATTATACAAAATTTGTCTTTTTCTGTCTGACTTATTTCATTCAGCATAATACCCTCAAAGTCCACCCATGTCACAAATGGCAAAATTTCATTCTTTTTTGTGGCTGAGTAGTATTCCATTGAGTGTGTGTGTGTGCAAAATTTGTGGATGGACACTTAAGTTGCTTTTGTATCTTGGCAATTGTAAATAATGCTGCCATGAACTTTGGGGTACCTGTAACTTTTTGCATTAGTGTTTTCATTTCTTTTTTCCCAGGAGTAGAATTGCTGGGTCATATGGTAGTTCTATTTTTAGTTTTTTGCTAAACCTCGGCACTGTTTTCCACAGTGGCTGTACCAATTTACATTCCCGCTAACAGTGTATAAGGGTTCCTTTTTCTCCACATCCTTGCCAACACTTGTTATTTGTGGTGATAGCCATTTTGACAGGTAAGATCTTATTGTGGTTTTAATTTACATTTCTCTGATGATTAATTGTGCTGAACATCTCTCATCTGCCTATTGGCCTTCTGCATGTCTTCTTTGGAAAAATGTCTATTCGGGTCTTATGTCTATTTTTTAATCAGGTTGTTTGGATTTTTTGATGTTGTTATATAAGATATTTATACATTTTGGCTATTAACTCATTATTGGTCATGTCATTAGCAAATATTTTTCTCCCATTCTTGTCTTTTCATGTTGTCAATGGTTTCCTTTGCTATGCAAAAGCTTTTAAGTCTAAATGGTCCCATTTGTTTGTTTTTGCTTTTATTTCCTTTGCTTTAGGAGATAGATCCAAAAAAAATATTGCTAAGATTTTTATGATTTATGAAGCTTTGGCTATATTTTCTTCCAGGAGTTTATGGCTTCTAGTCTTACACTAGACCTTTAATCAATTTTGAGTTTATTTTTGTATATGATGTGAGAAAATGTTCGAATTTCATTCTTTTATATGTAGTATCCAGTTTTCCCAGCACCACTTGGTGACGAAATAGTCTTTTCCTCATTGTATATTCTTGCCTCCTTCGTTGTAGATTGATTGACCAATGGTATGTGGTCTGTTTCCGGGCTTTCTATCCTGTTCCACTAATCTATGTGCCTGTTTCCATGCCGCAGAAACAGAAAGTAGGTTTGAGTAGTTTTGTGGGATAGTCTGAGGTCAGGGACTGTGTTTCCTCCAGTTCTGTTCTTCATTCTCAAGATGTCTTTAGCTATTCGAGGTCCCTTGTGTTTCCTTACATATTTTTAAATTATTTATTCTAGTTCTATGTAAAAGGCTTCGGTATTTAGGGAGCTGAAATGTAGACTCGCCTCTGACAAAGAGAGCACAGCGGAAGCCGTGGGAAATTGCTTCAGTGTTAGGGTATAAAAAGACTACAGAGGGAGTTCTCCGGTGGCCTCATAGCTAAGGATCTGATGTTCTCACTTCTGTGGCACGGGTTCGATCCCTGGCCCAGGAATTTATGCATTCTATAGGTGCAGATAGATAGATAAATAAATAAATAAATAAATAAATAAATCAGGACTGCGGGCCCCTCTGAGGTGCTCCCTTTGCTGTCTCTCAGATGACTCACCCCGGGGGAGGCAGCCGCCATGGTGTGAAGGAGCCCCGTGGAGAAGCCCACACAAGTGCCCCTGGGGGAAGATTTCCGGGGTCTGCCAGCACCTGCACACGTGAGCCTGGAAGCAGGATTCCTCGGCCCCAGTCAGGCTTGAGAGCATGGTGGCCTCGGGAAGACCTTAAACAACAGGTGCCCAGCGAACAGGTCTGGACTCCTGGCCTGTGAAATCGTGAGTTCATGGTTCTTGTTTCAAGTTTAGGGCGTGTTGGGTTACATAGCAACAAACAGCTACTCAGCCAAACTGCTGGGTATTTGTTTTAAACCCAGTACAAGTTGTTGCAAAAAGAGGTTGATTTTTTTTAAAGAAGTAGATTTATTTTGTGTGTGGTATTTTTGTTTGTTTTGTTTTTTGCCATACTCGTGGCATGTGGAATTTCCCAGGCCAGGGATCAAACCCATGCCACAGCAGTGACAACACCAGATGCTTAACTGCTAGGCTACCAGAGAACTCTGGGAAGTTGATTTCTTCATAAGGCCCATATTTAGTGAGGGCACTTAGCTATTTGTGATGCTTGTGTTGACTGTTTAGTCCAAGCACATTCCTTGTTCCCATTTAAGCAGAATTATTTTTACAACCATTTCATGATGAGGATTTGAAACTTATCCAGGAGTTCCAGATGTGGCTCTGTGGCAACGAACCATACTGGTATCTGTGAGGACACAGGTTCAATCCTGGCCTCGCTCAGTGTTTAAGAATCCGGTGTTGCCGTGAGCTGTGGTGTAGGTCACAGACGCAGCTTGGATCCCATGTTGCTGTGACGGTGGGGCTGGGTGGTAGCTGCAGCTGCAATTCGACCCCTAGCCTGGGGACCTCCATAGGCTGCAGGTACGGCCCTTAAAGAAAAGACATACGCACACAAAAGAAACTTATCAAAGACTTTGTGAAATTGCAGATTTTGTCACTGCTCCCTATTACCAGTCTCCTCTTTTAAAGAATTTCATTTGTCACGCGCAGCCCCCAGGGTTTACCTGGTTGGCCTGTTCAGTGAAGAGCGCTTGCGCTGATGCGGCGCGGGCAGCGCACACGTACCACCCGCAGGGAAAGAGCCAGGCTTCCTCCTCCCTGCGCCTTTCAGTGTCTTTTTCTTTCTTTTTTCGCTTTTTTTCTTTCCTCTTCATCTGTGTGTGGGGGCATCTGAGGTTGTCCGGGTGTAGAAAATCCACATACAGTCTTCTCATCTGGCGCCAATGAACATACTCTGACCGGGACCTTCGTTCCTAGTTTCCTACAAAATTATCAGATTATTTTCATCCAGGCTCAGTAATATTTTTGGATATTTATCAGTTTAGCTTAGGGATACTGAGCAGCTATAACATGACCCATCCTTCCAACTTGCACATTTTGTGAATCCATTTGAACAAAAGGACCTCTTCGGTGTATTCATCCATAAAAATAGCGGCCAAGGGTGTGTTTAATCTGAGTCAACACCCTCTATTCCTTAAGTCTTTGCCCCACAATCATGAGCGGGTCCCTTAGAACCCTTCTTTGAGGAGCCCTCACAGTTTGGGACATTCAGGAAAGTCCGTGTCGTTTAGTAATTTGAGATTCTGCCACCTGATACTTGTGTGCAGGAGTGAGGCCCTTACCTCGAGAGCAGACACCTGGCCCCCATCCCAGCATCTTAGCTTAGTTCTCTGTGGCAGGCATATTTTGTGGAGGAATCAGTGGTATTTACACATTTAGGTGGTCTTAAAAATACACCTAAGTGCGGAGGGATAACTGTTTGTTTTGTTTCTTCTCAGAGTTCCTTGAATTGTGTCATTTTCAGTTTGCCTTCTTGTTTAGAGAGATTTTATTATAAATGCTTTTTCCCTGCCCTTATTTTATATGAATGCAAAGCATTACCTAATCGCGTGGTGTGTGTGTGTGTGTGTGTGTGTGCGCGTGTGTGTTAACCATGCCAGCTTTGGGCAAGAGCTGGGTTTTCTCCTCTTACCGACCAGCCTTGCTGCTGCCCTTAAATGACTCTGAATTCAAAGGCTCCATAATTTACCAAAGACAGCGATGTTTGCATCATTTCACCAGAGGTAACCAAGGTGAATACTTTGCAAACAACTATTGACCGTAGGTTTCCTGCCAAAATTTCAAACACCATGAGACAGCATTGGAAGAGAGTCAATGCGAGTTTTTAGTTCGGAGCACTGGGCCCCAAGGCTGCTTTGCAGGACATATATGACGCATGAGGGTTGCTAAGGGCGAGAGAGTTTCAATGAATCAAGCAGAAAAGCAACCCTCGGTGTTTTGTGGGAGAGCGGTCAGATGGCAGAGGCAGCCATCAGTCCCCGGAACGGGCCAGCGCCACTGCGCGGCTGCCTCCAGGCCCGGCCGCAGGACCGTGCGAAGACGGCCTTGCGCTTCTGCGACAGTTTCACCCACCTGCCACTTCAGGTCCTCTAACATAGGATGGAGTCTGCTCTTTCTACAAGCGGAGGTTACGTGTTAACTACCCACCCCCCCAGAATACCGGGTTATTTTCAATCCACCCTTAGGTTTGTGTGGCGTTAGGGTTAGTCCTATCTTCTGACGTTGTTGGACTGGACCCCGCATGTCTTACGGGCAGGAACTGGCTCTGTGCGTCTCCGTAGATCGTCATTCCCAGCACCGTGGGTGGCGCAGCCTGAGCCTAGCAGCCCTTAAGTCTTTTTTTTTGTAATTGAAATATAGCTGATTTACAGTGTCCTGTTAGTTTCACATGTACAACACAGGGATTCAGTTTTATATATATACACACATATATGCAATTTTATATACATACGTAATTTTCCAGTTGTTTTTCCCTTAGAGATTATTGGAAAATATTGAGAATACTTGCTGTGCTGTAAATCGGTCCTTGTTGGTTATCTGTTTTATATATAGTAGTATGTATATGTTCATCCCGACCCCCAATTTACCCCTTCCCCATCTTTCGCCTTTGATAACTATAAGCTTGTTTTTTTATGGCCGTGAGTCTATTTCTGTTTTGTGAAGAAGTTCATTTGTTTCTTTTTTAAAGATTCTATATATAAGCGACATCATAAGCTATCTTTCACTTTCTGACTGACTTAGCATAATAATCTCTGGGTCCATCCATGTGGCTGCAAATGGCATTATTTCATCCTTTTTTATGGCTGAGTAGTATTCCATTGTGTCTGTTCACCGCCCTTAACTCTTTCACGCATGAAAGCTGGACACCATGAGATGAGGAAGGGTCTCCAGAGATACACCTGACTCCGTTATCTTGCTTTGTCTCGTTCTCAGGTGTCAGATTCAAATAATGCTGGATTAGTCCAGCTGCATGAATGCTATAGGCTCTGGGTAGTTACCATACTTGTTATCTGTTAGCTCCTAAGGGCCCCACATCCTGTCTGCAGATACAAGGTACCAGGTGAGTCTGAGGCTCACTCTGCGGCCCCCGTAGTCCTGTAATCACCAGCTTGTCCAGTGGAAACGGGAGTGGGGAGGGGCTTACACATGTGTAGACGCTTATGCTCTGTTTCTTACTCTTGAATTGGAGTAAACAAAGGGATGAGTTGACCACACAGTGACGAGGGTCCACATCAGACCAAACCCATCTTCTCCTAGGAGAGCTAAGTGCCAGGAGAGAGAGAAGGCTGAGAAAGGGCTGTTCCTGGTGGCTCTTGGCCCCTCGTTCCTCATCCCAAGCAGATCAGCTGGGTTCAGTGTGGAGAGCTTCTTTCCCCGTTCTTGGAATGGGCCTTCCTCAAAAGTCTCACCCCTGCTCCCATCACAGCTATCAATGCAGTCCCAAGAGGAGGTTTGCTAAATTCAACCTTCTTCCCTTGGGTCAGTGCAGCCGTCAGGGGTCAGCTCCCAGGCAGCAGCGCAGCTTGAGGCAGGAGATAGATGGGTCCCAGGCTGAAGCGCTGGCCCCAGTGCCCCTGCACGGGTACTTCAAGGTAAAGGTGAAGTCAGGGGAAGGAAGCGCTGCATCCTCCTTGGATGAAAGATGACGAGACCACATATTGCTCATCTTGAGGTCAAGGAGCACTCCTGAACTGTGCACGCACGGGAAGTTTCCTCAGGGGTCAGAGGAGGGAGGGGACACCAGACTGTCAGCTTCCCGGAGCCCTTATGCCAGAATCCATCGTGGCTCTAAGATGCACGTGCGCACATGGGGGGGGGGGTGAGTCGGGCCCAGTATGGACTCCAGGCCAGACATAGTGGGACAGTTGGCCAGGGGAAAGCAGAAGGACAGCCCCGTCCACGTGACCTAAACCACCCCCAAAGCCTGGGGCACCCTCTTTCTCTTTCTCGTCTGTCTCTCCCCCACCCCCTCCAAGCCTTTCTCTCCACGTATCTTCTCTGGCTCTCAGTCTCTTTGCCAAAGTTTTTCTCCAAAGGGACAAAGACTGGGAACCCCCATCAACCCTGCTGCCCCTTGTGTTCTAGGAGTTAGGGTTCCGCGCTCTCACAGCCACCTGAGAACAAGCTGACCCACCCTGAGTCTGACTTTGATGCAGAGGCAGCTGGGTGCGACTCAGGAGAGCAAGCCGAGATCTGGGAAGCAGAACCTCAGATCCAGGCTTTTGGAGAGCAAGCTCTGCAGTGGAGTCTTAGGAGGGAGTGAACGCGTGGGCCTGGCTGGAATGTAAAATACAAACTCTTTACGAAAGTAAATATCGAGGAAGATCTCCAGGGAAGTAAACAAAGAAAGAAATACAAGGACAGGCAATGTCAGTGTTAGAAAAGGCTGGACGGCCAGCGTTTCGGTGACTTAAGACTGCTCAGGTTTCCTTCTCACTGATGCAGCACACAGGTGGATTTCCTCCATCACACGCTTGTCTCTAACATACCGTATGTCTGCAGTCACGGCGGCATGGGGAAGGAGCAGTCTTGGATCTTGAAGAAGGTTTTTAAGCCACACAGGGAGCACCCTCCAGTGCTGTGGTCTCGTCCAGTTAGCCAGCCTCGTGGCCCCAACCTTGCTGCAAGAGAAGCAGGACTTGATAGGAGGAGGATGACGAAATGGAGCATGACGAACCCCTGGCATTGTCTCTGTACCAATCTGCCTTGTGACCACCTCGCAACCACCCCTTCTCCCCACTGCCCCCTCCTCCCGAGGGCTCCCCCCCGGTGCCATCAGTCAGAGGTACCTTGACCTGGAGACCCAAGGACCAGCTGAGGAGGCAGGGCAGGGAGGGGCAGGATAAGTGTAAGAAAACGCTGCCATTCAGCATGAGCAAGACTGGGACACAGAGCAGTCACTGCTCTGGGGACATCCTGAAATTCCCCTGGGAGATGCCGTGAAGACCGTCCGGCTTGGGGTGAGGGGCTTCTTGAGGCCTCCTGGGTCATGCTGTCTGCGAGGGCAGCTCGCAGTTCTCTGCTTTCCAGGTCTGAAGTAACCGCTGGGAAGTGTGCCCTCCAGGGGGCTGCACGGCCATCTGGCCAGCTTCCTGCTCATGACCTTGGAAATGGTATTAAAGTGCCCTGGGCATCTATACAGAGAAAACCGTGACTCAAAAAGACACTCGTGCTCCAGTGTTCATTGCAGCACCCTATACAATAGCCAAGACCTGGAAACAACGTAAATGTCCATCGACAGAGGAGTAGATAAAGAAGATGTGGTACATATACACAATGGAATATTACTCAGCCGTAAAAGGAAAGAAATAACGGCATTTGCAGCAACATGGGACCTAGAAATTATCATGCTAAGTGAGGTCAGTCAGACAGACACCAACATCAAATGCTATCACTTATATGTGGAATCCAAAAAAAGGACACAATGAACTTCTTTGCAGAGCAGATACTGACTCACAGACTTTGAAAAACTTACGGTTTCTAGATGAGACAGATTGGGGGATGCACCGAGGGTTTGGGATGGAAATGCTATAAAATTTGGTTGTGATGATTGTTGTACAACCATAAATGTAATAAAATTCATTGAGTAATTTAAAAAAAAGAAAAATAAAGTGCCCTTCATGGAGCCTGTGTGTAATGGTGCTGGCAGTAGAAGGGAGAAGTAAAATTCACGGGGATGAGAACCGAGGCTCTGTAGTCACCGACTACACACACACTCACACACACACACGCACACACACATACATACACATACACGTACATACACACACATACACACACACACACATTCACACTCACACACACATTCACGCTCACACACACATTCACGCTCACACACACTCACGCGCGCACACACACACACGCACACAGAAGGGACGGTGGTGAGGCTGACCCAGGGCCCCGCCCGCCCCCGGCCCCTCTCCCCAGCTCTGTGCTCCCTGCCGGCCCGCAGCCCAGGCCTCGAACTGCCGTCTTGCCTCCTCTCCTTCCTCTGCGGTCAGGGGCTGAATTGCGTCCTCCCGAAATTCATTGTTGAACCCCTAGTACCTCAGAATGTGACTCTGTCTGGAAACAGAGACGTTAAAGCGTAGTTAAGTGTAAATGAGGTCGTGGCGGGGGGCAGGGGACCTCGTCCGGTGTGACCGGATCCTTAGAGGAGGAGGACGAGACAGCAGGGTCGCCTCCACCAGGGGAGAGGCCGCGCAGCGCCGCCACCGCCTGCAGGCCAGCGGGACAGGCCCGCGGACAAGCCCGGCGCCTCCGCGTCCGGCCTCCGGGACCGTGTACCTTGCTGTGCGGCCCGAGGAAACCGGCCTGCGCGCCTCCTCAGACTCTTCTTCACCCAAAGCAGCTCCTCCGGAAATTTCCAGAAGACTCCTTCAGACCCGTCACATTCTGTCTCCCATCCTCTTTTGAGACATCTGTTTTCAAGGTGAATTAATACGATATCTGGGTGAATTTAAAAGAGTCATGCTGGAGTTCCTGTCGTGGCTCAATGTAAATGAATCTGACTAGCATCCACGAGGACGCAGATTCGATTCCTGGCCTTGCTCAGTGGGTTAAGGATCCGGCGTTGCCGTGAGCTGTGGTGTAGGTTGCAGACGCGGCTCAGATCCCGCGTTGCTGTGGCTGCAGTGTAGGTCATCGGCTACAGCTCCGATTAGACCCCTAGCCTGGGAACCTCCATATGCCGCGGGTGCGGCCCTAAAAGACATAAAATAAGTCATGCTGAAGCATCTCCCCTTCTTCTGCATTTTTGCAAAATTATTTGACAGAATGACTCGTGACGTTATGGACTAAATTAGCTTTTGTGCCTTTTCTCTGGGAATTTTAGTCCCACTCATAACACAGTTTCTCCAAAAATATATGTTGTATGTTCCAAACATTCTGTTCGCAAGTGACTCTTTGGAACATATGACTTATAAATTGGGCCTGTCTAAACATGGTTGCGGTGAAAGGAGTCATAAATCTTTTTTTTTTCTTTTTAGGGCCGCATCTAAAAGTTCCCAGGCTAGGGGTCGAACTGGAGCTACAGCTGCCGGGCTGCACCACAGCTACAGCAACAACAGCTCCAAGCCGTGTCTGTGGCCTACACTGCAGCTCGTGGCCACACCAGATCCTTAACCCACTGGGCGAGACCAGGGGTCAAATCAGCATCTTCAGGGATACGAGTCGGGCTCTTAACCTGCTGAACCACAGTGGGAATTCCCAAGAAGTCATAAATCTTGACACTGTTTCACTGGCAACAGGCTTTTATTATTATGAGATAAGCAGCTTGACCTAATTATAGCAAGAGCAGAACTCTGAGAGGTGGCGGGCCCTACCTGCCTCGTCCTCCAGCCAGGAAAGCCGTGCAGCGAGCGGGTTACGTCTCCGGCCACAAGCAAAGGCCTGATCACAGCGGGCTGGATGTGTCTGAAACTGCCCTGCATGACAAAATTGAGGATAAATACGTGGTATTCAGTAAATGAGTGACTGAACAGAACAGAAAGCTCTGTTCGATTCCTGCCTGGCCTCTCCCCATTTCATCTCTGCTGGGGAGTGGGCCCCCTCTCAGCCCCTCCGGGAGCCCCGCATGCTTTTCACAAAACGCAAACCCGCCTAATCATGCACCGTGGGCCTGAGCGCCGGCCAGCTGTGTCCTCGGTTCTGTGTGTGACTCTTTCCCAATATTTTAATAGAGGGCAGATCAATAGAAGCAGAAAGGTCTGCTCGCAGAGCAGCCAGACACAGCATTTGCAACTTGTTGGCACCTGGGCTCAGAAAAACAGACACCGCAGCCTGCTGCCTCCGCACAGATCCTCTCTCCCCTGGTCACTGTTTCCCAACGTGTGCAGTCCTACTGTGTGCGTGGCACTGGCTAGGAGCCTCGGTGAGCAGTCGAGCTGAATAAAATAGAACCACTTTCCCCGTGGGGCTGCCGCTCCCTGGACTCATTCCAAGAAAGTGACGAGGCGCAGGTGTTCACGGCCATGTTTCTGAGAAACTGACTGCTGACTCTGCTTGACGGTCTGTTGCAGTGGCCAAAGCCCTCCCGGGGCCACCTGGCTCCCAGCACGGGGACAACCCCCCACCTGCCAGGAACCGCCCTTGTTATGTGAGCTCATGTGCCAGGCCCATGCTTCCAACTAATAGCAGTCATCTTGCATTTGCCCAAGTTGGGGAAAGGAGAGCGCAGATCTGGTCACAGCTCTGTGTCACTTAACTATGTCCCTGACCTCGGGGGTGTCAGAGCCCCCGGGGACCCAGGCGTAGCTTCGGCGATGGTGGGAAGGGAAGCTGTACCCCCTCGGCCCCTCCTGGTCCCCTCATCCCTGTCTCCTCTGCAGGGGTTCGGAGGAACCAGACATAAAGCCCCAAAGCGGGAACTTAAAAAATAAAGTATGAATGAAAGCTCTAACTAAATCACTTTCAAACTTTTTTTTTTTTTTTTGTCTTTTTAGGGCCACACCCGTGGCATATGGAGGTTCCCAGGCTAGGGGTCAAATGAGAGCTGCAGCTGCCGGCCTACACCACAGCCACAGCAAAGCCAGATCCTTAACCCACTGGGTAAGGCCGGGGATCGAATCTGCATCCTCATGGATACCGGTCAGGTTCTTCACCTGCTGAGCCACAACAGGAACGCCAAAAATGGTGTTGTTTTCATCCATGACTAGTCTTTCTGGAGCTAAGTGTCGCATCTATATTCTCATTAACTTTGCATCAGACTTGGGACCACTCTCCCCGGCAGGGGCTCCTCAGCAAATGAGTTGAGGATCCCAGGCATCGAGTGTGCACTTTTATTTTTCTTTTTTCAGTAAAGGTGAGGATCTTATCAAAGTAGTGTCATGTTAAAGTTTATGCTGTTTTTTTTCTGAAATCTTTTCAGGTATGAGATTAGAGATAAACGGGCTGGGTGAAGGCTGAGAAACCTAGTGCTTCTGCTTTGGAGGGTGGGATTCTTAATGTACAATGTATTTGCAGTGCAAACAGGTTTCTAGGGCCAAGCCTGCCCTGTAACTTGCTGTGCAGCCATCTTCACATAATCGCCTCTCCTTGACCCGATGCCGGCTTCTAACTCAAATGAGAGCTTAGACTAATTGCTCTGAATAGCTTCCAGTGCTCTACGAGGCACCCGTGCTGCTGTCTTGGTGTCAGTGTCTGGGTTTGAGCTTCTGACTTGTTAGCAACCAGGGTGGATGGAGCGGGGCTGGTAAGCCTGGTGCTGGCATTTCATCATCTACTAATGAGAGCCCTTAAACCCAGTCAGCTGGAAAATGTCTCCCGCTGATCCAAGAGCAGCAGTGTGAGGGTCCGCGGTTCACAAGTCCAAGCTGGTGGGGAGCCGGAGGAAGGCTTCTTGCGTGGAGGGGAGCGTGGTTTAACACTGCCTTCTGCACTTGATCAGGTCTGGAGTCCCCGCAAGGGGGTGGGGGGGGAGCTCAGCATCCTGGCAGCCCTGGACCGGCTGAGCATGGCAGGTGCCGTGTCCTCACCCTCTGGCCAGGTGACGCCCCAGACAGTGGAGATTTTAGGACAGAAATGACATCCTGGATGTTGTTGACATGGCCCGTCTTCAGGGACTGAGTCAAGACAGTCTGCCACGTGGACTTGCCGCAGAGTGAAGGACTCTGACCCCAGTGTTCTGACACCCGCCAGCACCGTCACCTTGGGTCAGAGGTGACACTTCCTGGAATTCCCTTCTTCCCCTTGTTATGGAGTAAGAGTACCAAGCACCTCACAAGGCTCTTATGAGGATCAGATGCGATGACACATGTGAAGTGTTTGAGGCCGGACCTGGACCACAGTGACCCTGAAAAAAAACTAGCCATTTAATGTCTCTTTTTTAGGCCCATTTGCTCTTACAACAGGTTACTGTCTTTTTTTTTTTTTTTTGACCTTAGACCCCTATTTTATATAAAGATCTCTTGGCTAAATGGGATGGTTTAACCTTCAAGAAAGTTCTAAATGAAAGTTGTGTTTTATAAGAAAGTTATATCTGGTTGCTGTTTTAATGTAGTCCCTTCACCTGCTTTTTTAAAAAGTTATATATATATCATCTACTAGGGCATTCTTTAAAAGTTAAGAAAAGTGTGGAAGAAACAGCCTTTGGGATTTTCTCTACCACAGGTGTTGGCACACCTTCTCTGTAGAGGCCCAGAGAGTAAATGTTGTCGGCTTGGCGACCACGTGCTCTCTGTCACAACCACCCAGCTCTGCGACTGCCCCGTGGAGCAGCCCTAGGCTGGCACACAGCCGGGCGTGCTGGGTCCCAGCACAACTTCACTCACAGACGTGGAACCCGAGCTTCGTGTCCTTTCCCTCTGTCGGGAAATCAGTTTTTTCTTTTGATTTTTTTACAACCAATTAAGAATATAAAAACCATGCTTAGCGTCCACTCTACACAGAAGCAAGTAGAGAACACCTTGGGCCCCCAGAGCTGTGGACCGCCAACCGCAGCTGTACAAGAGGAAAGCCGTGGAGAGGTGTGGGGTGCGCTCAGCAGGTGACAGGCATGCCTCGTTGTATTGCGCTGTATTCTACTTGGCAGATACTACATTTTATTTTGTGTTTTTACAAATTAAAGATTTGTGCCAACCTTGCATCAAGCAAGTCTATTGGTGCCATTTTCCAAGACCATCAGGTTTCTGTAATCCTTGCTATATTTCAAACTTTTTCATTATCATTATATTTGCTGTGCTGCTCCGTGACTGGTGCGCTTTAAGGTGACTATTGTGATTGCTTTAGGGTGCCAAGAACCACGTCCATATAAGACGGCAAACTTCATGTTGTGTGTGTTCTGACTGTTCCACCTACCGGCTGCTCTCCTGCCGTCTCCTCAGGCCTCTCTCTATTTCCTGAGATGCAGCCTTGTTGAAATTAGGCCAGTTAATGACCCCACAATGGCTTCGTCAGTGTTGAAGCAGAAGAAAGTGTCTGTGTCTCTCACTTCTAATCAAAAGCTGGAGATGATGAAGCTTAGCCAGGAAAGCATGACCACGCTGAGACAGGTGGAAAGCCGGGCCTCTTGCATCAGTTAGCCAAGACACGGATGCAAAGGAAACGTTCTTGAAGGAAATGGAAAATGGTACTCCAGTGAACACAGGAATTACCAGAGTGAAAGAGCCTGACTGCTGATGCGGGGAAAGTGTTAGTGGTCTGGATCCAACCAGCTACAACACTCCCTCCAACGGAAGCGTGACGCAGAGCAAGGCCCTAACTCCTCAAGCCTATAAATGCTGAGAGAGGTGAGGAAACTGCAGGAGAAAAGTTTGAAACCAGCAGAGGGTGGTTCATGAGGTTCAAGGAAAGACGCTGTCTCTGTAGCATCCAAGTGCAGAGCGAAGCGGTGAGTGCTGATGCAGAGGCTGCGGGACGCCGTCCGGGGACGGAGCTGGGATAGCCGTGAAGGTGGCCACTCTGCACAGCAGACTTTCAGTGCGGACAGAGCAGCCTTAGAATGGAAGAAGATGCCGTCCAGGACTTTCCTAGCTAGAGGGGAGAAGTCACTGCCTGGCTTCAAAGCTTCAAAGGACAAGCTGACTCTCTTGTAATGGGCAATGCAGCTGGTGACTTTAAGTTGAAGCCAGTGCTCATTTACCTTTTGAAAATCCTAGAGCTGTTAAGAATGATGCTAAATCTTCTCTGTTGTTTATAAATGGAACAATAGAGCCTGCTTACAACATGACTGAATATTTTAAGCCCACTGCTGAGATGTACTGCTCAGAAAAAAAGAATCCTTTCAAAATATTTCTCCTGGAGTTCCTGCCATGGCTCAGTGGAAATGAATTTGACTGGTATCCAGTTATGGATCCATGGCCTTGCTCAGGGGATTAATGGTCCAACATTTCCATGAGCTGTGGTGTAGGTTGCAGAGGTGGCTCCAATCTGGCGTTGCTGTGGCTGTGGTGTAGTCCAGCAACTATAACTCTGATTTGACCCCTAGCCTGAGAACCTCCGCATGCTGTAGACATGGCCAAAAAAGAATATTTATTTCATAAAGCTATAGCTGCCATAGATAATGATGCCTCTGCTGGATCTGGGCAAAGTAATTTGAAAATCCTCTGAAAAGGATTCATTATTCTAGATGCCATTAAGAACATTCATGATGCATGGCAAGAGGTAAAAAATATCAACATTAACAGGAGTTTGGAAAAAATTGATTTCAAACACTGATAGGTGACTTTGAGGGGTTCAAGACTTTAGTGGAGGAAGGAAATGCAGATGTGGAAACAGCAAGAGAACTGGAATTAGAAATGGACAGGTTCGATCCCTAGCCTCTCTCAGTGGGTTAAGGATCCCGCATTGCCATGAGTTGCAGTGTAAGTTGCAGGCCTGGCTCAGATCTGGCGTTGCTGGGGCCATGGTATAGGCTAGTGGCCACAGCTGTGATTCAGCCACTGGCCTGGGAACCTCCATATGCTGTGGGTACAGCCCTAAAAAGGGAAAAAAGAAGAAAAGAGAAGAGGAGAGGAGAGGAGAGAAACAGAGCCTGAAGATGTGACTGAATTGCTGCTATCTCATGATAAAACTTGAACGCGTGATGAGTTCTTACGGATGAGCAAAGAACGTGGTATCTTGGGATGGAATCTACTCCTGGCAAAGATGCTGTGAAGGTTGTTGAAGTGATAACAAAGAATTTAGAATATACAGGAGTTCCCGTCGTGGCACAGTGGGAACAAATCCGACTAGGAACCGTGAGGTTGCGGGTTCAATCCCTGGCCTCATTCAGTGGGTTAAGGATCCGGCGTTGCCATGAACTGTGGTGTAGTTTGCAGACGCGGCTCGGATCTGGTGTTGCTGTGGCTGTGGTGTAGGCTGACGGCTACAGCTCCGATTAGACCCCCTAGCCGGGGAACCTCCATATGCCACAGGTAGCCCTAAAAAGCAAAAAAATAAATAAATAAAAAATAAAATAAAAAGAATTTAGAACATATAAATGTATTTGATAAAGCAGCAGCAGTTTGAGAGGATTGACTATAATTTTGAAAGAAGTTCGAACAAACAGATGATGATTAGCACTTTTTAGTAATATTTTAAAATTAAGGTATGTATATTTTTAGATATAATGCTATTGTACACTTATTAGACTAAAATTCATGTAAAAATATAACTGTTATGTGTACTAGGAAACCAAAAAAAGATTCATTTGACTTGCTTTATTGAGGTGGTCTAGAATCAAACCTGTAATTTCTCCAAGTTATGCCTGTATAAAAATATATTAGGAATCTGAAAGAGAATGGATGTGTGTATATGTATGACTGGGCCACTTTGTTGTACAGCAGAAATTATCACAACCTTGCAAATTAACTATTCTTCAGTAAACCTTAAGAAAAATATATATTAGGAAACTACGTTAGAAATTATTTAGTACGGTTTTCTATAGAACAGAATTTTGTTAATCTTGAGCCTCATCTGAATGAGTTTAATTTTCTTGATATGAAAAATAACTTATGTAGGAGATATTTCCATGGTAATATTTAATAGCAAGTTAAATCTTTAATGAGCTTTATGAAGTGTGGAGATTTTTGAATGAGTAATTATTTTGCTTTTTCTAAGACATGAATAATGAACAAAACTGTTGCAGCTTATCAACAGGTGACTATGTAAACATTCTGCATATTTAAAACATAACAAATTTACACTTTTATTTCTGAAAGGTGAATCATTTCAACATTATCAAATGTTACAATATATTCTTAGTATTTGTAATACAAGGAAAAGGTTAAATATAATTTACACATAAAAAACACAGAGAAATGTCAGTAAAAATATGATAGCTAATATCTTCAGTACTTGAAATATTTTACCAAAGCACTGCTGTACACAGTAGTTAAACACAACCATGTGGGTTAAATTATTTTTCCTTCAACTACAAGTCATTTAAAAAGTATTTAAATAAAACACAGTGCAAGCCACACTTAATGAACTCTTTGCATGTTTCATACCCAAAGACTTTGGACACTCATTTTCACACAATTTTAATTTTAAAATATATTATGTGAGAGCTACATTCCTTTCATAGAGGCGTGTTTAGTAGTGTCAGAAAAAAACTGCCTTTACTGAAAAAATCTTCCAATTAGTATGAAATCTAATGAGAAGAAAGTATAGACAGGATTGCTGAAAACTGACATGGATATTAAGGGTTTCCAGTAAAAATGAATAAAAGCATAAGGGGAAAATATCAAAACCATCTTTACTATTTTCAGGATATCAAGATAGTTATTTTAAAAGTCATGAATTCTGGGTAGAGGGAAACCTGAAAAACATTTTCTTTTTATGACAAGGCATGATGTAGTCCTTCAAAATACACTTTATCGTACACATTTACACCTGAAGAACCCCATATCTGGTCAAAAATCATGCAGTTTCACTAAAACGTGAATTTGTACCTTTTTCATAATGGTTGGGTGGCTTTTATAAAAATAAAGCTCTTTCCTTAGGAAAAAAAGAAAAACTTTTGCCAATTGGAATATCTTCACTCTAAAAAAAAAAAGGACTTTTTCCTATGAAAATCATTAATGAAGTTCAGTCCCTGGTGATATGAATGTTCACTGACTTATTCAAATGGAAACAAATTATGGTGCTTCTAGAAACTAGGTTTGGTTTTTTTTTTTCACCTGCAGAGTCTAAAAAAGCATCTGGAAACCATCAGCAAGACTGCTAAGGTGCACAAGCAAGCACTGGTGAACAGAACCCGACCCGCTGCCTCCGTTCCACTGCCAGTCAAGCGTCTGCCCAAAGGGCTGGTAAGCGGTGGAAACGTGCAGTCTTGTGACGCGGTCAGCTGTCCTCTTTTCCAGCCGTATGTTCACAGATGTTTGAGTTTATATCTAAACTCGATATCATTTGATGGTGGTAAAATGCCCAAGCCTGCACGGGACTGGTCCAAAGGGGGACATTTGACGGGGCTCTCCACCAGCTCCAGGTCAAAACAGGAAAGCATCAGAATCAAAAACTGCTTGATTTCCTGGACTGCAAATAATCTTCCAGGACATATGGTAGCCCCTGACCCAAAGGGCATATAGTAATACTTTAATTTGAGTCCATGACTGTAGAAGGTGGTCTTTGTCGTTCCATTTTCATCAAGATAGCGATCATACTTAAAAGTCTGTGATAAAGAGACAAAACAAATTCATAAGCTATTTTTTAAAGGAATTTCTCTTTTTCTTAACTGGGAAGTCATTTCCTTTTTTTAATCCAAAATATTAGCAAGTTAACAAACGCCCCACCTTGAATCAGAGAATGAAAGGAAACAGGAACTTCAGGACAACTGATGAGAATGTGAAAACTGGAGTTCCCCTTCTGGCTCAGAGGGTTAAGAACCTGACTAGTATTCATGGGGATACAGTTTGATCCATGGTCTCACTCAGTGGGTTAAGGATCTGGCATTGCCATGTGCTGTGGTGTAGGTCGCAGACACAGCTTGGATCCAGTGTTGCTGTGGCTGCGGTGTAGGCTGGTGGCTGCAGCTAGGATTCGACCCCTAGCCTGGGAACGTCCATGTACCACAGGTGCGGCCCTAAAAAGACTAAATGAAGAGAAAGAGAATGTGAAAGCTTTATACCTCCACCTCTGCCTGGGTGACTAGTTCCTTCCCCCAGGAGGCAGAACTAGAAAGAAGGATTCAGATCAGAAACCAGAGGAATCTGTATTCTAGCCCCTAATTTCCTGGATTTGGAAAGAGGCACTTTTTAAGGAAGAAGAAAAGCAGCAGCTTTATTATCACAACAGCAGGTATAATCTAGTAGAGATGATGCGATGACAAAAAACAGGAATGAAAATTAAAAATTCAAGCATCCTCTAAAGTTTCCAAAATATATGAATATCTGGCAAAATAAAGGAGAGAATCCCTGTAGTTTCAATGATGCAATCAACCCTGCGATCATAACTTTCCTCTTTATTTCAGCCTGGGCAGACATCACCTCGACACTGAACTTTGATGAACAGTCACTTACCAGAGGGTCTGGGTAGATTTCTGGATCCAGATGCATTAACTGCGGATAAAGAGCTATGATGTCATCTTTGCGGATGTTATAGGATCCGTCCTGGAGGTGCAAAGTGAAGTCCTCTTTAGCCGTCCGGATGTTGAGGGAGGCGCTGGAAAGCCTCAGAGACTCCTTGATGATACTGTCTGAAGGTTTTAATGGGAAGAAAGAAGGAAGAACAAAGCAGTTAAAGGCCAGGTAACACAGAGTCTGCCATCCTCCTAGCAGCCGGCAGCACAAAGCTGAGCAGGCTCTGGGAAGCTGGCCGGGTAAAAACGTCTCAGATTTTTCTGTGCTGTGATCGGTGGTTCGACTGCATCAGAATGTATTTTCATCTGACAATCTGGGTTAACAGTCTTTCGACAAAGGTGTAATCTTCTCGGCCAGCGATAGAAATTAGACTTTCATAATTTTATGGAAAGAGAATCCAAGATGTTCTACACAATTCTAGACATCTAATATGACTGGAAAAGTCATTAAGTCACTTTTATGTGAATTATTCAAAGTTTATCACTTTTGAGCTTCAGTATCTTAAGACTATAGAAAAGTCCGTTTTTCCAGATGTTCAGTGCAGCTTCACCTGGTGTTTACAAGAACCTGTTTTTATCATTCCACTTCTGTGTTGTGTGATAATGCCCTGCATTCTGGTAAGGACAGAGGACACAGAAGGCCCCAAAAAACCCGCTGAGAATAGCTAAAATGCATAACGACAAGCTCCTGTCGGCCCTTCCAGTCTCTGTCCTTCTTACTGCCATCTTGTAAGTGCTCATCACATGACTGTGCATGAAATCATTGGACGTTAGCGCTTTACTTCACAAACGAGAGGCAACACCGCAAACCCACCTAGCACAGGCATGCTGTCCAGCTGCATTTGATTCAAATAAATAGGCTTATCTTCCAAGCTAATTTTTTGACCCGCATTCTCCAGTGTTTTATTCACTTCTTCAGAAGCTGCTCTCAGTGCTTCAGGGCTCCTATTAAAAGTTAACAGAAAAAGAAGCAATACAGAGAAAGTGGGGAAGGGACAGTCCCATTGATTTTTCCCTCTATTTCATAGCTGTGTTTAAAGTCCTTGGATATTAGCAAAAACTGTTGCCTTAAAAGCATCTTGCTACATAGAAGTAAGAATTTGGCCAGACTTTTAAGTGATTCTAATAAGGATTCAGTGGTCAGATAACTCAGATGCATGGCAATTGAGAAGGAAAATTCCATCTAAAATAACAATCCTGGGAAGATCCCGTGTGGCGCAGAGGGTAAAAGATCCAGTGTCACCGCAGTGCTGGTGCAGGTTGCAACTGCAGTGCAGGTTGGATCCCCGACCCGGGAACTTTCACATGCCACAGGGCAGCAAAAAAAACAAACAAAGAAATCAGGAAGTTCCCATCGTGGCTAAGCGAAAACAACCCAACTAGTATCCATGAGGATATGGGTTCCATCCCTGGCCCCACTCAGCGGTTTAGGGACCCAGAGTTGCCATGAGCTGTGGTGGTGCTGGTCATAGATGAGGCTGGGATCTGGCAGGGCTGTGGCTGTGGCCGGCAGCTGCAGCTCCAATTCGACCCCTAGCCTGGGAACGTCCATATGATGCACCTGCGGCCCTTAAAAATAAATAAATAAGTCTAAAATGCTGTCTAAACTGCCAGAGGAAATGTAAGTATACCCTTAAAATCCGTATGATTCCATGTAGAACAGCTTTTTCCATTTAGAAGATAATTTCTTATTCCAGCACTCTGACTTGTGAAATGAATGCTGCTTCATTTTAGTGCCCTGAGGTTTTCTGTGCACTCAGCGCCATGGCAACACATCCACAGAACAGGGTCACAGAGACTGAGCCTCAGAAACGTTTGACTGAGAAGTCTGTGTGATTATCATAAAATAGCTACTATTACCCTGTAGGATATAAAATTCATGTTGTAACCTTACTATAAATACTAGAATTTATTCCAGATGGCGCTTTCTCTTGTAAAAACTCAGGAAGGCATTTAACCTTGGAGACAGATTAGCACTGTTTTTTTAATATCTAAAATTGTTTAAAGATATTTTTCATATTAAAGACATAAAATTATCAGCCATCAATGAAGCTTTGGCATTCCCAGTCATACAAAATAGTAATTCTGTGTCTTCATGACACTAAACATCCAGTTTAACTGGAATAAGTCAATAAACCATTTGAATGTCAAATTCCCAAAAGACTAAGACTTTGAAAAGAAATCACATTATGCAAAATATAGGTTGCAAGTAGGTTTTCTGTTACATACAGTTTTAAAAGGCAAACTCTAGCTAAACCCCATCAATAACAATATATCATATTTGATCTGTAGCCATCAGAGTTGGCTGTAGTAAGGCAGTAATTACTAGTTGAATGAAAAAAAAAAAAAAACAGTTAACACACAAATGAGTAAGGTATGGGTACTGCCCCTTTTGCTGACGATGCAGCAGCAGTCACAGGAAGATGTTTTTATGATTCGGAAGACCCAGTGCATGGACTTAAGGAGGCGTCATGAAGAGCAGCCTGGGGTTAAGAGCAGGGGCTCTGGGTGCAGACAGCCTGCACTGGCCCTGTACCAGCGCGTCCCCTCCCTGGGCCCTTCCCGGGATCTGAGATCTTACAGAATCTCTCTTCTGTAAGATGCCTGTACCGGTCACAGCTGTCTTCGGAGGATGAGCTGATACTCTTAAACATTTACAAGGGGGAATGGTACATTCTTACTTTGTTTTATTTTATGTTATTTTATTTTTATTGGTTTATTTTTTGCTTTTTAAGGCCGCACCTGTGGCATATGGAGGTTGCCAGGCTAGGGGTCTAACAGGAGCTGTAGCTGCCGGCCTTCGCCACAGCCACAGCAACAGCAGATCAGAGCTGCGTCTGCAACCTACACCACAGCTCACGGCAACACCGGATCCTTAACCCACTGAGCGAGGCTAGGGATAGAACCCGCAACCTCATGGATGCTAGCTGGGGTCGTTAACGGCGAAACCATGACGGGAACTCCTCTTATTTTTTTTTTTTAGTTAGAACGGTTGAATTTCTGCATCTACCAAAATAAATAAATGACTTCAGCTACTGCTTACCTAATCGTTTGGAATAAGCTCCAGAAAGTCGCCGGGATGGTGTTGGCTTGCGATGCCCAGAGGACGGCGAGGAGCGACTTGGCCTTCTCTGTGTCGTCTAAGGTGTAGAGGGTGTCGTTCAGAAACCGGACCAGTTCCGAGATGTGGTCTCTCCTTCTGAGCTTCTGGAGCCGCAGGCCCTCAGCCAGCTTCTCCCGGGCGTAGTGGCCCGTCTTGAACACGTGGATGGGGAAGCCTGCTACCAGGGCCGGAAAGATCTTGTCAAACTGCTTGAAGTTGTCAAGGCTGTTTAGGATGAGTGCCTTCTGTGCGTCGCGCCCTATAGGGTCTCTGCCGAAGAGCGTGACGTAGCCAGCCTCAAACATCACTCGGTAGCAGAAGGAATACATGCCTTCTGTCACCCAGGCGGGCTTCTCGGGTCGGGGCACCGCCTGGGGTCTCAGGACTAGTTGGAGGTTCTCCATCATGGCTTCGGTGAGCGAATTCAAGGCGTCACCCTGCAGGGTCTTGATGATGGTTTTATTTATGTTGTCAGTGGTGTTTCTGTCACTGGGGTCGATGCCTCTGTGCCCAAACGCCTGATGGTAAATGACGTGTGTGAGAACGAGATTGTACCTGACCTGGGATACGCAAATGGCTGAAACCCAAACTGGATGCTTTCATTATTCTCTCCTTGTTAAAGAAAGGGAAACTGGACTTCCCACATACAATTTCAGAGCAAATTTACAAATGCACAGATAAATGGCCAAATCATACCTTTCCTTCAAGGCCAAGTTTAGATCCCAGATTATCAGTGAAACTTTCCTCACAGCCACCCTGGTCTTCTATTTCATATTTTCCTTATGCTTCTGCATTGATTTGCATGTTAATTTGGCGCTAATCAAGAATGGTTTTTAGTCACTAGCTCTCTTATATTTTCTGCAGACTAGAACCAGACTTTGTATATTAACCAGACTTCAAGCCTACTTACTAGCAGAGACCATGTCTAATATTTCTTTGCAGGGGCTCAGCTAATATTGATTAATTTTTTTCTCTGTAAAAGAGCTTCTTAGATTGCATCTAAGCAGTCCCAAAATATCTGGTCAATTCCTTAGCAAAATCAAACAATTGGGAGTTCCCGTCATGGCACAGCAGAAACAAATCCAACTAGGAACCATGAGGTTGAGGGTTTGATCCCTGGCCTCTGATTGGACCCCTAGCCTGGGAACCTCCATATGCCACAGGTGCGGCCCTTAAAAGCAAAAAAAAAAAAAAAAAAAAAAAAAAATTAAACAATTGTCTGGCACACAGATGCTAAAACAATTGTTCAATGTTAAGTCTGCAAACGCTGCATGCACTCTGGGTCTTGCGTCGAAATCGTTGACATGAGTGAGTTTGTACATGTCTTACTCATACAGTGCCATCTGGCTCAGTGAAACATTTTTTATTTCACGCTGATAAGCTGATTAAGAAATGTAAATCTATATTTATTTTGCTTTTTTTAATAATTGGTACCAAAGGATTAAGTCTAATTCAATTCATTGTGTTTCAAAGAATCCGCATGTAAGGATCACTCCCATCAACATCTTTATCTCTAAATCCAAGTAAATCAAAATGATGAAACAGATGGACGTATGAAAAGGTGGATAACAAACCAAACGCTGTATAAATGCAAACCCAGTTACCTTCGCAGAAGCAGTGAAGTGAAATTTTTTCCAGTCAAAGTATTTTCCATGACACAGCACTTTATGGTAGGACAAGGGATTTGTGATGAAGTGGACGTAGTTTCCCATTAGCTGGCAGGTGAAAATGTGGCCATGTTTCCTTTGATTTGCTCTGAGGAACTCAAGAGGATTGGTGCCAAACTGCAGCGCACAACCCAGATATGGGATTATTCCGTTCTCCAGAGGGGGCTCACCCATCTGCCTGCGAGACACAAACAGACGGCACATGTGGGAAATTACGCATCGTTCTTTATTTCTGTCTATTGACATTCATTTTTTTACCACTGATTTCAAAATGCTACAGTGTACAGATACTTTTCTTGTAGGTAGGGTCCTTTACTAAAATGGGGTCCTTTACTAAAAGGTGGGGTCCCGTAACCTAGTAACGGGATATGCTAGTGACAGTGACAGTTAAACCCATCCATCCATCCATGTGTATACATTCAACAAACACTCACCAAATGTCTAATATGTGCTACTCACTGTTCCCAGTGATGAGGATGATAGGATCAACGAGACCAATAAGGTTTTTGCTCCTTTTTTTTTTTGCTTTTTAGGGCTGCACCCGAGACATATGGAGGTTCCCAGGCTAGGGGTTGAATCAGAACTACAGTCGCTGGCCTACACCACAGCCAGCAGCGACGCCAGATCCTTAACCCACTGAGCAAGGCCAGGGATCAAACCCCAAAACCTCATCATTCCTAGTCAGATTCATTTCCGCTGTGCCACAATGGGAACTCTATAGATTTTTGCTCTGGATAGAAAGATGAAACTACTTTCTAGTCTTTATATTTTTTCTAAGCATCATTTCCCTGAGTATCTTTAAAGATAGAGAATACTGAATAACAGAAAGAATTGCAGAATTGAAGTTTTCAAAATCTTCATAGTTTAAATATATTATTCTTCTGTAACAACAGTTTAAGAGGGGAACATTTGATAAATTAACATAAAATGAAATTAAGTCAGATAAGTATTGACATGATCATTGATAATTCAATAGCTCTTTCCTGCTATTTTAAATGTTTTAATTTGAGAATATAAACATCTGTTTTCCAACATAAGCCACTCTCCCTCTGGGAAGAATAACATAGCATAAGATACTTATTTTTCTTTTCATAGTTTGCAGGTAAGTAGTTTAATTAAAACTGGAAACTATCATGCCTGATTAAAATATTTTAATGGGCAAAGAAACCTATAAAAGGTAGACAACACATAACAATCTACAGAACTAAGATACACCAGCCTTGGGTAATTCTATTTTTGGAAATTGACATTGCAGAGAATATTTACATAACCCCCCCGACACACACACACACACACACACACACACAGTCTTTCAGCCAATTAGAAGTTAAAAAAACTATGGCTATGTCTCTGACTCTATTTGTATTTCTTGAACCAATTATAAATGATACATACAAATAAAAGTGATGTCTCATACATTTAGCAGTTTCCCAGTTTGCCACTGGTTGATTATCATTAATAAAAAAGAGTAATAAAAAGATGGATGCAGGCTCTATGCTCTGGTCCAGCCTAGGCTGAATCTATGCAGTACGTAAGAATTGGCTGAAAAGAGAAGATTTGTTGAGTCAGAGCATCTATTTAATCTATAAAAAGGGAACTGCAGGTCTAACTTACCGCTTGTATCCTGACTTATCCAGACTTTCTTGTTATATGGACATAAAAGCACACAGCTTATAAAATTTCTGTCAGTGGTGTTTAACAGGTTTGCCCATTTTTACACCACCGTTAGTATATGTCAATACTAAAAAGGAAATTTTGTCATTATGTCTTTTGTGAGATATAAAAAGATACTTTTAAAATTTTCAATTAAAATGTTTTAATTTAAAAACTTAAGGAAGAAGGTGTTAGCACAGGTAAGCACAGAAAACCAACTTTATGGTATAACAGTGAAGGTAAAATGACATTAAACGAAGGAACAAAAATGCTATTTGCAGATAAAACTTCCCTTACCTTCTCCTCATTCCAAGAATTAGCCATAAACAACAGCACACTGCTGTCACAATCCCCCCGAGCAGAGATATGCTCATCATTTTGCAGGTCTACTGCAAACTCCTGAAGAGGGCGTCTGCGATGAGAAAGGTAAGGACGTCACAACAGACACTCCAGCTAGACTTTATATATAAGGTGAAACGTTACACTTGAGTGTCCAAAGCAAACAGTTAACCACCCTATTAGGAATTAAAAAAAAAAAAAAAAACTGGCCTTGAACTAAGTCCACAGGTATCAGAAGCGGTTCCAAAATAATCAGAGACCTGCAATACCTGATAAGTTGAAGGTCTCTCAAACGTATGTTGACTTAACATTCAGACCTGGGAATGACAGCTAATATGACAAATTTAGTATGCTTCCAAAAAGAACAAATAAATCTGTACAGGATGAACATCTCAAATAGAGATGTAAGCTGTAATAAAGAAAAATAAGTGTAAGTTACTCTTAAGCTAACGATTTCATCTTTTTACCTTTGAAAAGAAATCAATTGAAATGATTTATCAGAGACACAGTGGTCAAGGTCAAAGGAAAGTGAACTGAGTGAAATGTGTCTGTTGCTTCATGTTTCAGTACTTTTACAAAATCATAGGTATTTTACTCTAAATAGTAACATGTTACTTACCTGCCATCCTGACGCGTGCGTCTTCTAGGTATGCATCCTAGCACCCACATAAATTCATCTTCCCGTTAAACGCAGTTTATCTTAAAGCCTCAGGACTTCATCAACCATTTTTTTCTAACTGAAAATATGTTCTTTAAGTTTTCCAATTGCTAAAGGAATACAATTTCATTTCAAGTCATTTAAGACTAACTGAAACATATCTTGGTAGAAAGGGAGAGTCGATTCCTAGTTCACCTCCTCTCTTACTGCCCACTCAGAGGTAACAACTGCTGTCTGATCTTTTTCCTTCCAAACTTCAGTTCTATCCACACTTGAATAGTAATCGAGCATCTAATCTGTGCCAAGAAGTCTTCAAAGGCATTCTGGCTATAGGATTAGTAAGACCAACAGATCCCTACTCTAATGAAGGGAGTTCCTGTTGTGGTGCAGTGGAACTGAATCCGACTAGTGCCCGTGAGGACTCAGATTCAAACCCTGGCCTCACTCAGAGGGTCAGGGATCTGGCATTGCCTGAGCTGCAGTGTGCCTCACAGACGCAGCTCGGACCCTGTGTGGCTGTGGCTGTGACTGTGGCGTAGGCTGGCAGCTGTAGCTCCAACTCGACCCCTAGCCTGGGAACTTCCATGTGCCATGAGTGTGGCCCTAAAAAGCAACAAAACAAAACAAACAAACAAAACCCCCCTACTCTAATGAAGACACTATTTCATTAGAGAGACAGATAATAAGATATGACATGAATAAACAAGGTCTACAGAGCTCCTGGGAGATGAGTGACAGGAGATAGGATAGGGCTCTCAGCCGAGGTGGCATCTACGATCCGAATGACAAGAAGGGATTAGCCAAGTGCAAGACAGGAGGAAGAGAACTGCAGGCAGAGAGCAGCAGGTGCCAAAGTCCTCAGTTAAGGAACATGGTGTATCTTTCTGAATTAAGAACCAGAAAGAAGTAGCATAAGTGGGAGGGGATGAATAAGAGGAAACTGGGTGAAGACACAAGCCCCAAAGACAGGCAAAAGCTAGTCCCCAGAGGGAGGCTTTAGAGAGGGGAGAGAGATTTCGGAGGGCAACAGATCAAAACGCCAGCCTCAGCTGTGCAGATTGCTGTGCTGTCAGGTTAACAGCTAAACTTGAGTCTGAAACTAGGGAGGAAAGTCAGGGGTGGAAAGAGGAATCTCAGGTCATCAGCATGGATGGCATTTAGAGCCCAAAGACCTTATCAGATCACTGAGGGAGGCAAGAAAGCCGGAAGAGAGTGGAGTCCAAGGTCAGCCCAGAG
This sequence comes from Catagonus wagneri, assembly GCA_004024745.2. Classification (NCBI taxonomy): domain Eukaryota; kingdom Metazoa; phylum Chordata; class Mammalia; order Artiodactyla; family Tayassuidae; genus Catagonus; species Catagonus wagneri. The sequence goes on from PVHT021183584.1 coordinate 4,378,350, forward strand.
GGCCGCCCATTCCTTGAGGTCGGCTGGAGAGCAGGAAAAGAGGAGGTGGGTCCAGAAGAACCAGTAGGAAAACTGACAGAGCCAGGGGAGGGGGCACAGGAAGCAAGACGAGGGATTATCCACATCACGTGCTGCATCGAGGCCAAGGAGGATGGCGATGAAATGGCCATTGCTCTTGCCGGCGTGGACAGAGCCTGTGAGTCCCATAAACACACACACCAAGACGGGGCTCTAGGAAAGACTTCGGGGTTTTTACAGCACCGAAACATGCAGTGTTACGGGTATTTCCCACAGCATGTAGGTACTATGTATGTGTCTGTAGGGACCTCTTCCTTTCTTATGTGTGCATAGTCTTCCATTGAATGTACTGTGATTTAATAATGGTCTCCCACTGGGGGGCATTTGGTTTCCCGTTTTTGGCTACAGAGTCCAAAGATTTATTTCATGACTCTTGCCACCTTAAACAGAGACCAGAAATAGTTTTTCACAGTTGATTTGTCATCGTAATTATGAATATCAAGGATTGTGTAGCAGTGCCTAGATTTCTCAGCCCATTTAGATTTTTGTAAGGCCTTGTGTACATGAAGCATATTTAGATGGATTTGCTTTACTGAATTACTATGTCTGTTTTCTACATGACTCCATTGAACACAGAACCTTTAGTGGCTGTCACAACAGGGTATCACACTCAGAGAACACAGCCGTGTGACAGCCAGTTTAACCCTTTGGAGTCAACTCTCAAGCAAACAAATAGAAACAAACATGCGGGAGAGGGGAAGGGTACCTGGGACTTGGAATTATCTGCAGCTTCCCGTGACCCTATAATTTTGTCAAAATTAAAAGATTTTCCAGAGACCTCTCCTCTCCCTAGGCTAAAGAAAGACACGACCACAGACTCTCCCAGTTCATCAGGAGATTGTCCTGCTGCGCTAGCAGTGTCTCTTATCTCGATAAACTCGTTTTTTCTCTTCATCTCGCTATGCTGGAAAATTCTCTTTTCTGACCGGCGTGCACAGACCACAGCAGTGTGCAAGGCTGCCAGTGAGCCCTGAGGGAACTCAGGAAGGAAACAAAGAATACCTGCCATCCAGCAGCTATCAGACTGCAGCCACTCCTCACAATGAGCAGGCTGGGAAAAGGATACTGGCCCAACAGCTGAGATGCACATCAAAGAAATGATTTCGGTTTCCACATCAAATTGATCTGTGAAAAAGA